>CAEMYA010000187.1:1388415-1402702 GCA_903131615.1 Diplodus sargus | reverse complement strand
AGTGCTGAAGGTTTTCCTGGAGAACGTCATCCGTGATGCCGTCACCTACACCGAACACGCCAAGAGGAAGACCGTGACCGCCATGGATGTGGTGTATGCTCTCAAGAGGCAGGGCCGCACCCTGTACGGCTTCGGAGGCTAAGCTGCAGTGTCCTCATATCTAAACAACCAAGGGTCCTTTTAAGGGCCACACACTTATTGAAAAGAGAGCGTTTTTCCCCTGTTAATGTTAATGAGGAGCATATTACTTTTCGTTCCCGAGGGGGTCATCACGACAGCAGGTACAACAAAATACAACCACCTATAGAAACAAACATACTGACAGAATGAGCCACATTTCATCTGCCTTATGTCCTAATCTATTGTCAAGTGGCGAAATATTGGTACTACTGGCCACAATAGTTTAAAAGTGTGGGAGATCCTACACAACCTTTATCTACAGATTACTTTACGGCAACACCCTGAGTAGCAGATTCATTATAGTATGACTGAATAAGGGCAAAAATAGTAACCAACATACCGATAGTGAACTACATCATCTGCCTTATGGAGAAATGTAGGTACAACTGACCAAGTTGATGAATAATATTGAATCACATGTTTTTTTCTTCAAAAAACGCCTTGTGTGATGTCCAGCCTCATTAGCTAACATGGAATGACCACTGGTGATGGCCATTTCCATTTAATACTTTAGTACAAAGGCAATCAAGGGGGGAAAACACAGAAAAAAGTACTATAGTCGTAAAAGACAAAGCCCATACCAATATGACAAGAAAAACTACAAGGGCGGTACTTAAACCTCCAGCATGTATAGTATTTAAAAAATTGATTGGGTTCTAGCATCACTATAACTTGGCGTTCTTAATCAGTGCTCAATTAAGTCCTGTGCCAGATCGAGGCCTAATGGCCAATTAGTTAGACATTTAATTACTGCATTTGTAGTTAGATGCCATGAATTTAATCATGTCATCTATACTTTGAAGTCGGTCAACATAAGTACATGAGGAATGAGTCTTTTCAGAGGAGGTGGTGGCTCTTAGAAGAGCCTTTGGGTTGTTGTAGGTGTCAGGTTGAGTTTACTTGGAGCTAGTGTACTTGGTGACGGCCTTGGTTCCCTCAGACACGGCGTGCTTGGCCAGCTCACCGGGCAGCAGCAGGCGGACGGCGGTCTGGATCTCCCTGGAGGTGATGGTGGAGCGCTTGTTGTAGTGAGCCAGACGGGAGGCCTCACCGGCGATGCGCTCGAAGATGTCGCTCACGAAGGAATTCATGATGCCCATGGCCTTGGAGGAGATGCCGGTATCGGGGTGCACCTGCTTCAGCACCTTGTACACGTAGATGGCGTAGCTCTCCTTCCTGGTCTTTCTCCTCTTCTTGCCGGTCTTGGTGGCTTTGGAGACGGCTTTCTTTGAGCCCTTCTTGGGCGCCTTAACTGGATCAGGCATGATTGCTGTGAAGTCGAAATCAACGAATGGATAATTTAGATGTCGTGAACGCGGGTTTTATATACGCCTGCTGCAAATTACACTGTGCCGTTGCTCACACAGGATTGGCTGGATTGTGCTCCAGACTGAGCATGCGTAGAACAAATCACCATCCTAAATCAGAAGGGGGTCTGAGCAGATGTCTGGGCATCAGTCTCTGTCAGGCACGTGCGCACATAGGGCCCAAGGGGTGCTTGAGCCCCTGCCCTTTTGTGTGCGTTTTTTTTTTTTATTGAATGAATAAATTCCTGTTATGCAAAAGCATGGTATTGAAAACGTGTGTTGAGCCTATAAAGTCGCTTCTCTGTCCGCTGAGGCTGCCATCTGTCAGAGGGGAGAGAGAGAGAGAGTATTTAGAGAGTTTTAGTTGTTTCCTTTCAGTATGCAATATAGATTTCTTTTGAATTGAATTGAATTGAAATGAATTGAGAGAGAGCGAGAGCGAGAGAGAGAGAAGCCGTTGCCTCATCAGAACTCCACCACTCACATAGATGTGACGTGACAGTGGAGCAACTTGAACCTTTGTGAGTTATAAATCTGTTAACTTCCTTTTTAGGGGCTAACAAGTTGCCTTCCACTTCTTCAATGTGCTTAAATATGAGTCATATTTCAGGAAGGCGCCCATTTGTCCTTGTGAAGCTAACTTCTTGTTACTGAGAGTTAAGAATAATCTAATCAGACGGCTGTCTGTGTCGGCTGTTTATCTGCCACAAATCTTTAGCTTCTTCCAGATATTGAGTTTACTGTGACTTTGCTGTTGTAAACATTGCTGTTCCTACTTACAGTCACAGAAGTCATGTCTTGGTTTTGTCACATTTTTAGATGTGTAGCCTGTATTTCTATTTTGCACTTGCCCTCCAATAAATAGCCTAATAAAAAAAACTGTGTTTCATTGCTTCTTAAGAATTGCAGCTGAATTGCATATCTTCCAAACCCCAATATTATGATAATGTGAATAAACTCATGTTGACAATAATTTGTTGACACAAAAGAAATGGCAATTGTGTATCACTCACAGCTACACAGGATATTCACCTAAGTAGTTAGCTTTCTATACTTTGTTTATTAATTTTACATTAATTAATCAATCTACAAATCGTGTTATTAAGGCCAGAAAAAAATGCGGTGTACTGCATCAGGCCTGAGGGCATGTTTGGCCCTTTTCTTACTTTGAGCTCCTGCCCCTCTATAATCATGTGCACGTCCCTGGTCTCAAAAGGGCAGCACTGTTAAGTCCCATACATGCATCTCTTCTATATTAATGGACCTCACATATTTCTGTTAATTGTTAAGTGATGTATCATGGAGTGCTGCTCTTCACCATAGTTGATATTAATGTATATGCACATGCTCCTTGGTTTGTATCATCCCGATAAATTACAACTAATGCTCACTGATCAAGAATGGAGGACTGATTAACTGATGATGGGTAAGATCCCCCTGTGAACCCTCAGGACAGGCAAAGCCATGAATACTTGGCATGTTCACCATTTAAATGAACATGTAAGCAGAATTTTATCTTGTTGCTGGTAACGATGGAGTTTATCTCACCTACTTTAGTTTAATCTGGAACAATGCATCACATCGTATTGCTTTACACTGTGTTGTGTCTGTTTGTTTTGTTTGCTTTTCTTCACAAGAAAGTACAAAATGGCAGATATCTAAAGAAAACCCAACCTTTTCAGGCACTATGCACTTTGAGAAGATGAGAAAGAAGCTTAAAGACCACAAGTTTCAACACTGCGATTTACTTATTAAGAATGAAAGAGTAATGTCTGTACCTTGTTGTCAGTCGACTTCCATCCATCCATCTCCACACCCCCTCCATCTCTCTGTCCGTCAGTCTAGTCCACATTATTTTCTGGAGCCGTCCGATGAAGTCCTTGTTTTTTAAAGAGAAACATAAAGTAACTATAAAAAGTCATGTTGATAATATTTGTATGTAAATGAAATAAAAATAAAAACATCTAAAGAGATTGTAAGGAGCTGAATAAAAACAGCACCTTCAAAATGATTGTGTAGTAATAATTCTAAAAAGTTTGTCTGCTCCAAAATAATTGTTTTGTTTATCTCTGCGTAAGACAGTTGTCTCCAGCTTCCTCAGAGGTTTTATAAGTCGATAGTCTAACACTGTTGGTATCACGAGGTATCAGCGATCAACAGTGTTGGTAGTTGGCAGTTTGTGGAAAAACCGTAAGAATGGTTGAGTTCCACAGTATGCACCCAGCATACTGCGCTGCTCCATTGTATACACACACACAGACACAAACACACACACTCACACCTGTTCTTCTCTGCTGCTGATAAACACCAGGTCTGCATCTCTCTGCAGACAGTCATTTCTACTGTCTTGCCAGGTCTTCTTGGTTGAAGAAATGTAATAGATGCTGTCACTGAAATAAAAGCATCCTTGTTGCAAGTAGCGTTCTGTAGCATCAGACGGTTCTCAGGCAACTGCGTCATCCATTAATTCCTGATTATGAATGCCTCGTCGGGCATTATCCCTTACTTATTTTACATACTGTAACATTCAATTTATGGTACTGGCAGGATTTAACTAGGAGTCTTCAAATGATGCGTAAAAGATGTCACTAACATTATTCCTCCATTTGAGCCCTTTTGAAGATCTTTGTTTCATCATCATACTTACGAAAGTCATTCAGCGCCATCCTCAACTTGTCTCTTTCTTCAGTCAGGATTTTGTAACGCTCCTCACTATCTAGTCGAGAAGTCACCATTATTTGCAACAGAATGAGATTATGTTCACAACTAAAGAGACAATTCACTTTAAAACTAAATGAACGCATTAGGTGTTGGACTTTTCATCCCTTACCCAAGTTAGTCCTCCTCAAGTTGTCCCTCTCATCGGTCAGATTTTTACCACTGCAGTCAATATCTGGTGGAGAGGCTTACATCATAAAAAATTTGGATTATGATAAATTTACTTTAATACAGAATTTGTGATTTACATTGATATATTCTTAAAACTGCAGGTATTTTCAGAAGTTGAATATTGGTTAGTTTAATTGCTGGTCTTAGAAAATTAATATAAGATTACATAAAAATAATGTAACAATTCAAGACAACTCACAGAGAGCAAGACGCAGGCAAATGTTCAGACTGGCTTGTAGGATACACAAGAGACAAAAGCTTACAGCGATGCATCCAAGCAGTTTTCCTCCTGTGTGCAGAAAAGACACAGACACACACACACACACACACACACACACACACACACACACACACACACACACACACACACACACACACACACACACACACACAGTGTGTTTGCTGAAAGTTGTGTCGAAAGTTGGTTCTTCTAAGAAGCGTGAGTGTTTTGAAAGTTGGGTTGAGTGGCGCGTTTCTTCCGAGAATGGTGTGGTCTGCCTCTTTTCTTTGTTGCTTACACAGCAAAGCCCTCTCATTCTTCCCCTTTTTAAGAAAAAATTTGTTATTTCCCAGATTCAAACCGACAATGCACTCATCATCTGTTTGAATCAGGGAAATAACACAGTTGCAGCTATAACATGTAACATGATTTGAACTTTGACTAAATCACATTAAAGTCACAGTGGCTTGAGTTATAGGTTGATATTATAACTGCTCCACATTGTCTTAAATTGTCTTCTGTACTGTTGCTTGCAAGCTGGTCTGAAAATGACAAGCAACCATACACAAAGCTATAACCACACATAGATACAATACAAACTTAACTGATACAGGCTCAGTGAACACTAACTCAAAATTCAGACGTACATATTAAAAGCATAGTTTACTACAGAAGTGGTAAGATGTGGTCACTCAGAGTTGAGGTACCAAAACACACTTCCTTCTGTACCATGAGAAGTGTTTTTTCCCTGAAAGGACTGTGTGGATGATATCTGCTATTGAAAGACAAAAGTAGTTGTTGCTGGTAAAGTTAGAGGTGTGAAATACCCGAAAACAGAACAAATCTGTCTTTCATGTGTTCAGCAGTGTTTTTGAATTAATTTAGTCACATCTGATATTCAGAACATGAATAATAACCTAGTACAGTTCAAATGTCGTTCGTCTTCAAAATATGTGGTTGACACAGAGTTAAAGGAAGTGAAACTACAGATAAGTTCAAGCTTATGAGACGTGAAAACATGGGGGACTCACATTTTTACTTTAATGCACAAACAAGTGTGATTCAGTTTGCTGTCATAGTGCTTTATTAAAATAACGACAAAAAAGACAATACAAGATAAGCTATTAGATATATGTTATAATTCTGCAGTATACAGTATTCTCAAAGAGAGCCAGGATGGAAGACACATGCAAGATTCATGTGTCGGTTAATGTCCCACTTTCCCCTCAGCCCAGTAATAAATCCTGTGTTTCAGACTAGATCCACATTAGCCAGCGAACCTGAAAATAATGTGTCTACATGATTTAAGGATCTTTAGCTAAGATGCAAGTCCACACTGTGATGACATAACAACAGAAATAGGATACATTTCTTCTCCAGCCTCCTCTTTTGGTCAGCAAACAACACAATTGTGTATTTTGGTGCACATGTGGACTGGGACAAACAGAAACAGAACAGAGGACGTCGGAGGCTGGAGGAAGGGGGTCTTCTTCTCTTCTCTTGCCTCCTGCTCTCTCACTGATCTGTGTTTATTCCAGACTAAACAATAAGAATGAGCTCATAAAACTGGGATTTGATTGGTCTCATAAATCCAACATCTTAACTCAGATGGACAGCATATTGAGCACTAGAGAAATATGATATGGCATGCCTTACACCTCATTTCCAATGCGTTGAAACCAAGCTTTTTTTGGATTTTCCATTCTGTACCATTTTACATTATCCGTACCTGGTGTTGTGCCAACGCTAAACGACTCCAAAGTGCTGACCAGCTAAGTACAAAATGTCACTGGGCTTCTTTTCATGTTGCTAGATTTCCTACGACTATCAGAGAGAGCCTTGACCATTTTATGGGTATGAAATATGACTCCTTTACTCACTTTAATACTAAACAATCAATAAAGCCCCTATGGTGTGATGTGCTCTTATCCATTCTTGAAGGAGTGGGTTTTTTCTGTTAAGGTTGCTATTTTGTAAGGGAATTTTGTATGTGTTTTTACAGTCTTGTTAAGCATAATCTTAATTTATTAGCAGGAATTTGGATTTTCTTTTCTTGTAGTCATATCAACATGTTTTCCTTCTAAAAATACATGTTTTTAAACCATGTCTCAAATTCGGTGTTTAATTTATTCCTATGTCAGGACTTACCAGACTTCTATGACTTATCCCAACTGAAAAGTATTTTTGAGAGAAAATAAAGCAATAATAATAATTGAATCTATTGGCTCAATGTTGGCTTGCAGATGTAAGGCTAAAGAAGGAGATTACATTATTCATTAGTTGGCTTTTTGTGGGTGTCATTCAGCTCATACTAGTCCTGAGTTCAACATCTGTTGGATATAGATGTGGAGTTATACCAGCAATTTCTTTTCACATATCCAACACATTTTTAAATTACATGGTGAATCATTCCAGCTGTTTTCCTTTGCATGCAATTTCACTTCTACACAGTCTTCTTTGTGTTCAAAGTTGTCAGGCTGACCATCCATCCAGTAGCTGAAACACAAAACAATGTGTTTTGTAGAGAACACAACTCAAGAAACATTTCCACTGAAAGATGCAGGATATGGTTGATTTCTTTATTCTAACATTGAAGTCTAAATCTAATATTTGAGAAATATGAAGGGGTGTGAACCTTGTGTTGAGTGGAGTCCCATCAACCCATTTCCATGTCCCCTCTGTCTCTGTGTCGGTCAGTCCAATCCACAAGTTATCCTTCAGTTGTCTTGTGAAACTCTTTATACAGATACAAATATCATCAACATTCATTCTTTTACATTTATTTATTCATTTGTTGTCATGTTTCTGTCTCACACATAGTTAAATATACAGAAATACACCCACCTGTTCTTCTTTGCTGTTAATAATCATGAGGTCTGCACCTCTTTGTAGACAATCATCTCTACTGTCTTGCCAGGTTTTGGTGATAGAAGAAATGTAATAGAAGCTGCCGTTGAAATACCTCCATCCTTGTTGGGAATAGTTGGCTTTAATTGAGGACAAAAACAGAGAGAAATCCGAAATATTTCAAAACAATATGAATTAAATGAATCCCGACTTTACTCACTCACTCAAGAGCCCTTTTCACACAGAGATGCCGCATCATCTCCTGAGCAGAGGTTCGCCAATTCTCAGCCTGTTTGTTCACACAGAACCAAGTAGCTCCGGCACAAAGCCGCACCAGTGTGTCAATTCATTAAGCAGGCCGATGCTGCGGATCCAAAAGAGGTGTGACGGTACACATCATGATGATAAGATGGTAGGACGGACAGGATGACAGACACTTCGTTACGAATAATTGCAGTATTGTTGTTTTTATGTCAGTTGCCAAAGGCAGTTGGTCATGTAACGTTGCTTTGTGGGACATTTCTCTTTATTTTGTTGAGTGAAGGATCAGGCCATGATGAATTTACTGTATAATCACACCACCAACAAGACAAGATTTAGCTATCTGGGGAAAATGTGAAGCTCCTCTAGCAGAGAAAGAACACATTTTGAGCAAACGTAAATCTGATCAATCAAACTTCAAGGTGGCGCTAAAAGAAAAAGTTGGGATTTACCTCTTGGAACTATAAATGTCTGTACAAAATTTTGAGTCAAGCCACTTAGTGTAGTTGAAATATTTGACTGGAAAAGTGATAACTGCAGGTGGTGCTACATGGAAAAGTAAGAAGATCACAAAAGTCATTAGGATTCATCATCTGAACACTACGAATCCTCACACTTACTAATGTCAGCCAGCTTTGTCTTCATTTCATCCCACTCCTCAGTAAGGGCTTTAAATCTGGCCTCAGTGTCGAGTGTCTTCCTATCTGAGAAAGCAGAAAGACCTAAATCACGGGAATTCTGCAATGAAGTTGGAAGTTGGAATGTGATGGAAGGGCAATAGAACATGGAAGTTAAGAGATATTGTACAAACAAAATGGAGATTGTAAAAAATGGAAAACACCCAGTGCGTAGCTGCGCTTCTCTTCTGGGTGGATCAAAAATATTAATATTGCATCGTACACTGGAATACACTTGACACTCCTAAGAGTTGAATTAAAAACACAGAGGAGCAAACTTTGTGTTTTGCATGTTGCTCCATTAGAATCAAACATGGAAATTGTGTTTCAATCCAGGGTTGCACGGTGAGGCAGTAGTTGGCACTGTCGCCTCACAGCAAATAAGTTTTGCTCCCGCTTACTCCCACAGCCCAAAGACGATCGATGGATAAATGTCCTAATCTTTTGATAAAAGGTTTGAGTTTGTTTATTACTGGCATAAACCATTACAAAGCCATTACATCACATCCTCATCTCACTTAGCACACATTATCTTTGCTGCGGACCAACTTGGTCAGACCAAGTGATTGTCAGTTTAATTGTCATTATGTCATTATTATTCAGAATATGTCTGTAGTCAATTTGCCTTTCAGGTTCAAAAGTGACATGTTGTTGATCTTCCGGAACTGAACACAAGAAGCTAATTCATTTAATCCATTTAAAGTGTCACACACTCTCATCACCTTCAATGTATGTAGGGTGTACGATATTTTGCACACTTGATACTGTACCTACTATGCTAAGCATTCATAGAGTAAAAAGACTGATGTACTGTTTAGCTCCCAATTACACATTTAAGCAATACAGCTCAGCATCAGCTATAAAAGCCAGCAATCACATCACAGTCTCTATTCTCTGGTTAACTTCAAGCAGTTGGTTGTAACTGGTCTGTAGCTGGTTTCTTGCTTCAGGTTGTTGCAACTAGCCTGTAACCTGACCATCTTCAATTCATGCATTTCATTGCTCTTGGTTACTGTGTTTGACACAAAAACAGATGCAACAAATTGAGTAAATTTAGTTTTGGGGGATAAAACATATATGAACACATATACCACAATTGATAATTAATCAACCAGTATCACCTGTTGCTTCATCAGCATGCAAACTAAGTACTCACACATGACAGCCAGAACTATGAGTCCAGTCAGGAGGAGAAGACACAGCAGACCCAGAATCACTACAGCAGCTGGAAAGACAATATTTGTAATTTGTTGCAGTATCATTTCAAATATAGTAAATCAAGCCTTGTAATTGCTGTTTACACTCAATGGATTACAATCATGAATCAGTATATAAAAAGACAAAACAGAGATTATTCATCACACTTTTGCTATGAACTTTAAACAGACACAGATGCCTTCAGATCGAGTGAAACACCAACCTCATGCTGCTCACCTTAGCAGTCAGCAGAAGTGAGAAAATTCTGCAAGTCTGAGCTTCTCTGAATTCCTCTAACATTTCTTGCGACACCCTGAAGACCTTCCAGGAAATCCTCTCTCAAACTGTGCACTGTTGTACCCATGTTAAAATGATTATTCAGCCTTTGTATGACTGAAAGCTGACTTGTATAGATGAGAGAAGAGAGTATAGAACTGCAGCCATCAGAGCACACACAGATACAAGTATAAAACATTTGCACCCGTCAACTACAATTAGCCACATGTAACTCAAAACACTTAAAGCTGCTGTCACAACTGGGGGAGCGCTTGAGAAAAACACATAAAGAATAACATCACCCCCCTGAGACCACTGTCTAAACTTCCACCCAACACTCATCTGAAGGGCAACACCATCTTAGTCATAACAAACAGGATAACCTGCTTTAACGACAGGACACGCCGGAGCCGGCACAGACCCCACAAGTCTGCACAAAACCCAATGAGCCACGCCACTCCAGCATGACCCGCAGAGGAGAACCCACAGCCATGAGTTCCCGGCCCAGTCATGAAACAACCCGACTAATCAGCACATTCCTGCCACCAGGAATTTGAGGCAGTAGAATGACTCAGGAGACGAGTTCTATAACATTTCTGTATTTCATATCTCATTGAGAGAGTCGATCAAGTGTAATGTCAAATGTCATCTACAGCTGACAGAACTAAAAAGCAATTAAGCTTTTATTCATAATTCGTTTGTTCGTTTGTTCTCTTTTCACACCTTGCACCTCTCAACAACAACAACAAATGTAAAAGTGTACATGTGAAACTATTGTTGAAGTGAAAAACTGAAGAAGCAAAAACCTGAAAAGTAATTGAAATAATTGAAATAATTGAAATCTTTTCATCAGATGATTTGGAAAAGTATTTCTGTGTGTCATCAGCACAATAATGAACAGTCTTTAACCCCTGATATTATGGCACAGCCTAAAGAGACTTTAGACTCAGTACAATCTGCATGCAATCTACAGCATATTGAAGCCAAATAAAAAGTTTCCTCCAGAGGGATCAATAAAGTATATCAGACAGTTGGTAGTCTCAGGTTAACTTCTTTCCTCTCTGCCTCCTTCACATTTTGGTTTTCTCAAACACGTCATGTAAGTCTTTGTTTTACTTCAGACGAGTTCTTTGAGAATATAAATATCACTTTTTGTTTGTAGTGTAATGTACGAAATGTAATCAGCATCTTTTCACAGTGTGTACATGTTTGTGTTCATTACCTGAGAGTGCAGGTTCAGGTCTCTGTGGCTCCAGAGTGTGAATCTTGTCTTCATTTGCATAAATATTGTCAGAACATTTTCCCAAAGTCCTCCTCTTACCAGGATTACCTGAGGATCTCTCTACATTAACATAGATATCAAATTGATCCATGAAACTCAGCTGTATGGACTGTTCAGTTTGGTCCTGTGGGGCCTGAAGGCATCAAAGTCTGGAAAGTGAGCTTCTGAAACGATAAATGGTAAACTACTGTGCTGATCTCTCTGAAATAGAGGGTTTTGCGACCACATTTAACAGGAAACTGAGTCTTTTGAGTTGCTTACTTCTGCAAAAGATATTTTGAATCATTGACAGCACAGCAGCCCCAAAAGGCTGTGGGGGTAACTACCATTAAATGTATGCCATTCACATAACTTAAACCTTCATTTAATACAATTGACAAATCTCTGACAACAGCACATTATCTTTAACACACACACACACACACACACACACACACACACATACACGCACACCTTTTTTCACTTCTGTTAAGTCAGGCACTCTGTTGTACAAATAAGATAAGCAGCAGATGATAACTGTTGAAGTGAAACATTTCTTCATTTGTACAAACATTTAAAGAACATCAGAGGCCTCTATGACAGTTAGTGAGGCAACTTCAGGGTAAGCTCTAACTTTTCAATGTTATGATGGCTTTTCATTTCTTACCAGGATATATTTACATTTACATTAAGGGCATTTATCAAAGTTATTTATTTTTTTCTATATTCCTTTCGTAATTTGCTCCCAAGTCCATTTGACACCACGGGGGTTGCAGCTGAAAGAATGAGGCTGAAACTGTCATAAACCTCATGAAAATACATATCTCTTTATAAAAGCAAGAAATCTCTGTCCATCTGTCTGTGCGTGCCTCAAATATCTCTGCAGATCAGGATCAGACTGACCTGATGATTTTCAGCATGGCTGCTGCATGGTTTAAGGGTGTGCAATGTCAGATTTGTTTGGACTACAATGATACTGTTAATAAATTATTTCATAAATGATTTACAAATTCCGTTAGCATTGTCAACCATAGCCACCCTAGCCACGTGCGCACCAGAGCCAATCACTGCAGAGTCCACCCTGACGCCCCACCTCCTGAGTCGACGGACGTGCCAGGGCATCCAAATCACGTAACCAATTTAAGATGACGTAGCAGCGAGACGGAGCCTCCATGAGTCTCGGTTCGGTCTTATGTGTTGGTGCAGCCTTGAAACTATATACCAGTTTTCATATTGTGTTGATAGGCCAAGTAAAACCAGACTTATGATAAATAATGTCCGCCATGCTTTTTCACGAACATTGCCGTCACGTTTGCTGTGCGTTTGGTGCAGGAAGAAACGGTCAAAACAGGCTTCTCTCACAAAAGTGTCTGCAAGCAGGAAGTGTTTGCAAGCAAAAAAACCTGTGCTACTCCTTTTCCTATTGGTGGAAAAAGGCACCACACCAACCAAACCAACCACAAAATTATATGGCAAACCACGTGATTTGGTTGCTGAGGAACAGGGGGAAGTTGTGGGTTACACCCCGCCTTTCCGAAACCCCGCTGTTCCGAACATAGACTTTAGTCCATCGTAATAGCAGAAAAAGGCTATTGGGGAAATCCCTCCATTCCGAAACCCCCCCACTCTGAACTAACCCTAACCTTAACCCACTTCAGAACTGTGCGTGTGCGGCTGGAAGTGGACATCAGCACCACGGATAGCGGTGTTTAATTTCGGAACAGCTGTGTTTTGGGGGGAGCGTCGGAACAGCGGTGTTGTGGAGTGGGGGGTTTTCGGAATGGAGGGGTGTCGGAATGGAAGGCTGTCCCCGAAGTTGTGGGAGGGAAAGTGGCGAAAGAGTGACAGCGATAGTGACGGAGATAGAGACAATGACAGTGACAGCGAGATTTGAGAGTTGAGAGATTTGTGACATTTAGCGTGTTTGGAGTGTATAGTTAGTGTGTTATGTAGTGTTTGGTGTAGTGTGTTTATTTTGTAGTGTAGTGGTTTTTTTGTTGCTGGGGTTAGGGAGGTTAGTGGAGCAGGCAGTGCAGCTCTTCATTGAGATGGAAGGAACTGAGGGAGGCCTGAGCCTAAGGCATTGCCTGCATTTAAATGTAAATAGTTACATATAACTTTCAAACACTTATGCACAAATTAAGAAAACAACAACTTATGTTTGCATTATAAGTAATAAAAATGTTTTGTTGAAAATATTTGTGGTTTTCACAATAAAAAAATTAAACTTTTTCCTACTCAGATTTCATGTTCTTTTGTGATTTTAGGTCCATTATGTTAATACAGTCTGTCAAAATGAAAAAAATAACTGTACCGTCACACATGTGAGGTTGTGCTGAAAATAATGACACCAAGCAAGGCAAGGTAAATAGTTTTTAAGGTGAAATATGATGGTGAAACCAAAAGTAGTCAAAAAACGTCCATTTATACCCTGGAATATCTAATTTCACAACGAACCTAAATATCCCTAACGTCCCACATTCAAACACAACCTCAATTGGACATCCTTGAAAAATTTACTTAACCTCCCAGTTTTTTATAGGAATACATACTTCCTACAGGCAACAAAGAAAAGTCGACTACAAGACGGTACAGCCGGCAGCAGCTCTGTTGGTCTCAGGTCAGCATCTCGGAAATTATGCACTCAAGAACTGCGACTGAACATGAATGGTGTTAAGAAAGGAAAGGAATACCATAGGTAATGTAAAGGTAGGTGGTATTGGCATAATTTAAGCAATATCATCTCTGTGTTAAATACAATCAGGTAAAATAAGTTTGCCATTGAAAAATACCTTAAGATTCATACTGCTCCAGATAAATGTAAGTGTCAATTGGCCAATAGATTTGAAGAATGAACTATGGTAGATTCTGATTTTATTTCATGCAGAGATTTCGGTACAGTGACTAAGACACTGAGGGTAAACTCTGAAAAGAAATATGTGAAGATATAAAGCTAAGCTTGGAGTCATTTGCCCCTGAAGTCCACATGTATGGGACCTGTTATTAGTTTTCCATTTTGTAACCATTTGAAAAAAACTTTTGAGCGTAGTTAAAATATGGAATATGAGACACAGTTTGATGAGTGAACGCAAACATTTCAGTTAGAGCATGAGATATAAAGACTGAAATAAATATTTCATAATTACATAAAGAATTGGACATGTTTCCAAAA
>CAEMYA010000187.1:1342611-1371631 GCA_903131615.1 Diplodus sargus | reverse complement strand
GCTGGCCCGCCGCATCCGCGGAGAGCGCGCTTAATCTGTCTGCTGCTCCACCAACCACAACGGCTCTTTTCAGAGCCCCCTCACTCCTCTATAGAGTTGCTTCCTTCTTTGCTGTCATTTGGTTTACATTGTATCTATACTACACGTCTTCTAAAATCATGATATTGAAACTAGCTATTTCTTAAGGTCGAAACAGACATGGTTTATCAGTCCCTCGAGTTTGACTTGCGTCAATTAAGGATTTTGCCGCTTTCCAGATTTAAAGCATTGAAGGAAACCATACTCGGTGCATTGCTGCCATCTTTTGGGTACTCCGTGTAATCATTTGAGCTTAATCCCCCCCCCGGTTATCCCTAGCATTAGGGGACAGATAATGTCATGGGTGAGGCAGATAGTTTACCCACATGGGTTTAGGGCTCTCTCATGATATCATTAAAGGTATAAGGGCTATTGAACATTTTGAACCCTTTATAACCACTTTCCATAAGTATGCATTACTCTATAATTTGCTATAATTGTTGCCTTTCGTTATTCAATTGGCAACAAAGCAAGTTTCACAGAGATGTTCTTAATCACTGCTTAACATTCTCCTCGAACTGATTCTCTACTCACCCACTTTATTAAACAACAAAACTGTAAAAAGGTTTTGATTTAAAATGTCCCCCCAAACCTCTGAATATGTTTATATGGGTCAGATTGTATGTCATAAACAAACACTCACACAGAAGGACTCAACTATATTACAATAATGTGTGTTATTGATTCTTAACAGGTCATTGTATTTTTATTCATCAAACTATCATGCTGTGCATCAATAACTATCGGATATTCCCACTAAAAGCTATTAAATACAAACATTTCTCCCCAAAAATACACAGACAGATACAAAGTAGAACACATTTTACCATCTAATACCCTCAAGGAACATGCAATCCAGTATATTGTTTAGTTTTTTTCCAAATTCTCATTAGGATGTGCATATCCTATTTAATTTTTTTATTTTTTCATATTTCTTGTAATTTTCAAAATATTTCAATGTACTGTGGACTTGTACATGGAGACCTCTCACACAGCCAATGTCGATTGTGCCCACAGGGGGCATCATTCCAGTTGGCCAACACTGGGTTGAAGTGATACATCTCCACACACTCCTCTTTGTTGTTGGGACCACCATCACCTGGCTGGCCAGATTGCCAAAATCTAAATGAGATAGAGATGGAGGCCAGAGACAAGAAACACATTAAAATATAATCACAACACAGAAAACGATGTAAAGAGGTGCACTGCTTTTCATTGCTGTCCAACATAGAGCAGTATGGACCAGCCAATATCAAAAGCAATGCAATGGTATTAGTCCATCCCAAACCTCTGCCAAGAAGATGAATGTTTTTGTAAGATTTCCAGGTGAGATTTTCGTTTTTCTACGGTCTCATTAAAAATATAAAGAATAAACTTTGCAATACACATTGGGTTTAAAGCATCAGTTCACCCAAAAATGAAAATGTGATCATTATCTACCAACTCCCATGTCAATGGAAAGCCAGATAATGACTGTTCCTTTAAGTTGGTTTTCCATTGATCTGTTGCTGATCTAGACCTGTTTATCAACTCAAATCGATTTTATTTATATAGCCCAAAATCACAATCACATTGCCTCAATGTGCTTTACAATCTCTACAGTGAACAACATCCTCTGTCCTGAGACTCGTAATTCGAGTGAGAAAAAACTTCACATGTTGATGGAAAAAAAAAAACTTTTAACAGGGTTAAGAGAATGGAAGAAACCTCAGGAAGAGCCACAGAGGAGGGATCCCTCTTCCAGGACAGACAGACATGCAATAGATGTCGCATGTACAGAAAAGAGCAACAAAACAGTTTACAAGTTGCATTAACACAAAGTCTGACACAAGTTATGTAAAGTTAAGATCTGTTAAGATCTCTATCTGAGTGCTGCCCGCATTCTGTAGGACTTATTTCTGTGATACCATGGTCTTGTTCGAATCTTCCCACCTAGCAGGAATTTCAGGTTTATTCTGAAGCTCTTACGTTTTGGTCAGCGCAGAGCCATCAACCCACTTAAAAGTCCCTGTGGTGTCACGCAGACCAATCCAGAACAAGAGATCTTGATTCCCATCCATACGGTACAAGGCCCTCTGTTGATTGAGATCATAGAAAATATAATTATGACTTCAAAACATCTTCTCCGCCATCAAGACTGGCACACAAGGTCGAAACAGACATGGTTTATCAGTCCCTCGAGTTTGACTTACGTCAGTTAGATCTTGCTGCTTTCCAGATTTAAAGCGTTTATTGAAGGAAACAATACTCAGTGCATTGCTGCCATCTTTTGGGTACTCAGTATAATCAATTTTAGCTTAACCCCTGGTTATCCCTAGCATTAGGGGACATGTCATGGGTGAGGCAGATACAGTTTACCCACATGGGTTTAGGGCTCTCTCATGACATCATTAAGGGCATGAGGGCTGTTAAACAATTTGAACCCTTCATAACCACTTTCCATAAGTATGCATTACTCTATAATTTGCTATAATTGTTGCCTTTTGTTATTCAATTGGCAACAAAGCAAAGATCTTTATTCACAGAGCCGTTCTAAATCACTGCCTAACATATTCTCCTCGAACTGATTCTCTACTCACCCACTTTATTAAACAACAAAACTGTAAAAAGCACAGAGACTGACTGGCACACACATGACGTAGTCCCAGGCACAATTTAGTGAACTGTACCTGTTCCTGTTCGCTGTTGATCACCACCAGGTCAGCACCTTTATTCTGACAGTATTTCCTGCTGTCCTCCCATGTTTTTTGCTCAGTGGAGAGGAAGTAACATCTGGAGTTGATCTCCCTCCAATCTGGAGGACACCGCTGAGAGGACCCACAAAAACTACGTTCTGGAGGATGACATAAACAAACAACACATCATAGATTAGACTCTGACACTTGGATGGGGATCTTTAAGTACAAATATAAACAAACTCTGTCACTTGAACTTTGGGACAATGAAAATAAATATTGTATTCTGTATCTGTGACCATAACCAGTAGCAGCAAAGGGTTTCTTCATAGTAACCACAAGAAGTGCTCACTGTTACCAAAAATAGATGAACACATCACAGCCATGCCACACTAAGATGCTGCAAAATGCTCACAGGCATTTGTGTCTGGGTAAATTACAGATTGTGTATAAATGGTGGTTAGATTCCTATATATCCAAATGAAAGAGAAAGGGTTCTGACCCCTTAGCAGTCTGTCCCTCTCCTCCATCAGCTTCTTTATCTTGTTGGTGAGATCACTCTTCTCATTTCTAAGCTGGTCTCTCTCTCCGGCCAAGGCATTGAATCTGTCTTGTAACTTGTTGCAGTGACAAGGCATCCTCCGCTCACAGTCTTGCACAATCGTCACCTGATTTTCGTCATCACGCGAATGAGTGGCGTTGCAATCTGGGCCGGTTTGTTCCTTACTTGAGTTCACTGATTGTATCCAAACAAAAGGTTACATTTAAGATAATTTTTCAAATGTATTACAAAATGTGAAGTTACACATGTGTGAAGTTACACAAAGCCAAAACCCCCATCATACTCACAAGTTAGACGTAGAGCAACATTAAGAGTGACTTGAATGATACACAGAATGCCAAAGCTAATGAAAAGCAGCCAACAGAGTCTTCTCTCTGTAAAATGAATATACACAGACGAACAGCAATAAAGGTTTGAGCAGCGCCATGTGAGGCTGTAATGTGTAATTGATATATCATGAATGAACCCTTTGAGTTTTACAATATATAGTTTGTAAAGTTAGACTACCAGACTAAAAACCACCCATTAGCATGCTAATGTTTGCCTCAATGTATAGTTACACTTTATCACAACTTGGGTCTTATTTGTGTTGCTTTGTCCATGGTTTCTGTCAGTTACTACTTGGAAATTATTGTTGACATTGCTAGAATGACCTCCAATGTGGCATGAATCCAAAGTGACAATCAGACATGTTGTAAGTCTGTTGTTTAGTAGAGTAAGCCCATCTCACTTATTTTGGATATTGGTTTGTAATTGTAGCCCACTTCTTTTATGTAAGCTAATTTATGGCATTCAGGTAACACGTTTTAGATGGTCTGCTGTAAATGTTGAGATAACTTACATCTGAAAATGACAAATCACAAAACCTGATTATATCTGAGATGTACTGACATTGGTTTTGTCTTCACTGATGTCCCTCAATAATCATCAGTGTCCCGTAATATGGGTATTGTAATGCTTTTCATAAAATTTCTCTGAGGCAGGGTCGCAGCACCATGTTACTGTGCACTGAAAACACACACAAAAAAAACTATGTTGTTTAACAGTATACACAGAATATCATTATGTGTGTTATTACCTGTTTGATTTGCATCCCTAGTGCCTTTCTGATAACGTCTTGGTCGTTCATTGATGTAATCGTGGATCTCCATTGGCTGCATCACCTTGGTTGCTTTATTATTTGGGAACTAGTTCCACCTATGTGTAAACTTTCTGTTCCCTCTTCTGGTGCAAGAGTGAGCAAATACACTCTTTACATAGGGGTTAAGACAATGAGAAGAGGTGCCAAATACAGGAAGAACGGTTTATGTGGAAGTAAAACACAACACACCAAAAGTAGCCCACTACATTACGTCATTACACATCTGTCGCAAGTGACAACAGCCCCTGTCAGACAGTGATGTTCCAATCGTCGTTATCAAATCTCAGAAACACAAAGAATTAATTCATATCTTTTATCCACTCAGACTTGACATGAAGGTTAAACTGAAAAAAAAAACAATGTAAATCACAATTCGCTCAGCTTAACTTAAAAACCTGTGGAAATGGTTTGCACTTAAAACGTTTAATTCAGTGCAGGACAGTTATATGAAAGTTTTGAGTATACCAGACACCAAATAAATGTGTCACATGACTTGTCTGATTGGAAATTTATTGGTTAGGGTTAGCATTTCATTTTATATCATATAAACAAGAAATATATATTTTATGCTACATATATGACAGGTTGCTGAATGTTCTATTTTAATGTTTATCAACACATACGAATAAACAATTTATGTACAGACAACATATTGTAATTTAAAATTAAAATTCACAATTTGTGTCAAGTGACATCAAAGTTTTTTTTATGCCATTTGCAGAATCTTTAACATCTGTGTGGACTTTGTTTCATGAATGAATTAGGGTTTACATGGACTGAAGCATTTTATTAATTTGTGTATATACAAAGAAATAACAGGTCACTGTGTCAGGCCGGTGAGTGTAAGGCAGACAGAAACAGTTCAGTGATTTATAGCAAAAAGTTAGCAGCAAAATGGGTGGCACGTCCAAACAAAAGTAACTGAGTGTACATGGGTGAACCGGAATGGGGCAAGAAAAGGTGCAGACAGTGCAGACAAGTGGGTACACGGGGGTTCAGGTACTAGTTCCAGGGTTCCGGTTGATAAGGCTGATGGATGGTGAAAAATTGGCCTAAATAAACAGTATCATAATTATAAAATATCTTCTTCTTTTTTTTTTCAAATGTTCTGTTTAGTCATAACACCCTCAGCTCACTGGAGAAAACTGAGTGTGCATGTTGTCGGGGGGTGAGTTAGACTTGCATGCTATATTTGTTGTTTTTTTTGGTTTGTCTTTATACATGTCAGTTCATGTGTAGGAAATTATGTAAGTGTGGTTTTCCTGTTTACTTATAAGTTTGTACATGTGGCCCCTGCTGTAGAAATAGACCTGAGAGGGCTATACCATAGATAGATAGATAGATAGATAGACAGATAGATAGATAGTTGTTGGTTGTGTTGCATAGATGTTCTGATGGTTTCACATGATGTAATTTAATATGATTTCATTTCTGTGGTAGTCTGACATCTAACTCTAAAAATTATTTTTGAGAACTTCCTCTTCCTCTTTCTCCCAAATTGCAAGTCTTGGTTATGATTTATCTCAATACAAGGAGACAAAAGGGGCAAACTACTAATTCAAGAAAGACTGTAAAATTTTAAAACCAGCTTTATAACTAATAACGATTATTAAATTCAGTTTTTTTGAAAATAACTTTACTCTGTTGTGGGTGGCGTACTTCAGCTTTCGATCAAGGAACAGATTAGATGAAATTTTGCGCTTCAACATACCACATATGGTTGTGCTTTTGTTGACACATATCTCCCTGACTATGGAAGAAAATATGATTACCGTTGTATTTTGATCTGAATGACTCATAAGGGCCAAGATGTCCTTATTAGACATTTTTGTGAAAAGAATAAAATAAAAATGTCATACACTGTCATCACTGTAGTTCATCCTTGAGTTGGATTAAAGGATGAACGTTGAACACTTCTTTCAAATTTTATGACATTCCCTCAAGGCGTTTCTGAGATATCTTGTTCAAAAGAATGGAACCGACTGACAACTACAAAACACAATTCCTACAGCCATGGATATCTCCAGAGCAGAAACATTACGCTCGGCTGTCTTACTGTTAACCAATCACAATCTTATTGGGAGGCGCAAAGCCCAGAATGTAAAGATGGTGTGCCTGCTAAATAGTTTCAGGGGAACTGTTTTACATGGGGAGGGGCCCTAGTGTTTAAATGGGGAAATCCCCTTAAAAGAAGAGATGCCAAATTGTTTAGGTTGCTATCCTTGGCAACCATGTTAGAGTGTGTGGTTTGATAGCTCAGAGGCTGTTGTTGTTTAACATAGCAACAGGGACACTGGAAATGGTGGCACAGAAGCAGAAGTGACTGTCTTAAACCAACAGTTTTCTATCCGCTGACTCAGACTAAGATAAGACAAGTGGTTGAAGAGCATTTTTAAATGACTCAGATCCATCCAATCCCCCGTAGTGAAATGTTTTAAACAAGCTACATATGCTATTGTTTGTGCTGTGCGATTTATGACTAATTTTAATATGTGGATGTGCCCTTAAATCCATATTCCTGTGATCTTCTCTTCAATTTCTATTTTTCTCATACAATGAATGCCAAGTTTTAGAGAGTAATGCAGTTTTGTCCAGTTCGTTGAGGGTCCATTTCATCCACAGAAGTTTATTAACAATAAATACTTCAAAGCCACACAAGAAAGAAAATTGTATTGAAATGTGCTTTATTCAAATATTTGACACAAACATGTAGCTCAATGGATTTTACGGCCAAAGTTTGCTCATCAAAGGATGCCTTAATACAGTCTAATGAACACTTTGTGTGAAAGTCAGAAAATTGTGGGCATTTTTTTTAAGAGAAAAGATCTTTCACTTTTCAGACAAGCGTCTGCACATGTTAAAGCAACACTATTTAATAATTGGCATTCTATGTGATTTGGTGCCCCACAGTTTTGTGTGTCCTTAATACAAATCCCAGGACTGTGAACAATGCTAGGCGCTAACTACAAACAAAGGTTTGTTTGTAGTTAGTAGAAGTTGTTGTTACATCACAACAATGTTATGTGTTGAAAATGTGGATCTTAAAGGTAATTATGTATGTCCTATTACAAGACACTGTACCATCAAAATGGTTTGGAAGTAGCTATGTTAGGTTTTTTTTAAAAAAGGGCATACAATGTTGCTTCACAGCTGGAGTGGAAATTAAATGCTTTAGTGTGGAGAAGTTGCTTGAGTCAAGGAAAGATGAGGAAGACCAAATGTGCAGTTGATTTGTTAGCAGGAAAAGGACATCTTGGCCTTTATGAGTAATTCAGATCAAAATAAAAGGGAAGTAATATTTTCTTCCACAGTCAGGCAGCCATGTAAAAACAAAAGCATAACCATATGTGGTATGTTGAAAGCACAGAATGTCAACACTGTTTGAGCTAATCTGTTCACGATCGAAAGCAGAAGTACGCCACCTTCGACAGAGTAAAGTCATTTTCTCAAACATTCCCACCACTAGTGAAAACATCACTATTGTCACTCAGTTGTTAGAACATGGTGAGGTTTGTCTATAAGGAGCAGTCAGAGATCACTATGGACTATGTAAACATACCCGATGCATCAGCCGGGCGTGATGCCCTGAAAAGCTGTCCTGGACAGAATGGTGGAGTGACTGCTGCAGTTCCTGGTAAGCCAGAAAACATACAGGTCAATACATTCTTTGAGTTTTAACCTTTCAAAAAATAAGTATTTAAAAGATAAAACATATCAAGAAACTTTCTGGAAACAAGGGCTGAGGAGGAATCAATTTTCCCAAAGGTTTTAGTGTACATGAGAAAATATTATTGATCTGCTTTAATGTCATGTTAGTTTATTCAGTCATTTTGCATTGAGGACCATTGACAAGTTATGTCCTAATACACTCGAAAAGTACACACAATGGCTTGTGAAACAGCCTGACAACACATTGACTGATGTTGTAAACATTGGATTTTCCAGTGTCTTCTTGATTTCTCTAAGTTAGGATTCCCGTTCCATTCCATTTCATGGAGCAGGCCGTCAGACATTCGGTTTGTGTTCATATTTGTCTCATTTGTGCACTCAGTGAGAAAACTCTACAAATGTGTTGCTGTGAGCTTTGGACTTTTGTGCATCCTACAAGCTGCTCTCAACATTTCACTGCGCCACACTCTCTGTGAGTCATTTTGATGTAATTTCTTTATCAGATTTCTACAGACTTTTATTTTATTTTTTCCTATTATCATAAGGCCAGAAAAATTCATCTGCTTAGTTGAACTTACAAGATATGACAGTATATCAATTTCTCTGATAGTTTTTTTTATGTGTGCTGATCACTTGATTGACAATGACATAAGCAACTGATAGCTCATGATAACTCACGGAAACAAGTTTGGAGAAGTTTAGAATCAAAACCAATGATTAGCAGTATTGAGCTCATGCATTACTGTTAGATTTAGTCAGGAGATGATGGGACTTTCCACATCTTGCTTAATATTTTTTCTATTGAAATAGAAACAAAAGCCAAGAGTCACAACAGTCAGCTTGAAAACATGGTTATAGTCCAGTGTACATTTTGTTCCTGAATGTTCTCCTGTCTATTTTTACTCTAACTGTCTTTGAGTCTTGTTTTTGTGTTATTTTATTTATTTTATTTATTATATTTCTGCTATTTCGCCTACTATATCTATTTTGAATCATTACCTCTGTTATCTCAACCATTTTATGCGAATGATATATCATCCCTTGTATTTGTAAATTGTTTTATTGCCTTGCCTGTCAAAGCACTTTTTAAACCTTGTTTTAAAAAGTGCTATAGAAATAAAGTTTAATAATAAAAAAAATACGTGCCAAAGTAACCTTGAGCATTATAATAGTCCACCAACTTGCTCTGAGTGCATTTTGGCAGAACTGCTGGTTTGATGTAATGTTTGACACGTGAATTCTTAATAAAGAGTTTCTGCTCTTTCAGACAGTTCTGGCAGTAAGACACCAGATAAAGAGGCCAGCTGCAAAAATCTGACCAAGGAGACTGATGAGCTGAACAGAAAACTGATTAACTATGGTAAGTAGGAGGATGAAACTTGCATCTAAATGGGCATTCAGTGCAATCTAAAGAAAAACCGGATAGGCTGCAAAGACAAATGACAGTACCTAGCCCAGCTTACGCTGCCGGGCACCCCCATGAGTGTACTCAGGCACAGGAAACAAAAATCTGTCCTTAAAGTTATCTAATGTCTCTTGATTAACAGATAACTATTTCCAACAAGGATGGGTGTATTTCCATCCAAGTTTCTATTACATTTCTTCTATCAAGAAATCCTGGACAGAAAGCAGAGATGACTGCCTGCAAAGAGGAGCTGACCTGATTATCATCAACACCAAAGACGAACAGGTGTGTTTGAAGTTAAGAGGCAATAGCAAGAGAAAGAGTGAAAAATGTACTGACTGTGAGGTCATCTAGGGGTAAGATTGATTTAAACTGGTTCTATTTGTATTGATAACTGTTTTTCTCTGTAAACAAGGAGTTTGCAAGAAAATTCCACAACCTCCCATGGATTGGACTGACAGACAGAGAAACCAAAGGGATGTGGAAATGGGTGGATGGCACACCGCTGACCGAAAGGTTTGCATGTTGGCTTTTTAATCAAAATACATTGATGCTGAAAATGAATGCCTTTTGTTGGCGTGATAACTGGCTCCAAACTGAATCACAGAAAACATTTTAATTTGACTTACACCTGGACTCATTTTGCTAGCCTTTAAATGCTTCTTGGCTTGTGCTCTTTGTTTCGAGATTATTTGTTTCTTTGTTTCAGCTACTGGAGCCCCGGAGAGCCCAATGCTCATGAAGGCAAAAGAGAAGACTGTGTAGTATTCAGGTCCCATGATTTGGAAAACAACTGGAATGATTTATCGTGTGAAGCACACAATTTCTGGATCTGTGAAAAGATGATAGCTTTATAACTCAGCATATATAAAACCCTGAAATGCTGAAATGCACTTTATGGTCAGTCTGGGTGCAGAAATTCCACTTTCCCAAAAATATTTCACAATCCTGTGACTGTGTACATGTGAATGATGAACCTGTATCCATGACTTTATGGGGAAAATAACCATTGAGCTAGATCAGTCCGTTCTTACTCTCAACACGACAATTATGTCAACTGGGTCGCCCTGCACTTCAAACTACGCTGCTGTAGATAACCCAATAGCGTTATTCCCGAAAGCATCCATATAGCCCAATTTCTGGATGTGCGGTTTAGGTCCGTTGATACGGCAATGGGATGAAAACTAACAGTCAACACTGACTTTTTTGACGTTCATATATTTACTTGACTTAACTTACAAATGCCATGTGTTTATTACTGTTGTCATGGCAGTGAAGGTCACCTGACTATCAAACTCTTAAAATCTGAAATCTTTCTTAACAATCTTTCTGTAACTAACCAGACGTGTGTTATTAATATGGATCCCACTGCTTTTCTAGCCTTTCTTTGCCTCTGATCGGTTGCCTTTATTGGTTGGGTTGTTTGAATTAGGGTATAAGGGCCAAGATTGGTTTGGGTTAAGGTTAGGCTTTCAAGATAAGCCAATCAGAGGCAGGGTATTACGGGTATTGCTAACTTAATGACGGAGGCCGGTGGGTTCAATGCTGGAGGAGTGGAGCTGGGAGTGATATTTCTTGACTGATACATGTATGTTTATCCCTCAGTTGGTAAGTTGTTGTCATTATTGTCTTTCGTCATAACAACAATGCTCTGAATCTCACCTGTTCAGGCAATTAACAGAAGTGCTGAAGAAGCTGATAACTAATTTATTTACCAAAAACCTTTGCTGTCAACATATAATTGATAAACTTGCTTTGAACATGTGTGAGATGAATGTCAACTGACGAAAGGAGAAATGATAATAAAATGTTACTTCAAACCCATCAGTACGAGGATGTTTGTGTCATGGTTGTGGTTTTTAGTTTTGTGATTTCCTATTTTATTTTGTAACTCTTTCCTCATGTGTCATGTTTTGCTTCTCATTTCCTCTTTTCTCCTGTAATTGTTAGTTAATCACTATTGTGTATTTAAAGTAAGGTCCTTGTCTTCCCCTCTTATTTTGTCAGTTTCTCCCCTGAGCTTCTTTTGCTTTTACATTAGGTAGTTTTTTGTAATTCTTTTATTCTCAGATTTACCCCTGCCCTCTCCTTTTGTTTTTGTTGCCAGCTTTTCTCTGAAGGCCTGATGCATTTCCTTTTTTCAATTTTGTGATTGGGCTTCAGAGCTGTTATTATATCTGGCCTTTAGACTTCAACCTTCCAGTCTTTCTGTTTTCTGTTTTGGTCCCTTTTTGCTGTAACCATAACAGTTTGTGCTTCTTTGGTGGCCTTAATTGCTTAAATAACCCTTTGGTACATCCTGTTACTTGTGCTGAAGAAATTATGTATGTCTATCAATGAGTTGTCATGGAAAGATTTAAATGTGTAACAGTACACGTAGTAAAGTTTGCTATTGGAAAACAGAGTTCAATATTTGAATATTTTTATCTGTATAAAAATGTACTGACATCTATCTTTTAAGTGCAACACTCAAGATCATTTACAATATAGCACTGAGCAAAACGGAAAGCACCTTCATGCAGCTGCAACTTTGCAAGGTTAAATAGGTAAAAGAGGTCACCTAACATATTTCACACCACCAGCCCTCAGTTTCCTGTTAAGTAGAGAGTCAGGTGTGTAAATAGAAAATGTCCTCTTTTAGAAGATGTTATTCTGAACACAGCTCAGAAAAATACATCATCAAAGGACACTTTGATCAGACGTCGATGGCTTCAGGCACCACAGGATCAAACCATATTATTAGCACAGCTGGATCACCATGGCTCAACTATTCAATATCTATGCTAACATAGAAAGTCCCTTAGATTATCCCAGCACGAGGAAAAGGGAGATGCCAAGTTCAGAAGATGTTTATGAAAATGTGTTGATTCACAGTCTGGAGCCAAACAGAAGTGGATCTGCGCTCTCAGGTAATAAACACATGCACAGGCACACACATACACACACACACATGACAAAGACTTTTAATAGTTTTGCTGGTTGAGGAAATGATATACAAAGTTGGGCAAACTAATATAAAATCACGTTGACTCACACACAAATATATATTCTATGCTTTTGAATGGTTTCAATGGGTGACAGCTGATCCTTTGAATATGATTAAAATTAGCAATAAACCTTCATACTTGTGATAACACTATCCAAGCACCCCAAGCATCGCAGTGGCTTCCAACTCTAGTACACAGGTCATTTCACTGTCTGAAATAAGTCGTATTTTAAGAGTTTTATAACATATGATACTGATAATGCTGGCTGGATTTTATTTCATTTGATTTAATGCAAAGAAAGAAATGACAATCATTGCACTCAATTTCAGGTGTTAAACACGTAAAGAGGACTTTCTGCAGAGCTGCTGCACTATGTCTGCTGTGTCTGCTCCTGATTGGAGTCTTAGCTCTGGGTTTCCTAAGTGAGTACTTTGTTAGTATGCTGACGCACAAAGAAATATCTTAATGGTTGCAAGTGTTTGTTCATTTGTTTGTTTATGTGTCAAACACAGTTTTCAAAAGCAACTCTGGGAGAGAAAAGGAGATGGCCCAGTTACCGACCAGTTTAAACAACTTGACTCTCGAAAGAGACCAGTTACTGACCAGTTTCAACAACTTGACTCTCGAAAGAGACCAGTTACTGACCAGTTTCAACAACCTGACTCAAGAAAGAGACCAGTTACTGACCAGTTTCAACAACCTGACTCAAGAAAGAGACCAATTGCAGGCCAGTTACAACCAAGTGGTCACAGAAAAAAAAAAAACAGCAGCAAGAAAGACTGGAAGCCCTGACCATGGACTGAAATAATCTTTGGATAAAGCTTCAAGGTAAGTTGAGAATTGGATTTCTGAAAAGATTGCTGGCTTCTGAAAAGCTGAAAATAATAAGGAAATAATGTTGAAGCAGCTGATTGAAACCCTTTAAGCACAACAATAAGCAACAGTGTACTACATGGAGTTGACTTATCCATAATAAAGTTACTGTGACACCACGGAGATCAGACAAGCAGTCTAATCAGTTCATATCAATCAGGTATGGGTTTGGAGGGGCCCTAGTCCTGCTATATGAATGATTGGCAAGTGGCAATTGTATGAGTTTCGGGAGGTTGAAGAGAAATTTTAAAGAAGAATCTAACAGATTAACCCCACTGTGATGTCACCAGCTCTAACTGAAAGATTCAAACACAAACAGTAATGTTGTTCACACTAATGAATGAATAAGAACAGAGATGGAGAGTTGATCCAATAATCTTTTATTCTCAACTCTCAACACTCTTAAAATCAGTCAACAGGGAAGGGATCAGAAGTCAACAACAAGGAGATGGACTGCTGGAGGTGGATCAAGGAAGACATCGCATCCGAGACAGATGCCATTTTGGAACAGACAGCATAATCATTACCCATCCACACAACCAGCTGTTATCACATGACCAGAATCTCATAAACTGACCACATGATAACAACTAAATCCTCCTCTGTAGTGTAGAGCAACAAGATGGGGGTAAAAGCTTTAGAAACAATAAGCTGCACCTTCCATATTTCAGACGAGTAGAAGAGTCTTTGGAAAAAAGTTACGCTTTGAAAACATATCGTCATTGTAAAAGCTCTGAATTTAAGACATCCAGTATTTAGAACTGCAAACTACAGCTTGTCCAGTTAGTCTAAAGTTTTGTCTAAACCTTTACAAACATACTGTCCAGCCACATTACATCATCCTAACTGGCTGGTTGCCCAGCTGTTTTTTATTGTAACATCCTTTTTGGAATTCATGTGCAGCAGTCGGCACTGAAACGTTTAACCCTGACTCTGAGTAATTGTTATCCCTCCTATAGAGTGGTCAAAGGATGACATATTTTTGTAGGCTAACCTGACTATTTCACAATAACAATTTCAATTTGATTTGGATTATTGCCAGACATAAGCTCTTTGGCAAACATGTTTATGATACTAACATACTTTGTTCATCAAGGAAATTTCAAAGATAAACACCACTTTTGTGATTTTTGAAGCATAACTTAAATTGCTAGGTTTTCAAGATACTTAGGTCCTCTATAATTCAGTTGCGGGACATTTAGTGAGTTGTTTTTTTTTTGTGTTTTTTTTTGTAAAATGTCCTATAAATAGCTCATGCCTGTGGTAACTACAGGCCTTATTTCATTTAACTGAAAACCCATTCAATAAACCCACAGACTTTGAGACAAGGGACCTGGAAGTGGAAAAATGCACTGCATTTTACTTCATTTTTTGCATTATTTTTTGTTTAGCCATCTGATTCTGATGATTGTATGAAGAGTTTTGAGAACAACTCTTTTTGGAGCATTCAAATGGAAACAGATGTTTGTTATATTTAAACATCATAAGTAAATGAATGTGGAGAAGTGGGTAATGATGTCAGGGAGTCGATTTATCATTTATACACTGTCGAATGTGCCATAAAAGTCTGCATTGTTTTGCAGATTAGGCCACTAACACACTCAAGTTCTGTTAAAGGCCATTTGCTCTTACAAAATGTCATTCATGTATATTGTTAGATGATGATGATATTTAGCAGCATGTTTATATAATCTTGCAACAAAGAAGTCTGTGCTCACATTATTTCTGTTTCTCAAACAACTTTTATTGTTAATGTCATTTTGTAGCTGTTTGAAATTTGTCACAGAGTCATACCATTTTTTGTCAGTTTAGCAGCCTTGTTTCCTCCAGAGAACGGTCACACCATCTTAAATTAGAATAGTGACAGTAACACTGATCTTCTCCTAGATATTACATCTTGATGCAGAGACTATATTGTTTGAGGTCAAATGTTCTCCCGTGTCATATAGCTTGCATTCTAAAAGGGAAATATCTTCTCTGTACTTTCTGAAAAAAATATAAAATCACTTTTTTATGTTGTTGTGTTTTGTTTCTAACAATAAACAAAAATCTTAAATGAAAATATGACAGTATTAACAACAATGTATTACAGCAGTATGTAAACATCTGGCCAGTAGAGGTCAGGGAAACAAAGATTATGAATTATGTCTGCTATGTTACTTTTGACTAATTGATCTCAGTAGGGGGACCATAAGCCCAGAATTACAGTTTTTCTTGATTGTTTACACACAAAAATTGGTACTTGAGACACAATGACCACAACATGTAACCCATGCACCAATCCCCTGAACCAATACTGCGAAACTACAAGCGCAATTCCTGCTTTACACTCAAATTGCAGTTTTGAAACACACTTTTTTCAAAACGCTACACACAATTCTCTGCATTTGGCACAATTTTCATAAAGAAAATCTCTTGTTTTCACAAGGAACACACTGTCATTCAAAATTCTAAAGTTAATTGTCCTACTATGCACACTGACTCATCACATGGGCAAACACCTGGACACCCTGCACAACACACTCATTCCACCAGATCAGCTCAGGTACGTTGTCATTTGGGACAACGTAAGTTTCCACTGAGCTGCTCTGGTTCATAACTGGTTCACTGCCCACCCACGCTTTATAGTTGTTTATCTCCCTCCATATTCTCCATTCCTCAATCCTATTGAGAATTTTTTTTCTGCTTGGAGATGGAAAGTGTATGACCGGAATCCACAAACGTGTATACCCCATCTCCAAGCTATGGAAAGACGCATGTGGAGATACAGCAGTTCATGCTTTTCATGGCGGGACTGACCATGCTAGGTGATATTTCCCCCGCTGCTTGGCCAAGGGAAAATATTGCTTGTGATGTGGATGAGGTGCTGTAGCCTGATCGAAACAGAGGAGAGGATGCAGCTAAATTTTTGGCATTTTTTTTGTTACTGTATCTGTATACAGTAAATTCTTACGTTGTTTTCTATGTAGAGCACTGTATGTGCAACTGTGTGTTGGTTGGGATGTATACTGTGTACATCGTTTTTGTGGGAAAAATAAAATATTTTTGTTACTGTGGATTTGTGTGTTCTGAGTATAAAAACAATATCCTCAAATATTTTACAACACACTTGTATGTACTGTCTATAGTAACTCTGAACAAAAAAAGGCCTATGTCATTATGATGAATGGAGAAGGAGTGTCTTCCATTCATCATAGTGTTTTACATTGAGCACATCAGTGTTCAACTGGTTCTTATAAATGTCTATTCATATGATGGATTTAGTGTGTCATTTGAAAACAAAATACCATTTTGAAAAGAAATTACATTGTTTTGAATGTAAAGTTTCATTTTGCAGGAGAATTGAGGGGTTTTGCCCGTTGTGTGTGTGTTTTTTGATTTGTGTGTAGAGTTCTGAGAGTAAGAGGTATGCTTTCAGAAAATGTGTGTAAACAATCGGGAAAAACTGTAATTTAGAAGATTAGTGAGGTCAATGTTGATAAGTTCATGATTTTTACATTTCAAAATGTTTGTAGTCTTAAACCATCACCTAGCCTACTTTTGTTTTATAATAAAAAGAAAAGGCTGTAAAAAGAAAAGTTTGTACAACTTGTTTGTCTTGACTTGGTGGAAAACACATTGCATGACCTTGGTCAGCAATGGGCCATTTTAAAATGTCGTCCTTATGGTTTCAGGTGCTGTCACTTTTTAAACTTTATTTAACAATTTGTTGACTGGAAAAACCTTTAAGAATTCTAAATTAATTAAGACCATCTTGTGATAGGATCACAACAGCCCATGAGACCCATGAGTAGTATTTACAACATAATTACATGAATACTCACAGTACATGCCCCTATGTAACGAAGCGCATTTTGTTACTTGTACATATTGCACATGTGGTTAATTATGTTCCTTTGCACAACAACTTAAAAGGTACTGTAATAATGGCACTTTAGTCACGATAGCACTTTACTTGCCAAGGTTTGCACAGTGCAGTTTGCACATTGCATATTTGTACAGTTTATACAGCTATTTAAATTAATTACTTTATTTATTTACATAATATCTAATGAGTTATTTATTAGACCTTTTTACATGTTTTCCGGCAGGTGGAGCAAAATCAAATTAAATCAAATCAACTTTATTTATAGAGCACTTTTTATACATGGGCGTGCAGCACATAGTGCTTTACACAAGAAAGAAAGATAGAACAATAATAAAGAAAGCCCCTCTCTCCCACCCTCCATACTACACACACACACACACACACACACACTCGTACTACTGGCAATAGGGAGACATGGCAAGGCACTGAGGATTGAGGAAGCGCTGTCTTTGGGGCCGTCCACACTGGGAGGAGCCACAGGCTGTGCCACGGGGGGCACCAGTGCCCAGGCCCCCCGATCCTGACAGACAACAGCTGGCCAGGCCGAAGGGACCCAAGGACAGCACCCCCGGCAGCAGCCCAAGACACAGCTCCCAATGTAGAGGACCCCCTAGGGGAATTCTGGAGTTAAACCTTAAAACTAAAGATATAAGATAGGATAAAAACCCTGACAAAAGATAAGTAAATGGAGTGAACTTTTAAAAGGATAAAAATACATAAGATAATAAATAAAATAAATTAGTACCGAAGATAAATAAAACAAACACAATTATTAAAGATTAAAATCGTCTTAAAAAACAAGATAGAAGGAACAACATAAAATACGATAGAACCACATAAGAGCAGAATAAAAATTCAAAATATTAGTTAAAAGCCTGATTAAAAAGGTGTCTTTAATCTTCCCTTAAAAATATCAACAGTCTCTGCAGACCTGAGGTTTTCCGGCAGGCTGTTCCACAAGTGGGGGCCATTGTGGCTAAATGCCGCCTCACCGTGGGTTTTAGTTCTTGGTTTTGGTATGGATAAAAGGCCAGTGCTGGAGGACCTCAGGGTCCGCGAGGGTTGATATGGTAAAAGCAGGTCAGATAAGCAGGAGGGCGCAAGGCCGGTAAGACATTTAAAAAATAGCAAAAGAACCTTAAAATTTATCCTGAAGTGGACGGGGAGCCAATGTAGTGACTCTAAAACTGGTGTAATGTGCTCCCGCCCTCTCGTCCTCGTCAGCACGCGTGCGACTGAGTTTTGTAATAATTGGAGATTTAGAGCACTCTTTTTGGGAAGACCAGAGAGCAGGGCATTACAATAATCTAAGCAACAGGGAAAAAAAGGCATGCATTGGCACCTCCGTACTGGCCTGGGAGAGAAACGGGCGGACTCTGGCTATGTTCTTAAGAAAATAAAAAACTATTTGTCATATTTCTGATATGTGGAATAAAATTCAGCTCAGAATCAAAAATCACGCCCAGATTTTTTACTGATTGTGTTGGTTTAAGAGCTTGTAGTTTTGGTCTCTCTCTGGCCTTCAGGACCTATAACTAAAACCTCAGTTTTGTCCTGGTTGAGCTGTAGAAAATTCACTGCCATCCATGACTTGATGTCTACAATGCAGTTAAAAAGGGCATCAATTTGCCCTGTGTCATCAGGAGACACGGCAATGTACAGTTGTGTATTATCAGCGTAACTACGGAAGCTGATGCCGTGTCTCCTGATGACATCGGTCATCGGTCTGTGAGATGAGAACAAAACCAGTTGAGGACAGTACCAGAGAGGCCGACCAGATGGCTGAGTCTGTTTTATAAAATGTGATGTTCTACTGTATCAAAAGCAGCGCTTAGATCCAGTAGAACCAACACTGTGAGCTTTTTGTTATCTAAATTCCATCTGATGTTGTTTAAAATCTTTAAAGTGCTGTCTCAGTACTGTGGTTTCTCCTGAAACCAGACTGACGTTTCTCTAAGATGTTATTTCTGTTTAAAAAGTCATTAACTTGGTTAAAAACCAATTTTTCAAAAATGTAACTTAAATACGGTAAGTTGGATACAGGTCGGTAGTTATTAAAAACGTTGGGGTCTAAGTTGCTCTTCTTAAGAAGGGGCTTCACCACCGCCATTTTGAAGGCAGTGGGAAAGAGCAGTTCATGATGTCTAAAAACTTTTCCTCAAAGAATCCATAAAACGATTTTAAGAGTGAGGTGGGAATTGGATCTAAAAGGCAGGTTGTTGGGTTTACTTGGGGTGTTTCCTCAGGCAAGGACAACAGTTCAGGTGTGTTAACAGATAAAACTTGATGGGATAAGAGGCAGGATCTAATGTTTGGTTGATTTTGGTTCTGAAGAGGTCTACAAATTTCTCGCAAAGTTCATCTGTCGGTGTCTTAAAAACTTTATTAGAATTAGAACCTTTTAAAATATCGACAGTGGAGAAGAGGAATCGGAGGGCTGCTAAAAGTAAAGGCATGGTGCTCAAATGTCATGTAACTGTTAAACACTCCATTTGATGTTAGGGAGTTATGTGTAATGGATGCCATCCTGCCCCCTCTTCTACCCTCTATAGTAGAAAATAAAAAAAATAAATTTGGTGGGGAAGCCTCGGTGAGAAGAGCAGGTGCATCTGCGCCAGGCCATGTCTCAGTTAAAAGAAGACAGTCTAACCTATTATCTAAAATCACATCATTCATTAAAAAAGTTCTATTTAGAAGAGAGCATTAAAAAGTGCCATGTTGATGGTGACAGGTGGCTTGTTGGCTGGAGAGGTCGATTGTTCTGTGAGCGGTCTGAGGTTAGGGTTACCGTTTCCGGGCTCCAGCAGCCTTGAAATACTGACCGATCTAGATCGTTACACCTTGGGTTCTGCCGGATCATTGCTCTCCTCTGCTTCACTATCTCCTCAGATCTACATTTTTGTAAATCTTGATGGCTCTCTATTACTAATTATCTTGAGTGTCTTGTCCTATTCCAGGTCACCATAGTGGACAGGAGGTCGTGTGGCTCGGGCACCACTGGTGATGCCCCATCCAACTCAGTCGTCTCCTGGATCCACTCACTTTACATATCATTTGTATCAGACTTCTGTTAATGTAACTTGTAAACTGTGATTTATTGCTCTTTTCTGTAGACGCAACATCTATTACATGTACGGGTTAGGAAGAAGGATAACTGGCTCTTCCTGAGGTTTTTTCCATTGTTTTGGGCTTTTTTTTACCCTGTTAAAAGGCTTTTTTTTCCATCAACACGTGAAGTTTTTCCTCTCTCAAATCGAGGGTCTAAGGACAGAGGATGTCGTTCACAGTGCAGACTGTAAAGCGTTTGCACGCAAGGACATGAGGCTGATCAGTATCGTTGATGGCACTGGCTTCAGAGAGTTTTGTCAAGAATTGACACCGAGGTACCGTATCCCGAAAATACCTATACAAGTAGTTACGTCTCGTTGTATTAGTCCTCCTGTTATTGACATATCGCAAATATAGATATTCGAAAGGTTCGAACCTATGTGTTTCTTTTAGAGCGAATATTTGAACATCATTTTGGAGCAAATTTGACAGCCCGAGTGGGAGGGAGGGCCTTTTTCAAGAAATAGAAAGGGTTTATGGAAAACTTTAAATCTAACCAACACATTATCACAAATATATGTAACAAATAGCGCTTAAAAAAGCTGTATTTCCATCAACATTTCTTACTGCCTCATCGTCATTCTTGATCATTTCTGCTCCATGGAATCTACTAAGAATCCGGCATTAGGTCATTGCCAGTCCCTCTTCTTGGACATCTATTTTGTTGACTTCATTCTCAGTAGCCTACGTGTCAAATGATACAAGAGTCTGAACTGAAGTTTATATTCAAGGCATAGAAAAATATTTACAATGTGCACACATAATACACTACTCACTGAGCAGACAAAAGTCTTTCTGAAGCCACTGGACAGGGTACGTCTCCCTCCAGTACTTCAGCCCTCCCCTCTTCCGGAAGACATTTCTGGTGGTACCAATAATGTAAAACATGCAATCATATAAAAATTAGTTTCAGAGTTAGAGTTATGAATTTGTTGATGTAAAATAACCTCAGAAGATCCATATCATCCGAATCAGTACTGGTCAAGGTCTTCAACAAGTCATAGACACAAATTTCTTTTTTGGAGAAATCCAGAACCTTGATATCTTAGATCATTTCATCAGGTTGAGAAAAGAAAATTGAAAAATTGAAAAGTGTTACACAACAACATGTGAAACGTGAATTATTATTATTATTATATGCTGCTTAACATGGCGAGGTTCCACCAACATTTTTCCTTGAATTTCCTTGAATGACAGTATTCCTCTCATATAATCTTTAACATCTTTACAGTTATTTTTCCAAGCCATCATGAAAGATGTAAATAATAGCTATTGCATACCCGCAGGATGAAGTGATTGCCAGTTTCTTTGCTGACGGGACCCACAAGTCTTGGCAGAAAGATGATTTCTGCTTCCTGTTGTGGAACAGAGAATTACAACATTACTATACAAACTATAAAAAGTAATTCATCATTCAGTTTGTGAAGGTTTTAACAGTCATTGTCTTTCTTTATGTTGTCAACAAGTGTGTGTGAACTTAGAGGGAGAAGATTTACTTTTTGATCCACTGTCTGTGCCACAATATGAACTCGAAATGACCTAGTGCTGCTGTCTGAAAATGAAAAAAAGATAAATTAACCCTTTCTAATAGACATTGGGACGGTCCCTGTCTAGTGTTGATGTGCTGATGTGGTTGACCAGCTATTGTTTTTCCTGTTATGGTAACAACAATATTTATTGGTGACACAGTGAATACCGTGAGACCGGCGATTGAAAGTAACTCTGACAGGCAGGCAATGATGAGAGCTCAAACACAAGCAGGCGGGCAAGCAGGCAAGCAGGCAGGCAGGCAGGCAGAATAGCAGAAGCAACTGTGGCAGAGAGATACAGAGGTCAGGATTAGTGGAATGAGTTTCACCTGGTGCTTCCTGCAGGAGAGAGTTAGCCACGCCAATACACAGAGAACACAGACGGGAGGGGGAGACATGAGGATCAGACAGAGTAACATATAATTTGTGTTTTAACTTTAAATAAATAACTTTAATTTACTTTAATTTAAGTACACCTGGTTTTATGTTGCTTCCTTTTCCCTTAACGAGTTGGGTCGCAACACAGCATAAGCTTCAGTAGAAGAATTAACACCATGCAAACATTAAAGTTTAAACTGTACATTTTTATAAACTTACAGCCAAAGAAGAGGCCAGGAGTGCACATAGCGTAAGAGTGAGCAAGACCCTGTCATTACAGTTGTGAAAACGGGATGTTTACTCCTGGAAACAGACATGTTTTTTGCAGACCGGGCACTTCTTTATTGCAACCGAGACACCTTTAAATTGACAGAAAGAACATCAGAGTAAGCTAACAAAAGATAGCTCAAAGACTTTCAGGTAAAATAATAGTGAGTACTGAGTTCAATTTGGCTGCACATACATTCAATACATGCTACTGATCAATGATCAGGTAATGCCCTCTGAAGGATTCAATCTTAGTTCAAACCATTGTCAGAACAAAATAATCATGTCTCTTACTTAATAAAAGAGCTAAAGATGCCATGCTAGGCACACTGTGTTATAGTTAAAGTGTGTTTTTTCTTATGCTGAACATTAAACTGGCAATAGATGAGTTGTTTACTTTAACTTATTACAAAGTAATACACATATAATGGCTATAGAATAAACAGACTGTCAGATTTTGAATTTGTTCTCTTCAACATTACATGTAAAAGAAAGATTGATTAATCAAGATGCTGTTAATGTATTTGAATAATTTATACAACATTTCACAACCCCAAAACAATGAAATATGCAAGGATAATCTGTACTAACTGGGGTTGTTAGTTCATCATCTTTATTGTTAGTGAGTGAAAGTTGTTTTTACAAAACACAACTGGACGTACTTTTGTATTAAAACTAATACATTAAGTCATTGCACTGCAACAGCTTTCAGTGTTTAAACTTACAATATTACAAAAGCCATGATATGGATGTGACGGAGAGCATCAAATAAAAGGGAGGGGGGATGAATAGCTGAAAGACAAAAAAGATGAGTGAGTTCATGTGGTGAGCAGAAAAGAAGAAGGACGATGAAAACATGCCGGATGCTTCATCTAGGAGTAAGTAACTTTATGGTTGTCTGGCAATATGCTATATCTTGTTCTGTTTGGGTGCAGACCATGAGTTTGGGATGACCCAACATGGAAGGCATTGTTTTTGTCAGAACTGTGATGGCTTTGCTTTAGTAATAACTTAATTAGACATCAAACTACATATAAGGTTCATTCTGTCTTGTCTATAAAGAGTACCAGCGGTGAAATAAAAAATTGCTTACCAGTTTCCTGTTTCAAAGCATTCGGTGTCAGGCCTGGCTTTCCGGTAATAGTACTGATTTTGCATGTATGTGTTTGGACTCTGCACAGAGAGGAAAAATTCTACAGACTGGTTGTTCTGAGTTTTGGCCTCCTGTGTGTCCTCCAAGCTGCATTTTACTGCATCTTGCCTTCTGTGAGTGAACTTTAAACCTGTGATGACTGTCCTCTTTTTAACTTCCTAATCTGATTATCATATATGCAGGTCAATGATACACACTCCACATCTTCAGAATCTTCAAAACAACTTCATCAAGCAAATGGAGAAAACATCTCTATCAATTTCACAGCGCATGTGCAACATTTTGAAAACAACACTGCTGGTTGGTTAAGCGCAATTCCTCTATGTTTGACTGCTGTAATTATCGCAGCAAAGATAACGTGATGCTATGTAATCAACTGAGATAAGGATGTGATGTAATGACTTTGTATGAAGAAATGGCTTATGCCAGTAGAAAAAAAAGAACTCAAACCCTTTATTAAAAGATTAAGACATTTATCCATTAATTGTCTTTGGAGGAAGTGAGAACAACAACACTTTTTTGCTGTGAGACAACAGTGGCAACGACTGCCTCACCATGCAACCCTGGATTAATACAAAATTTCCATATTTTAATCTGATGGAGCACATGCTAAACACAAAGTTTGCTCCTTGTTGTTTTTAATGTAACTGTTTATAAAATAGGGTCAGTAGCAGTGATGCCAGTAATGCCTTACTTAGTAACAGACACACACTCCACATCTTCTTAGTAACATCTTCTTAGTAATTTAGTAACGCATTACTCTAATCTGACCACTTTTTTGAGTAACGAGTAACCTAACGCGTTAATATTTCCAAACCACTGTGTGCTACTATTATTTTTGTCATTTTCTTTAGTAAAAATATATATTTTTGCTTTGTTGTTGCGTCTCGGGGAGTGATGTCATGTATACGACAAGTCACGTTTTCAGCACCAGGACAACTCATGTGTAACACCACGCATGTTCTGTGCTTTCTCTACATAGAATCTTCACATTTTCCCCAGATAGCTAATTGTTGTCTCATTTGTGAAGTGATTATACTGTAAATTCATCGTAGTACCACTGACCTCCCTCCCTTCCTCTGGATGTCTAGCAGGGCACCCAGGTGGCACAGTGTGGCACAAGAGGACAGACAAGAACAGGCTCTCAGGCATGGGCCCTCTTGTTGTCCAGTGGACTGACTTTACCAGAGCCATGGTAATATCTGTCAGTGTAACTGACACATTATTATCTCCTCAGTATGTTCAGTGGCTGTCTGGGTGTTAATGGGTTGTGATTGTGTTTTTCTTGTGGTTGGTTTTTAATAAACACCCAGCAGTGGAGCTGATGCAGCAGATTGTGAGCTGTAGTTGCCCAACCAGTAGACACATAGACACTCTAGCAGCTGCAGTGTCTCTGGGCACGTTAGGTACAGCAAACAGGCTGGGTGGTGGAGCAGCGACAGCCCACCCTGCTGACAGGAGAGGATGAGTGTCCCCGACAGGAGCAGCAGAAGAGCTGGAGAGAGGCTGAAGAGATCGTGTTTATCCGCAAAACTACAGGTTGCAAAAAAACAGACATTTCTAGAGCATCTGTGCGAAAGAGTACACAGTTTGAGTCAAACATAGATAACATAATCAACAAAGCATACCATTCACAGGAGGAGTAGGGCGGGTCATGCGAGAACTGTGGTGGGATTCATTTCCCCTCAGGAGAGTTGGAGAGTGATGGCAGCTTAACAAGGGGGCATTATCCCCCCTCAAATTGCCAGCTGTACATATAACTTATAAGTAAGTGACAATAATGAAGTGCTCTTTGATTCCCTTTAAACCTATTATTATTAAGTGATAAGATGACCTATAGGAATGCACATTTGTTGTATAAGTTATTCACTGAAATTAGCAAATTAAACTATAAGTGAGTGAGTGATAGTATCAGAGAAACAGCAGAGGCGAATTGGTGTCTGTGTGAATGGATAATAACTTATATGAGGAAAAAAAATTACTGCAGTTATACGTGGAGAAGTGTGTGTCACTCTGCCTGTCCTACTAACTCTTCGTCACTTTCTCTGCCTGAAAAACAGCATCTGTCCCCAGCAAAAAACTGATTGGGATTATCTCCTGTCGCTATTGTTCTGTTGTAGTTACCGTCTTTGAAAAAATCACTGCGACTGTCAGCCCTCCTGTGAGTGAATGAGTGAGTGAGTGAGTGAGTGATGTTGAGATTCATTTAATTCATATTGTTTTTTTGAGATATTGATTTCTCTCTGTTTTTGTTCTCAATTAAAGCCAAATATTCAAGGATGGAGGTATTTCAGCAGCAGTTTCTATCTATATACATTTCTATCACCATAACCTTGCAAGAGAGTAGAGATGATTGTCTGCAAAGAGGTGCAGACCTCATGATTATCAACAGCAAAGTAGAACAGGTGGGTGTATTTATGTTTATTTAACTATGTGTGAAAAATTAATGCAATGAGGTAGTAGTTGGATTCAAATTTGTCGCATTTCAAGTTATGTTGATATTTGTATCTGTATAAAGAGTTTCACAAGACAACTTGTGGATTGGACTGACCGACACAGAGACAGAGGGGACATGGAAATGGGTTGATGGAACTCCACTCAACACAAGGTTCACACACCTTCATATTTCTCATATATTGTATTTAGACTTCAATGTTTAAAAAAAATCAACAATATCCTGCACATTTCAGTTGAAATGTTTCTTGAGTTGTATGCTTTTACAAAAAACATTGTTTAGTTTTGGGTTTCAGCAACTGGATGGATGGTGAGCCCAACAGCTATAAACAAAGAGAAGGAGACTGTGGAGAAGTGAGATTCCATGAATGAGCACACAGCTAGAATGATTTACCATGTGATTTAAAACATTTTTGGATCTGTGAGAAGAAATTGCTGGTATAACTCCACATCTATATCCAACAGATATTGAACTCAGGACAAAAGCAGTATGAGCCAAAAGACTCCTACAGAAAGCCAACTAAAGAACTAACTTAATTTTCTACTTCGGCTTTACATCTACAATGAGCCCACGTTTTCAAAATAAATATAATTTCAGATTAGATAAGTCAGAAGAGTCTGGTCAGTCCTGACACAAGAATATATTAAATTGGGGAATTCATGGTTCAGAATATTAGACATGCGTTAAAAACATGTATTTTTAGAGTTAGAGATGCCTCAATCATGTGGACGCATCATTTTCAGATTTTAACATTATTTTCAGGATCGCTGGCTTAGTGTGGATCTAGTCTGAAACACAGGATATTACCGGCCCGAGGGGAAAGCAGGCTGTTAACAGAGAAACAATATTCCAGCTATTGGCCCACTGCTTTGGTTGTAAAAAAGAAAGAATATGTCATTTGTGAATCTTGCATGTGTCTTCCATCCGGGATTTCTGTGAGAATACTGTATACTGCATAATTAATACATATATTCAATAGCTTACCCTTTGTTGTCTTTTCTGCCATTATTGTAATAAAACTCTATAATAGCAAACTGAATCACACTTGTTTATGCATTAAAGTTAATAATGTGGGTGCATGTGTCCCCCCATGTTTTCACGTCTCATAAGCTTGAACTTATCTGTAGTTTCACTTCCTTAAACCTCTTTTTTTTTTCTTTTTTCAAACCTGCACTATATGAAGTAGGGAGCAGAAAAAGGGAAGAGGAGTGACATTTGAGCTGCACTAGCTTCCCGGTTCATGTTCTAAATAACAGATGTGACTACGTTAAATTTAAAAGCGCATTTGTAAACATAACAGACAGATTTGTTGTGTTTTAGGGTATTTCACACCTCTAACGTAGATGCCAGCTGCCACCGCCATGGTGTCACTTGGGAGCGAATGAAATGTAATGAAATGGCAACAGGTAACAGGAGAGCACCTCTCATGATCTTTTATGAATCATATGCCATTTTCAAGAAAACTGATTGGTCAGAAGGTGGTGCTTTTAATGAAACATAACCTACTCCAGATGTGTTTTATGTGTGCAGCATAACAATATATCCTGGTAAGAAGTGAAAAGCCATTATAACACTGAAAAGTTTCAGTTTACCCTGAAGTTACCTCACTAACTAAAAAAACAGCTTTGTCATAGAGGCCTCTGATGTTCTCTAAATGTTTGTACAATGAAGAAGTGTTTGACTTCAACATCTGCTGTTTATCTTACTTGTACATCACGGGGTGCCTGACTTAACAGAAGTGAAAAAAAGAGAAGAGAATTGTCAATTGTATTTAAAAAATATTTAATATTATAATTCAATAGTCCATTGTTGCACCTGTAGTTTATCATGTATCATTTCAGGAGCTCACTCTCCAGACTTTGATGCCTTCAGGCCCCTCAGGACCAAACTGAACCATCCATACAGCTGAGTTTCATGGATCCATTCGAGATCCATGACAATGTAGAGAGACCCTCAGGTAATCCTGGTAAGAGGAAGACTTTGGAAAAATGTTCCGAAAATATTAATGCAGATGAAGACAAGATCCACACTCTGGAGCCAAAGAGACCTGAACCTGCACTCTCAGGTAATGAACACAAACATGTACACACTCTAAAAGGATGTTGACTGCATTGCGTACATTACACCACAAACAAAAATGATATTTATATTCTCGAAGAACTCATCTGAAGTAAAACAAAAACTTACATGACGTGTTTGAGAAACCAAAATGTGAAGGAGGCAGAGAGGAAAGAAGTTAACCTGAGACTACCAACTGTCTGATATACTTTATTGATCTCTCTGGAAGAAACTTTTATTTGGCTTCAACATGCTGTAGATCAGACCTAATCATACTGAATCTGAAAATAGTGTCACTCAATCTTTAGGACCTGCCATAATATCAGGGGTTAAAGACCGTTCATAATTGTGCTGATGACCAGTGTTGGGAAGATTACTTTGGAAATGTAGTTGGTTACAATTACAAGTTACCCTGTTGAAAATGTAATAGTAGTGTAACTATTTCAGTTACTTTCTCAAAGTAATGTAACTAATTACATTTGATTACATTTTGATTACTTTTCTCAATTTTGAATGAAATCTCTCAACTGTTAACCATTTTCACATTTTAAGACCTATAGTGTGATAAACCTTTCAGCAGTACTTAAGACTATATAAAAACAACATAATAAAAGACTCAACCAGACTGAACTTCTGTAACTTTTTTACAGAAGCGACAAGGGGCTGATTTCTACGGAGCCCCCCTGGTGACATTGAATTAAAGAAAAAATAATGCATTATTATTGTTATTATTCAATGTCACCGGGGGGCTCCATGGCCACGAGATAATAACTCGTGGCCACGAGATAATAAGTCGTGGCCACGAGTTATTATC
>CAEMYA010000187.1:1302417-1331789 GCA_903131615.1 Diplodus sargus | reverse complement strand
GACCAGCTACAGACCAGGTACAACAACCTGACCGAAGAAAGAGACCAGCTACAGACCAGTTACAACAACTTGACCGAAGAAAGAGACCAGCTACTAACCAGTTACAACAACCTGACCAAAGAAAGAGACCAGCTACAGACCAGTTACAACAACCTGACCGAAGAAAGAGACCAGCTACTAACCAGTTACAGTAACCTAACTACAGAGAAAGACCAGCTGCAAGAAAGAGTTAAAGGCCTGACCAAAGACAGAAATAATCTTCAGGGAAAGCTTCGAGGTAAGTAAAGTACAATTTCTAATGCGAGCAGCTACCCTTACAGAAAAGCAAAACACATGTGGTCNACTTAAATAATGATGACCATTCTTTTTTAGACACTGAGGCCAGTCTGAAAAACCTGACTGATGAGAGAGTTAACCTTAAGAGGACTCTGACTATCTTTGGTAAGCAAGATGATACAATAAATAGTTGAAATTAAATTAAACCCTCGTCAAAATGATCAACATTCCGATTGATGCTGTCTTGTCTCCATTCTCTGTGTAAACCATTTGCTATGTAAGGAATAATGTATAGAACGGCGGTCATTATCGGGAAAATAAGTCCCGACAGGATGAACCGGATGATGATTCGTCCTCAAGGGACTTATTTTCCCGATAATGACAGCTGTTCCATACATTATCCCGCTTATTACTCGGCTACTTGCCAACACGAAAAAAAACTTCACAAAGTGTGTTTCAGTTATTTCATCAACGTCTCTGTCATCCAAAACTTTGTGCCGTTTCGCTTCTACCTCTTCACTGCTTTCCTCACTTTTTCCTTTCTTGACTGGTGATGACAACTCAGCCTTTGTGGCCTAGGAGTAAATTTTTTCCAATATGAAGTAGGCTACAGATCAGCTGACGTTGCTTAGCGACCAAATATGCTGGGGTGATAAGTGACCTGACTACTTGCGGAGCAAAGATTTTAGAGCGCAGAGTGCTACGAATTACATGAATCACAGGCAAAAAGGCCACTTTGCTTGACGACGGTCAAATGTGCTTTGCAGCGGTCAATTACACGAAATTAATTGACCACCGAACGTTGGGAAGGCCCATTCAAGTGAATGGGACATTCTACAGCATTAAGAAGAGCCGTGTAATAATTGTTGTTGTTCAACAGGTACTAAAATTTTTCTTCTGTTTCTTACCATGCTCAAAAACAAGGGACATATTTCAGGGGTAGTTTCTATTACGTGTCTTCTACCAAGAAAACCTGGCAACAGAGTCGAGATGATTGTCTTCAAAAAGGTGCAGACCTGATGATTATCAACAGCAAAGAAGAACAGGTGTGTGTGTGTGTGTGTGTGTGTGTGTGTGTGTGTGTGTGTGTGTGTGTGTGTGTGGGTGTAAGGCGGACATTTAAATGGGTTTAATGGAACTTCAATTTCAGTTAATTTGTTTATACTTTGTGTCTCTCTGTTTAAAACAGGATTTTGCAAACCTGTTCAAGAAGTACATGTGGATCGGCCTGACTGACTCACAGAGAGAGGGGACGTGGAAATGGGTGGATGGGACTCTGCTGACCAAAAGGTTCAGACTTTGTTTGTTTGTTTGTTTGTTTGTTTGTTTCAAATTAAATAATTTCCTTGTGATTCTTGGATTACATTCTCTGATAAAAGTTTTTTTTTAATGCAGCTACTGGGCTTCTGGGGAGCCTAACGGTGGAACACATGAAAACTGCGGGGATATAAAGAATTATGATGCTGCAAATAGTTGGAATGATGAAAGCTGTTCCCATTCACTCTACTGGGTCTGTGAAAAGAAACTCCTACTATAAATGCTTTGGCAAAGGCAAAGCAACGTGACATTTCAGGAGGCCTTGCTGTTGTTTAATGAGTCATTACAGCCTCAATATTATTTATTGCATTCAGACACCAGGAAATGGTGCCTCCGCAACATTACACCATTGCTTTCATGACATGGTGAATATGCATTACATACATTTACATTATAAAGCAAACAATTGATGTTTTATCTAATTTATTTTAACTCAAATCACTTATTCAAATAAATGTGTACGCAAAATGGTTCTTCAAAATTATCATCAAAAACTTTAATTAAAGTTAAAAAGTAAAAGTACAGATTCTACTGAAGAATTGTCCCTGTAAATGATTTATATATTTTGTTATTTTAGGATTAATATTCCTCCTGCATATATGTTGCATTTTACTGCTGTAGAAGTTTAAAGTTTAGCTAATTTTAACTTCTTTCTGTACTGTTGGATAGTTTAATCTATAGTAATGCATCATAGTCTAGAAGATCATCATATTTGAGGCGTCACTGACCTGTGAAACACACAAATGTACATTTCAGGAGCTCAGAAAAAACAGCTTTTTTTTCTTGAGAAGTAGGAACATTTTCAAAACCCATAGAGAAACCCTTCATCCTTCAGTTTATCAAAAATGCTCAGAATATTACATTTGGAGATACATTGTTCTCACTGGATAGGAGGAATGTAACCAAACTAATCTAAAAGCAGTGAGTAGTAACTAAAGCTGTAAGACAAATGTATGAAGTAAAAGCGTAAAACATCATATTTTCCTCTGATGTGCAGTGTAGAAAATGTATAACATAGTTTAAAATGTAAAAACTAAACTAAAGTTCAAGATCCCTGAATTTGCACTCAAATTATGTGAGTAAATGTACTTAAATCACTGGCAAACTGGCATATATATATATATGTATGTATATGTATATTTTCATGGAAATGGTTGCTATGCTTTCCTGTTTCTCATTGTTTAAAATTCAGTGTCCTAGACTCAGCATACGATTGGCTGGCTCTCAGTCATCTTCACAACTGATAACTAAACAGTGAACAACACAGCGACTAGTCTGTGAGAAAGAAAGAAGGAATGAGAGTGAAGTGAAACGTGGAATCAGATCAGTTCGTTCGTGTTAAAGAGTTGTTCCTTCGAGCTGATTTGTTCACAAGAGATCCATCTTAAATATATAGGTATGAGGAAATGTTCCTGAAATTCTTAGATACAGCACAATTTACAAGACTGATTGTTGTGTTTGTGTTTAAAGCATCATGTAACTTTTAACTGAATAAAAAATAAAAAAATAAAAAATAACTGCTTCAAATTCTGCATTATATAACTTGGTAGGAGGTAGGATCACAGCATTACATACAGTGCTGTGAAAAAGTATTTGCCCCCTTACAGATTTCATTTGTTTTTGCTTTTTTGTCACACTTACATGTTTCAGATCAGCAGACAAATCTTAATATCAGACAAAGATAATCTGAGAAAATACAAAAAGCAATTTTTAAATGAGTTCATTTATTAAGGGAAAAAAGCTATCCAAATCAATCTGACCCATGTGAAACCCCCCCTTAAATCAGGAATAAACTGTGGTTAACCACATTTTACAGAAAGTTTAATTTCTCTAGCTCCACCCAGGCCTGATTACTGCTAGTCCTGCTCCTGTAGAATCAAGAAATTGCTTATATAGAACCTGTTTGACAACATGAAGTAAGCCAAAAGAACTCAAAAAAGCATCACATCATGCCCCGATCCAAAGAAATTCAAGAACCATGCATGAAAACAGGTCAGGGGTGAAAAAGGTTAGAAGGATATGACCCCTCTCGGGGGGTCCGGGAGCATGGTCCCCCGGAAGAAAATTTTGAATATTTCATATTGAAAAGCATCAATCTGATGCATTTTGAGAGAAAAATCAAGCAGAATTACAAGACAGTATGAATGTATAATAGAATCTATCTATACATGGTCACATTATGCTATATAGGGAATGAGACTGACAACTTCTCTCATGACATGCGCAACAGCACAACTTTAATAGCGCAATCTGCCGCAGAATGAAAAAAAGCAAGTCCATAAAGAGTGTGTTTTGACAAGATGAATATGGGTTTTGAAGAAGTTGCTGTCTCAAGGTGCTGGCTACACTGTGTTGATGCTAAGACCTGCACCTTCTTCTTGTGCACTTCTGTTTGACAGGTGCCTGCAGTGCATGGTTGCCCTTGTTTGCATAGTTAATAGCCGTTTTCATCCTGGGCAGCAAGCCGTCAATTCGGCTGTACTTTTTGCGGCTAGGTCCGCGGATTTAGACAGAAGGCAGTAAATTGGAGGTCTGTTCTGGTCCGCCAATTTACTGCCTGGAGTGTAATGTTACACCTCGGAGGCTATCTAAATCCGAGACGTCGATGTGCCGGCTATTGCGTGAGATGGGCAGAGGTGTCGATGACATGCACTGTTGTGCAACCCACAGCCGGAGAGTTTTAAAACCAAGAAACAGCTGATCACAGCAGTCAGTTCATCACTTCATCTGCGGACATCAAGATGAGCAACTGGACAGCTGCTGAGATCCAGGAGAAGCTAGCGTCTCCTCGGTCTCTGGAGCGGTTTGATTGTGTCAAACAAGCTAAGAACGGTCGCTACTTTCAAATTAAAAGCCCCCCGCTAAGAACCCAGTTCTAAACTCTAATGGGGTGCAATGTAAAGCTCTAATTTTGAAGACAAACTCATTGTCTTTCTGACAGAGAATGCAACGTACTTTACCTTCAGCCTCCAGTCAGTCGCCTCACCTCAGCAGAAGAGATTTTAGAAAAGTTGTTTTTATCGAATTCAAGGCGTGCACATGTTCGCAGTTCACTGATAATCTCTGGTACACCTCCATATCCTCCCCCCCCCCAAAAAAAAAATATATTCTCATCGGATCTACACGATTCACGTAGGTTACCTATTTTGGTTTCAAAAGGGCGAATTTCGCCGAAAGGTGAGTGATTTTCATGCCTGAAGAACAGATGAGAAACAAAGTCTGACATCTATCAGTCTGGAAAGGGTTACAAAGCCATTTTCTAAGGCTTTGGGACTCCAGTGAACCCCAGTGAGAGCCATTATCCACAAATGGAGAAAACATGGAACAGTGGTGAACCTTCCCGGGACTGGCTGGCCTACCAAAATTACTTTAAGAGCACATCGACAACTCATCAAGGAAAACCTCTAAAGCACTGCAGGCCTCACTTGCCACAGTTAAGGTCAGTCTTCATGATTCAGAATTCTCGAAAACCCTCCAATGAGGCTTAATTAAAACAATTCTGCAAAGACTAGTGGGCCAAAATTCCTCCACAGTGATGTGAAAGACTCATTGTCAGTTATTGTAAGTGCTTGATTGCAGTTGTTGCCATCAAAGGGTGGCACAACCAGTTATTAGGTTTAGAGGGCAATTACTTTTTCACATAGGGCCAGGTTGGTTTGGATAGATTATTTCCCTTAATAATTGATGGCATCATTTAAAAACTGCATTTTGTATTTTCCCAGATTATCTTTGTCTGATATTCAAATTTGTTTGATGATCTGAAACATGTAATTATGACAAAAAAGCAAAAACAAAATATCTTTAACGGGGCAAATACTTTTTCACAGCACTGTACATGTTTAATTCAAGTACAAGTACACGTTTTCAACAAATAACATTGTTAAGGCATAATGACTTTTGTTTGTAGTTGGCACCTATATTATGTCACAGACCTAGGATTTATACCTAGCACTTGGCACTTTTCTGAGTGCAACAGTGCTGTTGCACTCAGAAACTGTATATATATATATATATATATATATATATATATACATATATATATCTATATATATATATAGATATATATATGAAGCACTGAAAAGTTAGAGTTTATCCTGAAGTTACCTCACTAACTAAAAACCTGCTTTGTGATAGAGGCCCCTGATGTTCTTTAAATGGTTGTACAAATGAAGAAGTGTTTCACTTCAACAATTATCATCTGCTGTTTATCTTATTTGTACAACACAGAGTGCCTGACCTCACAGAAGTGAAAGTGCGTGCGTGCGTGCGTGCGTGCGTGCGTGCGTGCGTGCGTGCGTGCGTGCGTGCGTGCGTGCGTGCGTTCGTTTACAATAATGTGCTGCTGTCAGAGTTGTCCCTTGTATCAAATAAAGATTTAAGTTGAGTGAATGGCATACATTTAATGGTAGTTACATCAGCCTTTTTGGGACTGCTGTTACATGTATTTCTGTACACATTCGTCAAATGACTTTAAACTGAGATTCTAAATATATTTTGCAGAAGTAAACTACCTAAAATGATTCAGTTTCCTGTTAAGTGCAGTCTTGTGCATGAATGCATTGCAGAGTATTTGACAGATGCTCGGAACGCCTTCAGAGAGATCAGCACAGTAGTTTACCATTTATCATTTCAGAAGCTCACTCTCCAGGCCCCTCAGGACCAAACTGAACCATCCATACAGCTGAGTTTCATGGATCCATTCGATATCTATGTTAATGTAGAGAGAGTTAAACCTGGTAAGAGGAGGACTTTGGGAAAATGTTCTGACAATATTTATGCAAATGAAGACAAGATCCACACTCTGGAGCCACAGAGACCTGAACCTGCACTCTCAGGTAATGAATACAAACATGTACACACTGTGAAAGGATGTTGACCAATTTTTTTTAATAACACCACACACAAACATTATATTGTATATCTGCAAAGAACTCGTCTGAAGTAAAACAGAAACTTATATGACGTGTTTGAGAAACCGTAATGTGAAGAAGGCAGAGAGGAAATTTGTTAACCGGAGACAACCAACTGTCTGATATACTTTATTGATCCCTCTGGAGGAAACTTTTTATTTGGCTTCAACATGCCGTAGATCAGACCTAATTGTACTGAGTCTGAAAATAGTGTCTTTCAATCTTTAGATTGTTCATTATTGTGCTGATGACACACTGAAATACTTGTCAATATCATCTGATAAGTATAGTTTTTCATTTACACTTTGACATTTGCTGTTGTTGTGAGGTTCAAGGTGTGAAAAGAGAACAAACTGAAGCGTTGGCCACTGACACCAAAAACGTTTGTTGATCTATCTATCTGGGAATCTAATCTAATTGGGACCTTGCTTAGGCCGGCAAAAAATGTGATGCCGTTTTATATAGAACTATGCATTTCAATGATATTTTTGACTATCATTCCCATATTTGTAAAAAGAACAACATGACAGTTACTTGGTTACTGCTCACTGTCTCCCTTGTAGTCCCGCATGCAGGTCTAACTTATCTCCTCAACTGTACACTCACAGGTAATGGCATTGGATTTGGGGCGAAAAAATACATATATGATGCTACATGGTTGTTGCGATTTAATCCTTTGATTTCCAGAAAATAAAAACATTTCTCTGACTGTACTGAGAGTTGTATTCAGCCACACAATCTGCATGCACCAGAAATGTTCTCCTCTGTTCCAACTGCAAAGCAGAGGGGTGAGAGTCCCAAACTACTGACCAAACATTCTATTTTAGTGCTAGCTGAATTTGAACTATATTATATATATACACACACACATACATATACTCTTTTTATTTCAGAATTGTTTTTAATACATGAAAATCATTCTGAAATAAATATGGATTATAGGCTATTTTTATTTTGTAGGGGGCTGACAGACTGCTGTTGCTGCTGCTGCTGCTGCTACTGCTGCTGATGATGATGATGATGATGATGATGATGCACTTGACTTATCTGTTCAAACAACATGTTTATTTCAATTATACTCTCCCTCATTGATCACAATGATCTTGAAGTTGGAATTATTCTCTACCTCAGTTCTTGGCTTTCTTGGCCTACTTTTAACCCTCTGAAAATGATGATGGATCATCTGGTATTAATATCTTCTGAAGGCCGTCACAGGCTCAGTTTTTAAGAATCCACTGATAGCAAACATGTCATGCTAGCTTACTGGCAAAGGAGCTAAATATCGCTCCAAATTTGAACTCTTTTTACTGTGAGGTACTGTTGTGGAGTCTACAGACCTGCTGGCCGGCTGGGGTTGATGTGTGCCTGAACTGCTTGTAGATGGTTGCTCATCATCTGTATCTTCCTCTTGGCCACCTGCTTCTATTTGTACTATCTCAGCACTGACCCTGCATTCATTTAGAAATACGAAGATAAAGGATCAGTATAGAAAGAGACAAAATATTTAAACAAAGAATCTTACGTATACCGAAAAAAATTTGTAAACATTTAAAACTGAAAGCATGCAGCCAAGGAGCTCTCTCCTTTTATTACTTATTCATCAACTATTTTATAAATCTAAGCTAATCTAATATAAAAAGCATAATAAAATGAGTTGCAATATTGCACACAATTCAACAATAATGTTTGCTTTATATCATTCATAATGACATTTTATATGAATCTCTTACCTACAGGAATAAGAACAAAATGATACACCTTACACAAGACTACATTTCTGAATCTTAAACATTACCATTTAATTGAATACAACTTAAATATGGTTACGAGAGCATTTTGTCTACTACAAAATGTTTTTCTATTTCACTGGCAGATGTCGTCCATGCCTTTGCATCCTGACACACATAATTACATGTCATTATTTATGTGTTTTTCTCAAGCGCTCCCCCAGTTATGACAGCAGCTTTTAGTGTTTTGAGTTACAATGTGGCAAATTGAAGTGGAAGGCTGCAAATGTTTATAATTGTGTGTGCTCTGATGGCTGCAGTTCTATACTCTCTTCTCTCATCTATACAAGTCAGCTTTCAGTCAAATGAAGACTGAATAATAATTTTAATGTGGGTGCAACAGTGCATATTTTGAGAGAGGATTTCCTGGAAGGCCTTCACAGCTTTAAAAGAAATTCTAGAAAGAAAAAAAAAGTGTAAAAGAGAAGTCCAGACCTGCTGAATTTTCTCACTTCTGCTGAATGAGGTTGGTGTTTCACGCTATCTGAAGGCATCTGTATCTGTTTAAAGTTCATTAGAAAATGTTATGAATAATTGCTGTTTTGCCTTTTTATTTCTTGCTTCATTATTGTAATCTACAATTACAAGGCTTGATTTACTATGTTTGAAATTATATCGAAAAGCAAACAAATTACAAATATTGTCTTCTAATTCCAGCTGCTGTAGACAGTACACGAGTTAAGAAGAGCTCACTCAGAGCTGCTGCAGTGATTCTGGGTCTGCTGTGTCTTCTCCTCCTGACTGGACTCATAGCTCTGGCTATCATCTGTAAGTACTTAGTTTGCATGCTGATGGAGCAATAGGTGATACTGGTTAACAGAATTTCTTTGTAATTATCAGTTGTGCGCTAAGTTCATATGTGTTCATATATGATTTCATCACCCAAAACTAAATTCTCTGGACATTTTTTTGTATCTGTTTTTGTGTCAAACACAGTAACCAAGAGCAATGAAATGCATGAAATGAAGATGGTCAGGTTACAGGCTAGTTGCAACAACCTAACTGAAGAGAGAGACCAGCTACAGACCAGTTACAACAACCTGACTGAAGAAAGAAACCAGCTACAGACCAGTTACAACAACCTGACTGAAGAAAGAAACCAGTTACAAACCAGTTACAACCAACAGGTTACAGCCTTGACCAAGGAGAGAAATGATCTTCAAAGAAAGGTTGAAGGTAACCACAGAATGCAATTTCTGAAGAGACTGTGATGCAATTGCTGGCTGCTAAAACAGATGCTGAGCTGTATTGCTTTAATGTGTCGCTGGGAGCTAAACAGTACATCTGTCTTTTTTACTTCAAAAAGACAGGAAAAAGTAGGAAAGGTATCAAGGGTGCAACATATCGTGTACTCAATGTTTCACTAACAAGACCACGCCACAGTTTATCATTTAAGTAGTTTATTTGAATTGGTAGAAGATTTTGGAAAGGATAGGAAAGGGGGTCGCGTTGGTGGATGAGTGAAAGAGGGGTCGAGGTTGGTGGATGAAGAGGGGAGTTTGAGCAGGGTTGTGGATTGGCTGGACCCTCTAGGAACCAGGGAGGTTGAGACTCAGAGTGGGAGTACATCTTGATGGGCGCACGTCTTGGTCGGCGTGCCTTCATCATCTGCCAAAAGGTATTACTGGGTTACTCGGAAATGTGCTTGATGAGGTGAGATTTCGGATGAATTTCGTGATGTCCAGTGTTTGTGAACAGCCTTTGTTGATGATGTCGATGGCAGTGAGGTTGTCTGAGTGGATGAGGATGACTTTTCTGGACCATTCCTGCCCCCAAAGAAGTGCGATTATGACCGGATGAAGTTCATAGAGGGCAGAAAAAGGGGAAAGTGGGGACAGTTCAAGGGGCCAAATGGAGGCGAAGCATCTGCCGCCATAATAGTCTCTGAAACCTACTGAGGGTGCAGCATCTGTGTACAGCTGGATGTCCTCTGGTTGGGTGATTTGTTCATCGTAAAAGAAAGAAATGCCGTTCCACGAAGACAGAAAATCATGCCACACTCTCAGCTTCATTTTGCAGGAGTCATCCAGAGTGATGTAGTCGTGGAGGGATGGAATGGCAGAAGATAGGAGTAGAAGGTGGGAGATGAAGGATCAGCTCTGGTAAATAATGCAGATGGCCTAATTGAGGTGTTGAGGCGATAGAAAAGGAGAAAGTTGGGAAAGACCGGCAGTGGATGAGCACTGGCTTGTGGTGGCAGTGGCTGTGTGTGCGGTGGTGTGATTGGCAGTGGTTGCTGGAAATGGGTAACTGGGAGTAGCTGTGAGAGCTACGTTTGTGGGGGCAAAGGTACACTCAGTTAGCTTAAAAGCATTGACAAGGGCCGACTAATGTCAACGGTTCATGACACACTTCAACAACAGAGCCACAGACACTCATGAATGGCTTCGACATTAGCCAACAGCCGAACGTCTGCCCGGTGCGTCAGAGCCAAGATAGAGGAAGCAGACACTGCATCATTCATAGATTTGTGCAATAGATAATAAAAAGATTTCCCTTTAAAGGTTTCTGAAAAACTTTGGTGTCACGACCACACGCCACCCTGGAACTAAAGATTTAAGGGTAGTGCTCCAGCGAGTCTAGGCTACAGGGATGACACAGGTGCACATATTTCTGTAAATGAAACAACTGGAGCTCGATGGGAGTCAGCTGCCATACTGCGCAATATTCAACTTACCGGCTGCTTTTGCCAACGCTCCCCACCTGTGGCTTGGTCCGAGAGGCCTTCCAGGGATGTCGGCGTCCCACTTCAGAGGCGTCGGGCCAGCCACCTGCTCCAGCGTCCTGGTTGCGTCAACCTCTGTCCGTCGACTCCCGGTCGAGGTTTAGTCAGTTCATTTGTTTGTTTAGATGAGACAATAAATAAATCATACTTCATTCTGGAGGTTGAGGGGGTTCTTCCTCTCTTCAAATCACCTTCCTTTTCCCGGGCGTCCGCCTTATCCGTCCACGAGACTCCCCATTCGCTTTTTCCCACACTGCCCCGCTCATTCCGCTCACGTCAGATTTAAGCGGCAGCGTAACCAGGCAACCAATCAAACATTACGCAGTATGGCAGCCCCCCTCAAATCTCTGAAAGTGACCTCAACATTTGTAAGTAGGACGAACAAATACATACAATACAAAGTGAAATAAAACTCTTCAGCCAGAATACAGCAAACATGCAATTTCTCAGATACCATTTTGTTTCTTTTATTGTTTTTGCTGTGAAGGAGATATTAACATTCTCTCTGTTTCTCATTCTAGTTACATGAAAGCTAATGATTCTGTTTAATGTTGAAAGAAACACTGTATAGACCAATTTGACAGATGATGGTCATTCTGTTTCAGATACTGAGGCCAGTCTGAAAGATCTGACTAATGAGAAAGAGGTCCTAAGGAGGATTCTGATGGACGTTGGTAAGAATGCTGATTAAATCAGTAAAGAAAAAAATGAACCCTCATCACAGTTCTCAGCCTGTGAGCCATGAAACAGCAAACATACATATTTCTGACAGATCAAATATCGGCTCTTTGTTTTGTAGCTGAATCATGTCTTAATTCTCGTTGTTAGCGAAATATTAAGGTTATTTGTGTTTCCCACCGTGCTCAACGAGGATGGGAATATTTCAGAGGTAGTTTCTATTACGTGTCTTCTACCAAGAAAACCTGGCAACAGAGTCGAGATGACTGTCTTCAAAAAGGTGCAGACCTGATGATTATCAACAGCAAAGAAGAACAGGTGTGTATGTCTATGTGTGTGTTAAAGCATTGAGGTAAAATACTGAAGTGCTGTATAAGTCTGCATCAGGTGGACATTTAAATGAGTTTAATGGAACTTCAATGTCAGTTAAGTTGTTTATACTTTGTCTCTTTTTTAAAAAAGGATTACGCAAACCGGTTCAAGAAGTACATGTGGATCGGCCTGACTGACTCACAGAGAGAGGGGACGTGGAAATGGGTGGATGGGACTCTGCTGACCAAAAGGTTCAGACTTTGTTTCTTTCTTTCTTTCTTTCTTTCAGATTAAATCACTTCCTTGTGCTTCTTGGATTACATTCTCTGATAAAAGTTTTTTTTTTTTTTTAATGCAGCTACTGGGCTTCTGGGGAGCCTAACGGTGGAACATATGAAAACTGCGGGGATATAAAGAATTATGATGCTGCAAATAGTTGGAATGATGAAAGCTGTTCCCATTCACTCTACTGGGTCTGTGAAAAGAAACTCCTACCATAAATGCTTGTTAAAAGTTAAGTTGTGAAAAGTGACAATTAAGGAGGCCTTGCTGTTGTTTTAATAAGTCATTGCAGCCTCAATACTGTGTGTTTGATCATCATTCAGTGGTGTTACCTGTTATTTTTTGCATTCAGAAACCAGAAAATGGTGCCTCTGCAACATTGAATTGTTGCTTTCATGACATGGTGAATATGCACTATATTCATTTACAATATAAAGCCAACAACAACAAGTTTTTGAACCCTTTAGAATTGTCTAGATTTCTGCATAAATATGACCTAAAAAAACATCTGATTTTCACACAAGTCCTAAAAGTAAATAAAGAGAACCCACTTAAACAAAGGAGACAAAAATATTATACTTGGTCATTTATTTATTGAGGAAAATGATCCAATCTATGAGTGGCAAAAATATGTGAACCTCTAGGATTGGCAGTTAATTTGAAAGTAAAAATTAGAGTCAGGTGTTTTCAATCAATGGGATGACAATCAGACAATGAGTCTGTTCTTTTTAAAGGAACAGGGATCTATTTAGTCTATCTAGATCTAGGGCTCTATCTTGCACTCAGCGCAAGTGACTTTGTACACTGGCGCTTGTGTAATTCCTATTTTGCATTCGGCACACACTGGAATTTCCCTCCACAGACGCACGTCCTTAAATTAGGGAATGACTTTGCGCTCCCGGGGGCGGTTCAGCAAAAAGAGGAGGCGTGTTCCGGTGCAAATGTTCACTGGTGCTATTTTGCCGTTTCAGAAAACACTTCCGCAACAGACCAGGAAAAACCTTGTCTAAAGTCAGTGGCGCTTATTCAGATGCTATTTTAAGGGCGCATGCTTGGCCATAATGTAGCAGATGAACTAATTATTTTTCCCTCTAATATGCGGAGATGGAGTTGGGAGAGGAGGAGGAAGGAGGAAGGGGCACAACAGGAGCAGGTGGTGCGTTTGGAGACTTGAGGCGATGCGCCTGAGAGGCCGCAGCCCCAGGAGTGGTCGACCAACAAAGATAACTTCAAGAGCAAGGCGTATAATTGTCGGTGAGGTCACAAAGGACCCCAGGGTAACTTCTAAGCAACTAAAGGTCTTTCTCACATTGGCTAATATTAATGTTCATGAGTCCACCGTAAAGAGAACACTGAACAACAATGTTATGCATGGCAGAGTTGCAAGGAGAAAGCCACTGCTTTCCAAAAAGAACATTACTGCCCATCTGCTCAAGATCGTGTGGAAAAGCCAGAAGGCTATTGGAAAAATGTTTTGTGGACGGATGAGACCAAATAGAGGGTAGTCGCCACCCGCAAGGGAAGATGGGATAACAATGGCAACGTCAACAAAACGAGCAGAACATGCTGCTGCATGCGACTTGCCTGATGACCCCCTGCTGCGTAAAGCCACTTTTGACGGTTGGAGATACAAACATTACATTACTTTGAATTTGTTGAAGGTAAGGAAAATAACTTGACTGTAAGTTGTATACTTTGCCCGTGTTGGAAACTTTTCTCCACCGCTGCTAACACTACCTCAAACTTAATGAAGCACCTACAGAGACAGCATGCACACACAAGCTTGTTGCTAAGGAACCATGGAGCAGGTTCAGGGAGTAGTCATGTAATGTAAGGCATTACTATTTTCGAGAGTAATGTGTAATGTATTACTTTTTTGAGTAACAAACCCCAACACTGATTATATCACACTGCACTTGGAGTTGTATGTTGTTTTAATTTCTTCTGCAAACATAAACATATAGCAGCATTGTAAATCATCATCATCAGAACGACACAATGCATGGATTTACTTGCCAACTTATTCAAACTTAATCAAGACACATTCTTAAATACACCAACACAAAAGTGTGGCACGAACCATCAAATCATATGAAAATAAAAGTATTGTGGCTTACTGGCTACATTGTTTACAGGTCAATAGTACAAACAAAACAACACACGTACAACTGTGGGGTCCTCTTGGCATGTTAGCGGTTAGTTTAGTTGCCAGTGCGGTATTACTAACAACTATGACTAAACATCAACACAACAACAAAGAAGTTGACAGCCAACTTTCCTTACACTCTGACCCTATGAGTTTTGTGGCTTGCTTACCTGCAAACATAAACATATAGCAGCACTGTAAATCACATGCTCCTCTCTGAACTTCATTAGAACTAAAGATGGTTCTTTTGCAAACGAATCAGTTCGAAGGAACGACTCGTTAACACAAATATAAATGATCTGATTCCACAATTCACTTCTCTCTTGTTCGTTCTTTCGTTCTCACAGACTAGTCGCTGTGTTGTTCCCTGTTTAGTTATCAGAGTGGTGAAAAGGACTGAGAACCAGCCAATTGTATGCTGAGTCTAGAACACTGTCGTCGAATTTTAGCCAATGAGAAATAGGACAGCGTAGCAACCGTTTCCATGAAAAAAACATATAATTTAGTTCATAGCTAATCATTCTCGTTCAGTCAGTCAGTCACGCTTGGTTTTACCTTCAATACATATCAATTTAATGTCAAGATGAATATACACATTATTCACTGTTGTGTTGTCTAAAAGTACATATAATCATGAAGTTGCAGTTATGTATTTGCCTTGAACCACAGTGTTATGCTGACCGTCGGTGCAATCGTTTGAGAACAAGGAACTGAGAACTGTGCATTACATGATTAACCGCTAAACGACGTTGTACCAGAAACGCAACTGAACAAACGAACAAACGATATGAACGATTCTTCCTGCCGAACTGACCAACAGGAACTGAATTAATGGGGGCGGGACTAGATAAGCTTTGGCTTCTCCCGCTTTTCCCTTTCGGCCATGTGTATTGTATTATTTGAACAATGATGAAATGTGATGATGATGACTTGACATGCCCGAAATAAACAACATAAACATAAATAAACATAAATAAATCTCGACATTGAACAATGAAATTCACCACTAGGCAGAACAACACAATGCATGTATTGACCTGCGCTGACCAAGAGCAACCCTTGACCACAAACTCCCTCTTGTGGTGAAACTCTGGAAATACAATGCTTAAATCTTTTCCTTTGAGCCACAATAATTAGTTGTAAATAATAAATAAACAAATATGTGGGGGTGTCATTTTAAGCCACTGTCCTACGTAATACATGATATTGTCAAAGACAAGGGTGACATGAGGTAAAGGACTTAAAGGACAGCAACACAGTTACAGCCGACAAATGCAGGACAGACAACTGACACAAAGACTGTGTTGATGTGTAAATCAACAGGGCAGTACAACTAATAGAATAATAAGGCGGTACAATAAGGCAGTACAGTTATATGACTGCCCCACCAGGATAATCTGGTTATAATTACACTTGTGTATTGTATTAAATAAACATGTATTTTTATGCGGTTTATGGTAGTTTAAGCCCTATTCTTTCAGCTACAACTCCCGTGGTGTAAAACAGACTTGGGAGCAAATTATGAAATAAATGTAGAAAAAATATTAAAAGCAGTACTTTCATATCTTCTAGTACAACAACATATGCTGGGGCTGTGGCTCTCTGGTAGAGTCAGCTTCATGTAATCGGAAAGTCACTGGTTCGATTCCCCTGCTCTGCATGTCAAAGTGTCCTTGGGGAAGATACTGAACCCCAAATTGCTCCTGATGTGCTGGTCGGCACCTTGCATGGCAGCCACCACCATCCGTGTACAGTTGCAGGTATGAATTACTGTAGGTCACTTTAGACAAAAGCCTCTGCTAAATGCCCTTAATGTAAATGTAAATATATCCTGGTAAGAAGTGAAAAGCCATTATAACATTGAACAGTTAGAGTTTATCCTGAAGTTACCTCACTAACTGTGAGGCCTCTGATGTTCTTTAAATGGTTGTACAAATGAAGAAATGTTTCACTTCAACAGTTATCATCTGCTGTTTATCTTATTTTTACAACAGAGTGCCTGACTTAACAGAAGTGAAAAAAGGTGTGTGTGTGTGTGTGTGTGTGTGTGTGTGTGTGTGTGTGTGTGTGTGTGTGTGTGTTAAAGATAATGTGTCACAGAATTGTAAATTGTATTAAATGAAGGTTTAAGTTGTGTGAATGGCATACATTTAGTGGTAGTTACCCCCACAGCCTTTTGGGGCTGCAATGCTGTCAATGATTCAAAATATCTTTTGCAGAAGAAAGCAACTCAAAAGATTCAATTTCCTGTTAAATGTGCTCGCAACGCCTTCTATTTCAGAGAGATCAGCATGCGTGCATGCGTGCGTGCATGTGTGCAGAATAATGTGCTGCTGTCAGAATTGTCACTTGTATCAAATAAAGATTTAAGTTGAGTGAATGGTATACATTTAATGGTAGTTGCATCACCCTTTCTGGGGCTGCTGTACATGTATCTGTGAACATACATCAAATGATTTTAAACTGAGATTCTAAATATATTTTGCGGAAGTAATCTACCTAAAATAACTTAGTTTCCTGTTAAGTGCAGTCTTGTGCATGAATGTGTTGCAGAGTATTTGACAAATGCTAGGAACGCCTTCAGAGAGATCAGCACAGTAGCTTATCATTTATCATTTTAGAAGCTCACTCTCCAGACTTTGATGCCATCAGGCCCCTCAGGACCAAACTGAACCATCCATACAGCTGAGTTTCATGGATCAATTTGATATCTATGTTAATGTAGACAGACCCTCAGGTAATTCTGGTAAGAAGAGGAATTTGGGAAAATGTTCAGAAAATATTAATGCAAATGAAGACGAGATTCACACTCTGGAGCCACAGAGACCTGAACCTGCACTCTCAGGTAATGAACACAAACATGTACGCACTGTGAGAGGATGCTGACTGCATTGCGTACATTACACCACACACAAACATTATATTCTATATTCTCAAAGAACTCGTCTGAAGTACAACAAAGACTTACATGACGTGTTTGAGCCATAATATCAGGGGTTAAAGACTGTTCATTATTGTGCTGATGACACACAGAAATACTTTTCCAAATCATCTGATGAGAGGATTTCAGTTATATTTTCTTTGTGCGACTCTTCAGGTTTTTGCTTCTTCAGTTTTTCACTTCAACAATAGTTTCACATGAACACTTTTACATTTGCTGTTGTTGTTGAGAGGTGCAAGGTGTGAAAAGAGAATAAACTGAAGTGTTGGCCACTGACGCAAAGAATTATGAATAAACATTTGTTGCTTTTTGTTCTGTCAACTGTAGATGACATTTGACTTCACAACTGGTTGACTCTCTCATGAGAGTTGAAATACAGAAATGTTATAGAACTCAATTCCTGAGTCATTCTAGTGCCTTGAATTCCTGGTGGCAGGAATGTGCTGATTAGTCGGGTTGTTTCATGACTGGTTCCCTTGGAGCTTTGGTGCTGCTGCTTGGGGGCCTGGAGGACTCATGGCTGTGGGTTCTCCTCTGCGGGTCATGCTGGAGTGGCGTGGCTAATTGGGTTTTGTGCAGACTTGTGGGGTCTGTGCTGGCTCAGGCGTGCGCTGTCGTTAAAGCAGGTTATCCTGTTTGTTATGACTAAGATGGTGTTGCCCTTCAGATGAGTGTTGGGTGGAAGTTTTCTAGACAGTGGTCTCAGGGGGGTTATGTTATTATTTATATGTTTTTCTCAAGCGCTCCCCCAGTTGTGACAGCAGCTTTAAGTGTTTTGAGTTAAAATGTGGCTAATTGTAGTTGACGGCTGCAAATGTTTTATACCTGTATCTGTGTGCGCGCTGAGGGCTGCAGTTCTATACTCTCTTCTCTCATCTATACAAGTCAGGTTTCAGTCATACAAAGGCTAAATAATCATTTTAACATGGGTACAACAGTGCACAGTTTGAGAGAGGATTTCCTGGAAGGTCTTCAGAGTGTTGCAAGAAATGTGAGAGGAATTCAGAGAAGCTCAGTCTTGCAGAATTTTCTCACTTCTGCTGACTGCTAAGGTGAGCAGCATGAGGTTGGTGTTTCACTCGAACTGAAGGCATCTGCTTCAGTTTAAAGTTCATAGCAAAAGTGTGACGAATAATCTCTGTTTTGTCTTTTTATATACTGATTCATGATTGTGATCTATTGAGTGTAAACAACAATTACAAGGCTTGATTAACTATATTTGAAATGATACTGAAAAGCAAACAAATTACAAATATTGTCTTCTAATTCCAGCTGCTGTAAATAGTACACGAGTTAAGAAGAGCTCACTCAGAGCTGCTGCAGTGATTCTGGGTCTGCTGTGTCTTCTCCTCCTGACTGGACTCATAGCTCTGGCTGTCATGTGTGAGTACTTAGTTTGCATGCTGATGAGCAATAGGTGATACTGGTTAACATAATTTCTTTGTAATTACCAGTTGTGGTCTAAGTTCATATTAGGGCTGTCAAACGATTAATTTTTTAAATCGCGATTAATCACATTTTGTCAATAGTTAACTTGCGATTGATCGCAAATTAATCGCAATTTATTGGCACAGTTTTTTCTGTTCTAAATATATCTTAATTTGTTCATGTTCTTAATACTTTCAAGAAGCTTCTCTTCTCCCAGAAGTTCACTTATGTACCTGTAATACAAGTGAAAAAGTACTTCAGTTAGGAACCTGATTCTGTCTGTCTGTCTCTCTCTCTCTCTCACACACACACTCTTTCTCTGTGTGTGTGTGTCACACACACACACACACAATAACCCTCTCTCTTTCTCCAGGACTATCACCAACCTCTTCAGCTTATCTGTTGTTGGCATGGTGACTTTGGTCTCATGTCCTATCGACCAAACCATCTGGCAGTGTTTTGAAAGTGAATTTGCCGTTCATAAGTCCTTTCTCCATTTCTTTTCGCTTTCGCTTGTCAGTCCACCGTGTTTTTTTCCTGAACCGCCAACCCTGCTTCTTCTTTTGATTCCCTTCCTTATTCTTCTGCCACTGTCTGGATCAAGACTACTGGTGCCAACGACGGCCGTAAATCATACAATGCGCATTTCTTTTTTTTAAAATACAGAGCGTCTATCGCGCGTTAAAGAAAATAGCGGCGTTAAGAGAATGTTGGGTTAAGGCGTTAACTTTGACAGCCCTCGTTCATATGTTTTTATCACCCAAAACTAAATTCTCTGGGCAATTTTTTGTATCTCTTTTTGTGTCAAACACAGTAACCAAGAGCAATGACAGGCATGAAATGAAGATGGTCAGGTTACAGGCTAGTTGCAACAACCTGACTGAAGAAAGAAACCAGCTACAGACCAGTTACAACCAACTGCTTGAAGGTAACCAGAGAATGCAATTCCTAAAGAGACTGTGATGTGATTGCTGGCTGCTATAGCTGATGCTGAGCTGCATTGCTTTAATGTATAGCTGGGAGCTTAACAGTACATCAGTCTTTTTACTCTATGAATGCTTCAAATAGTAGGTACAGTATCAAGGGTGCAAAATATCGTGCAACCCTGGATTAAAACACAATTTCCATATTTGATTCTGATGAAGCAACAAGCAAAACACAAAGATTGCTCCTTGGTGTTTTTAATGTAAATGTTAGGTGTGTCAAGTGTATTCCGGTGTACACGGCAATATTTATATTTTTGATCCACTGGCTCCACCCAGAAGAGAAGTGCAGCTGTGCACCGGGTTTCACAATTTCCATATTGTTTGTACAATATCTCTTAACTTGCATGTTCCTTTGCCCTTCCATCAAATTCAGCTGTATTGCAGAATTTCCATGATTTAGGTCTTCCTGCTCTTTCAGATAGGAAGACACTCAACAATGAGGCCAGATTTAAAGCCCTTACTGAGGAGCGGGATGAATTGAAGACAAAGCTGGCTGACATTAGTAAGTGTGAGGATTCATAGTGTGCAGATGATGAATCCTAATGACTTTTGTGATCTTCTTACTTTTCCCTGTAGCACCATCTGCAGGTCAATGTTTTCACTTATCCAGTCAAATATTTCAACAAACCAAGGGTGTGTAATTTTGATTCATTTACACACATTTATAAAGGAAATAATTACACATTTTATATTTTGTGTAAAACAAATTTACATTTTAATTACATTACTATAATAGACTATGTTGAGGTCTCACCTGTAACTCCACCTGGCCTCTCCCTGAACGAGGCCTATGGTAAATGGTCTGCATTTTTATAGCGTTTTCCAGTCTAACGCCAGCTCAAAGCGCTTTACAATACATGCCACATTCACCCATTCACACACTGATGACGGAGGCCGCCATGCAGGCGCCAACTGCTCATCAGGAGCAATTTGGGGTTCAGTATCTCGCTCAAGGACACTTTGACATGCAGGTGGGGGAGCCAGGATTTGAGCCGGTGACCTTCCAATCACTAGACGACCTACTCTACCCACTGAACCACAGGCCTACAACCAGGCAAGATTGCTGCAGCACCTTAATGAAATAACACACGATGCCAGCCTGACATTTACTTTGTACGATTACCTACTGTAATTAAGCAGTCAAACATATACAGTAAAACATTTAGTATAGCACCATGTCAAATTTACCTGTAGCCCTGAATCTTTCCTAGATGAACTACAGCCTGGCCGGGGTTCCTCTGTCACCTGATAAATAAAATATTGATGCTATGAGCAGTGACACAGCACGACTCAAATCTTGAAGAAGATCAGTAGTATTTACTAGGCCTACTTTTAATTTGACAACTAGCTAACACATCAACCAGGAAGTGCAGACGCTGCTGTGCCTTCCTGACGACAGCTGAGGTGTTTGCAGACCAGGAAATGTTATCAGAGATCACGGTGGCCAGGAACACGATGGTGTTACTGGAGTGGGCAGGTCTACAGTCTGTGGTGTAGAGGGTGAAGAGCAACGGGCTCAGCACAAACCCTTGTGGGGAGCCCATGCTCAGTGTCCGGGTGGAGGAGAGGTGGTGTCCCAGTTTGACTGTCTGGGGTCGGTTTGTGAGGAAGTCCTTAATCCAGGAGCAAGTGAGTTGGGGGAGTCCCAGGTCAGACAGTTTGCTGACCAGGATGTCAGGGATGATAGTGTTAAATGCTGAGCTGTAGTCAATGAAGAGCATCTCCCTCCCTCTGGATGTCTAGCAGACGATCAGGGTACCCAGGTAAAATAGTGTGGCACAGGAAGACAGCTGAGTGAGTGAGTGAGTGAGTGAGTGAGTGAAAGGCGGCCAGAGGTGGTTCAGGGATGCGTTGATCTGATGGTGTTCACAGTCTAATATGTAAACTGATTCTTCACTCAGGCTGACGGCAGTTATGTTATTATGTAATTTAGAGCAAAAAATGTAGCTTTGCCAGGATGCATGTTGGGGCAGGATCTTGATCACAACACATAACAGCATCCATACGATTATAAACAGACAGCAGGTACATGTTTAGATTAACAGGTGAACACCGGGGGAAGCAAATTGAAAATAACACACAGACGTCATCATCATGACGTGTACAGTCACACTTCTTTTGGATCCGCAGCATCGGCCTGCTGTATAAATTGACACACTGGTGCGGCTTTGTGCCGGAGCTACTTGGTTCTGTGTGAACAAACAGGCTGAGAATTGGCGAACCTCTGCTCAGGAGATGATGCGGCATCTCTGTTTGAAATGGGCTAGTGAGTGAGTGAGTATAGTCGGGATTCATTTAATTCATACTGTTTTGAAATATTAAGGATTTCTCTCTGTTTTTGTCCTCAATTAAAGCCAACTATTCCCAACAAGGATGGAGGTATTTCAGCGGCAGCTTCTATTACATTTCTTCTATCACCAAAACCTGGCAAGAGAGTAGAGATGATTGTCTGCAAAGAGGTGCAGACCTCGTGATTATTAACAGCAAAGAAGAACAGGTGGGTGTATTTCTGTATATTTAACTATGTGTGAGACAGAAACATGACAAAAAATGAATATAGAAATGTAAAAGAATGAATGTTGATGATATTTGTATCTGTATAAAGAGTTTCACAAGACAACTGAAGGTTAACTTGTGGATTGGACTGACTGACACAGAGACAGAGGGGACATGGAAATGGGTTGATGGGACTCCACTCAACACAAGGTTCACACCTTCATATTTCTCAAATATTAGATTTAGACTTCAATGTTAGAATAAAGAAATCAACAATATCTGCATCTTTCAGTGGAAATGTTTGAGTGTGTTATTTACATAAAACATTGTTTGGTTTTGTGTTTCAGCTACTGGATGGATGGTGAGCCTAACAATGAACACAAAGAAGACTGTGTAGAAGTAAAATTACATTCAAAGGAAAACAGCTGGAATGATGTACCATGTAATTTAGAAAAGTGTTGGATCTGTGAAAAGAAATCGCTTGTATAACTCACATCTATATCAATAGATGTCTAACTTATTACTGCCTTATTTTCTTTCAAAAATACTTTTCAGATTGGATAAGTCAGAGGAGTCTGGCAAGTCCTGACACAAGAATAAATTAAACAGGGGAATTCATGGGACCGAATTTGAGACATGGTTTAAAAACATGTATTTCTAGAGGGAAAAAATGTTGATACGACTACAAGACAAGAAAACCAAAATTCCTGATAATAAATTAAGATTACACTTAACAAGACTGCAAAAACGCATACAAAACTCCCTTATAAAATAGCAACCTTAACAGAAAAAACCCCACTCCCTCAAGAATGGATAAGAGCACATCACACTATAGGGGCTTTATTGATTGTTTAGTATTAAAGTGAGTAAAGGAGTCCTATTTCATACCCATAAAATGATCAAGGCTCTCTCTGATAGGCTTGGGAAATCTAACAACATGAATAGGAGCCCAGTAACATTTTGTACTTAGCTGGTCAGCACTTAGGAGTCGTTTACCGTTGGTACAACACCAGGTACGGAAAATGTAAAATGGCACAGAATGGAAAACCAAAAAAAGCTTGGTTTCAACGCATTGGAAATGAGGTGTAAGGCATGCCATATCGTATTTCTCTAGTGCTCAATATGCTGTCCATCTTAGTTAAGATGTTGGATTTATGAGATCAATCAAATCCCAGTTTTATGAGCTCATTCTCATTGTTTGACAACAGATACAGAAGATACGTAAATGAGAATGACTAAAGATTTAGTCTGGAATAAACACAGATCAGAGAGAGCAGGAGGCAAGAGAAGAGAAGAAGACTCCCTTCCTCCAGCCTCCGACGTCCTCTGTTTGTCCCAGTCCACATGTGCACCAAAATACACAATTGTGTTGTTTGCTGACCAAAAGAGGAGGCTGGAGAAGCAATTTATCCTATTTCTGTTGTTATGTCATCACAGTGTGGACTTGCATCTTAACTAAAGACACAGGATTTATTACTGGGCTGAGAGGAAAGTGGGACATTAACAGACACATGAATCTTGCATGCGTCTTCCATCCTGGCTCTCTTTGAGAATACTGTATACTGCAGAATTATAACATATATCCAATAGCTTATCTTTTGTTGTCTTTTCTGTCATTATTTTAATAAACCACTATGACAGCAAACTGAATCACACTTGTTTGTGCATTAAAGTAAAAAATATGGGTGCATGACGTCCCCCATGTTTTCACGTCTCATAAGCTTGAACTTATCTGTAGTTTCACTTCCTTTAACTCTGTGTCAACCAGATATTTAACTTTTTTCAGACCTGGACTATATGAAGTGGGGAGCAGAAAAAGTGAAGATGAATGACATTTGAACTGAATATCAGATGTGATTAAATTAATTTAAAAACACTGTTGAACACATGAAAGACAGATTTGTTGCGTTTTCGGGTATTTCACACCAATTTTGTCTTTCAATAGCAGATATCATCCACACAGTCCTTTCAGGGAAAAAACACTTCTCACAGTGAAGAAGGAAGTGTGTTTTGGTACCTCAACTCTCAGAATGACCACATCTTACCACTTCTGTATTAAACTATGCTTTTAATCCGTCTGAATTTTGAGTTAGTGTTCACTGACCCTGTATCAGTGAAGTTTGTATTGTATCTATGTGTGGTTATAGCCATCTTGTGTATGGTCGCTTGTAATTTTTAGACCAGCTTGCAGGCAACAATACTGAAGACAATTTAAAATGGTGAGAGATTTTGTAGAGCAGTAGAAATGTGTGTGGCGTTACAGAGAGGGGGGAAACTAGAGGAGGACCCAAATGCAGACACAAGGGAGGCAGGATAGGGGAAACAAAAAGCAAGCTTTAAACTACAAAAGCCGAGGTAGTATATAAAAAAACAAAAAGATTTGAGGACAAAAAATAAAGTAGCCACTAACTCAAAATCCAAAATACCAATCAAGGAGACACAGGAGGAAACACTACAGAACATCTTGAGGAAAAGGACAAAGGCTGACGGCTGACAGATGACGTAACGAACAGACAAGGAGTGCAGGGAGAACAAAGACTAAATACACAGACACACTAACGAGGGGATCAGGAACAGGTGAGGTGAGAGAGGAGGGAAAAGGACAGGTGAGGTAACGAAGGGAAACACAGAGGAGACACTGAAAACCCAGAAGAGACACAAAAGGGCAAGGATTCAAAATAAAACACAACAAGAGGACACTGAATCATAACACCTAGAGTACAACGATATTGTTTTTGTTTAATTTAGTTGGTAGGATCAGTCTGTTTTGGTGTCTTTCTCCTTGTTTAACTGGATCTAAGTAGCTTGCAGAATCGATCAAATGAAGTAATTAACAGTCTAAATTTTACATTGTCAACACTTTGCTAATGTGGAGCAGTTATCATATCAACCTATAGCTCAAACCACTGTGACTTTAATGTGATTTAGTCAAGGTTCAAATCATGTTACATGTTATAGCTGCAACTGTGTTACTTCCCTGATTCAAACATAATCTGTTTGAATCTGGGAAGTAACAAAGTTTATTAAAGAAAGGGGAAGAATGAGAGGGCTTTGCTGTGTAAGCAACACAGAAAAGAGGCAGACCACACCATTCTTGGAAGAAACCGTCACTCAACCCAACTTTCAACACACTCACGCTTCTTAGAAGAACCAACAAATCACACAACTTTCAGCAAACACTCACGAGTAAAATATGGTGGTCCACAAAGGTGAATCAGAGATCACTATCGAGATTGTAAACCTCCCTGCTACTTCAGCCAGGAACAGTCACACTGGTGAAGGCAGTGAGGCGGTTACTGTAGCAACGGGTAAGACAGAAATGTTTTGAGTGTTATGTTGTTTTAACCATAAAAGCGACCAGGTATAAGGTCATGGAAGACATGTTGTTGTCGAATGGTTTAAGAAAATAAAACTGTTGACAGTGTTCTTGTTTAACCACCTCTGCCAGCAGCCCTGATCAGTCTGAGCTTTGAACCAGAATGGACAAATCCAACACTGGCTCTAGAAACGGCCTTTCAAACTGCTAGATGCTAATAAATCCTACACACCGGAGAACTCAGGTCCAGTGTAGCTTGCTTTCCGCCATGTGAACCCATTGTGTGTGTGTGTGTGTGTGTGTGTGTGTGTGTGTCTTTTCTTCACACAGGAGGAAAACTGCTTGGATGCATTGCTGTAAGCTTTTGTCTCTTGTGTATCCTACAAGCCAGTCTAAACATTTGCCTGCGTCTTGAGTTGTCTTGAATTGTTACATTATTTTTATACAATCTTATATTAATTTTCTAAGACCAGTAATTAAACTAACCATTATTAAACTTCTGAAAATACCTGCAGTTTTAAGAATATATCAATGTAATTCACAAATTCTGTATTAAAGTAAATTTGTCTCTACAGTTGTTGACGTAATCCACATTTTTTATGATGTAAGCCTCTCCACCAGATATTGACTGCAGTGGTAAAAATCTGACCGATGAGAGGGACAACTTGAGGAGGACTAACTTGGGTAAGGGATGAAAAGTCCAATACCTAATGCGTTAATTTAGTTTTAAAGTGAATTGTCTCTTTAGTTGTGAACATAACCTGATTCTGTTGCAAACAATGGTGACTTCTCGACTAGATAGTGAGGAGCGTTGCAAAATCCTGACTGAAGAAAGAGACAAGTTGAGGACGGTGCTGAATGACTCTGGTAAGTATGATGATGAAACAAAGATCTTCAAAAGGGCTCAAATGTAAGTCCAACACAGGAGAAATGTTAGTGACATATGTTACGCATCATTTGAAGACTCCTAGTTAAATCCTGCCAGTAGCATAAATTGACTGTTACAGTGTGAAATACATTAAAAACGAAACTGACTACCACTAATGTTGATTGATTTTAAGTTGAATAATTTTTAAACTGCATGATACTTATTTTGGCTTTTTCCTTAATATGTTTCTGTCTAAATATATATTTATAAGAGTAACATAGCAATGCCTCATTTTAAGTCAGTGTTCAGGTTCTCAGGCTCAGTTTCAGAACAGTAACGTTCAACACTGCAAGAGAACTTGGCAAAGCTAAAATACTTTGGAAGAGATACGGAGACAAATAAAGCCACTTATTGCAGAATGACCAGTGGTGACAATTGAATTCATGTTTCATATTCAATATTAAGGTAAAATCAATGTCACAATTTCCAACCTGTATACTTTCTTATAGTGTGTGTTGACAAATATTAGAAATCTACCCATAATGCATTAATTATATGTGGAAATTCTTTTTTAAAGTGATATACTCATATGATGGTAACCTCTTTACTCAAAATGGCAGCTTTACAGCTAAATTCCCAGGCTGAAGAGAGAGGCAAGCTGGAGAGTCAGCTGAATGTTCTCAGTGAGAATGAGAATAAATATATTGATACCAGTCGTCAGTTATCAAAAGGAGCGGTAGAATAATATTTGTGGAACTATGATATCTCGACAATTTGAAATATGCTTTGTATATATTTTATTAGTGTATATATTACTGTTCTTTTGCTCTCAACAAGGAAACTTCACAGTCATGTCTCAGAGGGTAGAGAGGGTTTGATGCGGTTGTTGCTCCGAATATGTTTCATTATACAAATATATGAACAGTGAAATATTCAATGCAATTTTTTGAGTCACTATATTAGTAAGAAAAGTAGTTACTGCGACAGTAGTTTATCGCTTTATATGAGCGAAAATCTTGTTTAATAAATCCATGATCACCAGCAGTGGATTGAAATATTTTTGTCCCTTGTTTTATCAACAGAACGCTACTTGCAACAAGAATGGTTTTATTTCAGTGACGGCGTCAATTACATTTCTTCTACCAAGAACACTTGGAAAAACAGTAGAAATGACTGTCTGCGGACCTGGTGATTATCAGCAGCAGAGAAGAACAGGTGTGTGTGTGTGTGTGTGTGTGTGTGTGTGTGTGTCCATTTGTGCACTAACGTTGCTAACACTAGCTGGCTAACAATGGAACTCAGCCATTCTCACGGTTTTTCCACAAACTGGCAACTACCAAGACTGTTGATTAATGACAACACAGATACCTGTTGATACCAACAGTGTTAGACTATCGACTGACGAAACCTTGGAGGAAGCTGGAGACAACTGTCATTTAAATTTTATCAATATGACTTTTCATAGTTACTTTATGTTTCTCTTTAAAATCAAGGACTTCATAAGACAGCACCAGAAGATAATGTGGATTGGACTGACGGACAGAGAGATGGAGGGGGGGGTGGAAATGGGTGGATGGCGGTCGACTGACAACAAGGTACAGACATTACTCTTTCATTCTAAATAAGTAAATCATAGTGTTGAAACCTGTGGTCTTTAAACTTCTTTCTCATCTTCTTAAAGTGCATAGTACCTGAAAAGATCCTGGAATTCTGTGAAATGACTAGTTGGTTGGTTGAATTTTAATTATTGTTTGAGCTTGTTGGTTTGTGTTCTATGTTTAAAGCTTAATTGTCTTTCGTTTCAGCTTCTGGGACTCTGGGGAACCAAACAGTGCAGGAGGGAGAAATGAGGATTGTGTGGTAATGAATTCCTTTAAAAATGTAACCAACTGGAATGATGAAACATGTGAAAATGAAAACTTCTGGATGTGCGAAAAAGAAAATGACCCTGTAACTCAGCATAGACACCACCATGACAGCTATAGTGCATCGACTGTGAAAACAGCACTGAAACATGTTTAAAAAAGTGGCAAATACGTATCAATTACAAATTCAGTTGGGTCAGATTTTGTAAGTTGACAGGCAGACAGTTTCAGCAGCCTATTTGAGACATTGCTACTTTTGTAGCATTTGGCCATGCCAAAATGTAAACAAGTTAATTTGAAGTTTCTTTGTGAAATGATGTTTCCTTTCAAGGTTAAAATCAAAGGGAACCTACTTGCATTCAGTTGGTGATGCAGAAAATCTGAGCAAGAACACTGTGTGTTGCGCCATCCACAAAGTGGTTCTTGCTCTTACTGAGAATCTGCAATCTTAAGATAGTGATGATATTAAAATAAAATGGGATACAGTATATTATCCACACACTTGCTGCCATGTCCGACTGCTGCTTCCACGTCTTAATAAAATGACATATGAAATATTAATTAGGCCAACCTAGTATTTCTTTGTCACAGATAATGAGTAAAGTTAATTATTTCTTTGATGTGGCCATGAATAAACTGATGAACTGATCAATGTTTCACCGGTTGTAGGGCAGTGTACACCCAAACACAAATCTTACAGACTTGAGCTATTTTCACTGTCAAAAAGGTCTTTCTTGTCATTGTACAGGGACAGTAGCTACGCTAGTTCATCCCCACACAGTAATACAAAAAAAACACACGCGCATCCTATAACTGAGATCAGCAAAGTGTGAAAACAATATAGACATCATTCAAAAATGAAAAAAGTTGTTGCTTCAGTTTATTTATTTTTTAAATGGATGAGGGTTAATATGTAAAAGTTGCACAATGTTGAGCTTTCAGAAATTAAAACACTAAGGGCTTAATATAATATCGATCATAATATTAATCAATGTTAACTTACGCATTTACACGGTCAGCAGTTTTCTGCCAGCAGCCC
>CAEMYA010000187.1:1275617-1293191 GCA_903131615.1 Diplodus sargus | reverse complement strand
CCTAACTGAAAACAGAAACCAGCTACAGACCAGTTACAACATCCGGACTGAAGAAAGAAACCAGCTACAGACCATTTACAACATCCTGACTGAAGAAAGAAACCAGCTACAGACCAGTTACAACAATCTGACTGAAGAAAGAAACCAGCTACAGACCATTTACAACATCCTGACTGAAGATAGAAACCAGCTACAGACCAGTTACAACATCCTGACTGAGGAAAGAGACCAGTTACAGACCAGTTACAACAACCTGACTGAAGACAGAGACCAGTTACAGACCAGTTACAACCAACTGCTTGAAGGTAACCAGAGAATGCAAGTCCTGAAGAGACTGTGGTGTGATTGCTGGCTGCTATAGCTGATGCTGAGCTGCATTGCTTTAATGTATAGCTGGGAGCTAAACAGTACATCAGTCTTTTTACTCTATGAATGCTTCGAATAGTAGGTACAGTATCAAGGGTGCAAAATATCATGCAACCCTGGATTAAAACACAATTTCCATCTTTGATTCTGATGAAGCAACATGCAAAAAAACACAAAGATTGCTCCTTGGTGTTTTTAATGTAACTGTTAGGAGTGTCAAGTGTATTCCGGGGTACACGGCAATATTTATATTTTTGATCCACCGGCTCCACCCAGAAGAGAAGTGCAGCTGTGCACCGGGTTTTACAATTTCCATATTGTTTGTACAATATCTCTTAACTTGCATGTTCTTTTGCCCTTCCATCAAATTCAGCTGTATTGCAGAATTCCCATGATTTAGGTCTTTCTGCTCTTTCAGATAGGAAGACACTCAACATTGAGGCCAGATTTAAAGCCCTTACTGAGGAGCGGGATGAACTGAAGACAAAGCTGGCTGACATTAGTAAGTGTGAGGATTCATAGTGTGCAGATGATGAATCCTAATGACTTTTGTGATCTTCTTACTTTTCCCTGTAGCACCACCTGCGGGTCAATGTTTTCACTTATCCAGTCAAATATTTCAACATACCAAGGGTGTGTGATTTTGATTTATTTACACACATTTATAAAATAAATAATTACACATTTTATGTAAAACAAATTTACATTTTAATTACTATGTTGAGGTCTCACCTGTAACTCCACCTGGCCTCTCCCTGAACGAGGCCTATGGTAAATGGTCTGCATTTTTATAGCGCTTTTCCAGTCTAACGACAGCTCAAAGCGCTTTACAATACATGCCACATTCACCCATTCACACACTGATGACGGAGGCTGCCATGCAAGTGCCAACTGCTCATCAGGAGCTATTTTGGGTTCAGTATCTCGCTCAAGGACACTTCGACATGCAGCTGGGGGAGCCGGGATTCGAGCCGGTGACCTTCCAATCACTAGACGACCTACTCTACCCACTGAGCCAAAGGCCTACAACCTGGCACGATTGCTGCAGCACCTTAATGAAATAACACACGATGCCAGCCTGACATTTACTTTGTACGATTACCTACTGTACATAAGCTGTACATACATAAGCAGTCAAACATATACAGTAAAACATTTAGTATAGCACCATGTCAAATTTACCTGTAGCCCTGAATCTTTCCTAGATGAGCTACAGCCTGGCCGGGGTTCCTCTGTCACCTGATAAATAAAATATTGATCCAATGAGCAGTGACACAGCACGACTCAAATCTCGAAGTAGATCAGTAGTATTTACTAGGCCTACTTTTAATTTTACAACTAGCTGACACATCAACCAGGAAGTGCAGACGCTGCTGTGCCTTCCTGATGACAGCTGAGGTGTTTGCAGACCAGGAAATGTTATCAGAGATCACGGTGCCCAGGAAGGCGAAGGTGTGGACCCTCGCCACGCAGTCACGGCGTCTGTAGAGGGGAGATGGATCTGTCCTGTGTTTCCTGAAGTCCAGGATGATTTCTTTTGTCTTTGTGGTGTTCAGAGACAGGTTGTTTGCTGAGCACCACTCAGACAGTTTCAGGACCTCATCCCTGTAGGCAGACTCATCTCCCCCCGTGATCAGTCCCACCACCGTCGTGTTGTCTGCGAACTTCACGATGGTGTTATTGGAGTGGGCGGGTCTACAGTCTGTGGTGTAGAGGATGAAGAGCAACGGGCTCAGCACAAACCCTTGTGGGGAGCCCATGCTCAGTGTCCGGGTGGAGGAGAGGTGGTGTCCCCGTTTGACTGTCTGGGGTCGGTTTGTGAGGAAGTCCTTAATCCAGGAGCAGGTGAGTGGGGGGAGTCTCAGGTCAGACAGTTTGCTGACCAGCATGTCAGGGATGATAGTGTTAAATGCTGAGCTGTAGTCAATGAAGAGCATCTCCCTCCCTCCCTCCCTCTGGATGTCTCGCAGACAATCCGGGTACCCAGGTGAAATAGTGTGGCACAGGAAGACAGCTGAGAACAGGCACTCAGGCATGGGTGCGGGTCCCCCCTCATATCACCCACTGTACATAAATTATAATTAAGTGACAATAATGAAGTGTTTTTTTTATTCTATCTAAACCTATTATTATGACTATTAAATGTTAAGACGACTTAAAATAATGCGCTTTTGCTGTCAAGTTATACACTGAAATCAGCAAACTAAACTAAATATAAGTGAGTGAGTGAGTGAGTGAGTGAGTGAGTGAGTGAAAGGCGGCCAGAGGTGGTTCAGGGATGCGTTGTTCTGATGGTGTTCACAGTCTGATATCTAAACTGATCCTTCACTCAACAAAATAAAGAGAAGTGTCCCACAAAGCAACGTTACATGACCAAACAACAGTAACGTAGTAACTGGTAGTGTCTTTGGCAACTTATGAGATAAAAAATACTGCAATTACACATGAAGAAGTGCCTGTCATCCTTCGTCAGTCTGCCCGAAAAACAGCGTCCGTCCCCGGCCAAAAAATTTAACTCACCAAGTCATTGTCTCCTTCAATCATTATTTTGTTGTAGTTACTTTACTGAAAAAGAATCACTGCAATGGTCAGCCTTCCCGAAAGAGACTACCATAAACTTTCCCCCAGAAAACAGCATCCCTCCCCACGAGAGAGAGAGTCAGACAGCGTCCACTTTACTGACGGCAGTTATGTTATTAACTTATTATGTAATTTAGAGCAAAAAATGTAGCTTTGCCAGGATGCATGTTGGGTCAGGATCTTGATCACAACACATAACAGCATCCATACGATTATAAACAGTCAGCGGGTACATCTTTAGGTTAACAGGTGAACACTGGGGGAAGCAAGTTGAAAATAACACACGGACGTCATCATCATGACGAACTGACACACTGGTGTGGCTTTGTGCCAGAGCTACTTGGTTCTGTGTGAACAAACAGGCTGAGAATTGGCGAACCTCTGCTCAGGAGATGATGCGGCATCTCTGTGTGAAAAGGGCTTGTGAGTGAGTGAGTGAGTCGGGATTCATTTAATTCATATTGTTTTGAAATATTTAGGATTCCTCTCTGGTTTTGTCCTCAGTTAAAGCCAACTATTCCCAACAAGGATGGAGGTATTTCAGCGGCAGCTTCTATTACATTTCTTCTATCACCAAAACCTGGCAAGAGAGTAGAGATGATTGTCTGCAAAGAGGTGCAGACCTCGTGATTATTAACAGCAAAGAAGAACAGGTGGGTGTATTTATGTATATTTAACTATGTGTGAGACAGAAACATGACAACAAATTAATAAAGAAATGTAAAAGAATGAATGTTGATGATATTTGTATCTGTTTAAAGAGTTTCACAAGACAACTGAAGGTTAACTTGTGGATTGGACTGACCGACACAGAGACAGAGGGGACATGGAAATGGGTTGATGGGACTCCACTCAACACAAGGTTCACACACCTTCATATTTCTCAAATATTAGATTTAGACTTCAATGTTAGAATAAAGAAATCAACAATATCTGCATCTTTCAGTGGAAACGTTTCTTGAGTGTGTTCTTTACATAAAACATTGTTTGGTTTTGTGTTTCAGCTACTGGATAGATGGTCAGCCTGACAACTTTGAAGACAAAGAAGACTGTGTAGAAGTGAAATTCCGTCCAAAGGAAAGCAGCTGGAATGATTTACCATGTAATTCAAAAATGCGTTGGATCTGTGAAAAGAAATCGCTTGTATAACTCACATCTATATCAACAGATGTCTAACTTATTACTGCCTTATTTTCTTTCAAAAATACTTTTCAGATTGGATAAGTCAGAGGAGTCTGGCAAGTCCTGACACAAGAATAAATTAAACAGGGGAATTCATGGGACCGAATTTGAGACATGGTTTAAAAACATGTATTTTTAGAGGGAAAAAATGTTGATACTACTACGAGACAAGAAAACTCAGATTCCTGATAATAAATTAAGATTATGCTTAACAAAACTGCAAAAACGCATACAAAACTCCCTTATGAAATAGCAACCTTAACAGAAAAAACCCCACTCCCTCAAGAATGGATAAGAGCACATCACACCATAGGGGCTTTATTGATTGTTTAGTATTAAAGTGAGTAAAGGAGTCATATTTCATACCCATAAAATGGTCAAGGCTCTCTCTGATAGGCGTGGGAAATCTAACAACATGAAAAGGAGCCCAGTAACATTTTGTACTTAGCTGGTCAGCACTTAGCACAACACCAGAGGGGTGTTTTGCGAAGGGAGCTCAACATAGCCAGGCTTTGTGCTCATGATGCAGCTCAACAAAGCCCCAAGTCCCCAAACAGAGTTAAACGGTTCTGCGACGGTGGTTATCAACTTAATTTGTTAAGTCCGACTCTCTGCTTTGTGCTCTGCGCGCGTTCACATAAAAGGGGGCGTTTGACGTCATATTATTCTACTTCCGTTCAAAAATGTTTAGATCCCGGGCCACATATTTTACTGAAGACGAGCAGATTCTTATTATGCAAAGCTGTGACGAATTCAAAGAAACCATCACGGCAAAAAGTAACACTGTCGCCGCCAACAGAGCGAGGGAGAGCTGCTGGCAGAAAACTGCTGACCGTGTAAATGCGTAAGTTAACGATGATTAATATTATGATCAATATTATATTAAGAACTTAGTGTTTTAATTTCTGAAAGCTCAACATTGTGCAACTTTACATATTAACCCTCATCTATTTAAGAAATAAATAAACTGAAGCAACAACTATCTTTTTTCATTTTTGAATGATGTCCATATTGTTTTCACATTTACTGATCTCAGTTATAGAATGCGCGTGTGTGTTTTATTGAAAGCGAGGCTGAGTGTGTGTCGGCTATAAATGTTCAGTGTTTTTTTTTTTGTTTTTTTTGTATTACTGTGTCGGGATGAACAAGCACATGTAGCTACTGTCCCTGTTCAATGACAATAAAGACCTTTTTGACAGGGAAAATAGCTCAAGCCTGTAAGATTTGTGTTTGGGCGTCACTGCCCTACAAAGGGTGAAACACTGATCAGTTCATCAGTTTATTCATGGCCACATCAAAGAAATAATTAACTTTACTCTATCTGTGACAAATAAATACTAGGTTGGCCTAATTAATATTTCATATTGCATTTTATTAAGATGTGGAAGCAGCAGTCGGACATGGCAGCAAGTGTGTGGATAATAGCTATAGCCTACTATATCTGATTTTATTTTAATATCATCACTATCTTCAGATTGCAGATTCTCAGTAAGAGCGAGAACTACTTTGCGCAACACGCAGTGTTCCTGCTCAGATGTTCTGCATCACCAAGTGAATGTCAGTAGTTTCATTCACAGCTTCTTCAGTGGCATCCTGACACTCGGCTCAATAAGTGAGCAAATGTACCGTATTCCCTCGGCTGAAAATCTATATCGCTCACAGAGAATTTCATCAGGAAATGCCAGCGGATCAGCGCGATCTCAAAGAAGCCGCTCACGTCGTAGTGCTGCCAGAATTATTCTGCTCCAGGTCCACCGGGTTCTCAATGAACGGTGACGCAATCCCCGAATGAGTTACACAGTGAAACAGCGGCGCTTTTATAGCCGATTTTAAGCCGAAACTCTGAACATAACCTGGTCGGGTCAGGTTATGAGCTAAGCGTAAGTTACCATGGTGATCTAACTGGGTTAAAAGAGAGCCACCTTCGTAGAACAGGAGAGCCTGGCTTTAGACTCAACATAGCTCGCTAACCCACTAAACCGGCTTCGCAAGACACCCCTCAGGTACGGATAATGTAAAATGGTACAGAATGGAAAACCAAAAAAAGCTTGGTTTCAACGCATTGGAAATGAGGTGTAAGGCATGCCATATCGTATTTCTCTAGTGCTCAATATGCTGTCCATCTTAGTTAAGATGTTGGATTTATGAGATCAATCAAATCCCAGTTTTATGTGCTCATTGTTTGACAACAGATACAGAAGATACGTAAATGAGAACGACTAAAGATTTAGTTTGGAATAAACACAGATCAGTGAGAGAGCAGGAGGCAAGAGAAGAGAAGAAGACTCCCTTCCTCCAGCCTCCGACGTCCTCTGTTCTGTTTCTGTTTGTCCCAGTCCACATGTGCACCAAAATACACAATTGTGTTGTTTGTTGACCAAAAGAGGAGGCTGGAGAAGAAATGTATCCTATTTCTGTTGTTATGTCATCACAGTGTGGACTTGCATCTTAACTAAAGATCCTTAAATCATGTAGACACATCATTTTCAGGTTCGCTGGCTTAGTGTGGATCTAGTCTGAAACACAGGATTTATTACTGGGCTGAGGGGAAAGTGGGACATTAACAGACACATGAACCTTGCATGCGTCTTCCATCCTGGCTCTCTTTGAGAATACTGTATACTGCAGAATTATAACATATATCCAATAGCTTATCTTTTATTGTCTTTTCTGTCATTATTTTAATAAAGCACTATGACAGCAAACTGAATCACACTTGTTTGCGCATTAAAGTAAAAAATATGGGTGCATGACGTCCCCCATGTTTTCACGTCTCATAAGCTTGAACTTATCTGTAGTTTCACTTCCTTTAACTCTGTGTCAACCAGATATTTTTAAAACTTTTTTCAGACCTGGACTATATGAAATGGGGAGCAGAAAAAGTGAAGATGAACGACATTTGAACTGCACTAGGTTCCCGTTCATCTTTTTCTAAATATCAGATGTGACTAAATTAATCTAAAAACACTGTTGAACACATGAAAGACAGATTTGTTGCATTTTCGGGTATTTCACACCTCTAACTTTACCAGCAACAACTAATTTTGTCATCCAATAGCAGATATCATCCACACAGTCCTTTCAGGGAAAAAACACTTCTCACAGTGAAGAAGGAAGTGTGTTTTGGTACCTCAACTCTGAGTGACCACATCTTACCACTTCTGTATTAAACTATGCTTTTAATATGTACGTCTGAATTTTGAGTTAGTGTTCACTGACCCTGTATCAGTTAAGTTGTATTGTATCTATGTGTGGTTATAGCCATATTGTGTATGGTCACTTGTCATTTTCAGATCAGCTTGCAAGCAACAATACTGAAGACAATTTAAGAGGGTGAGAGATTTTGTAGAGTGGTATAAATGTGTGTGGTGTTACAGAGAGGGGGAAAACTAGAGGAGGACCCAAATGCAGACATAAGGGAGGCAGGAAAAGAGAAACAAAAATCAAGCTTTAATCTACAAAAGCCTAAGTAGTATTTAAAAAAACAAAAAGAGTTGAGAACAAAAAATAAAGTAGCCACTAACTCAAAATCCAAACTACCAATCAGGGAGACACATGAGGAAACACTACAGAACATCTCGAGGAAAAAGGCTGATGGATGATGGAACGAAAAGACGAGGAGTGCAGGGGGAACAAAGACTAAATACACAGACACACTAATGAGGGGATCAGGAACAGGTGAGGTGAGAGAGGAGGGAAAAGAACAGGTGAGGTAATGAAGGGAAACACAGAGACAGAAAAGCCAGAAGAGACACAAAAGGGCATCGATTCAAAATAAAACACAACGAGAGGACACTGAATCATAACACCTAGAGTACAACGATATTGTTTTGCTGAGTTTAGTTGGTAGAATCAGTCCGTTTTGGTGTCTTTCTCCTTGTTTAAATGGATCTAAATAGCTTGCAGAATTGTTCAAATGAAATAATAAACAGTCTAGATTTTACATTGTCAACACTTTGCTGATTTGGAGCAGTTATCATATCAACCTATAGCTCAAACCACTGTGACTTTAATGTTATTTAGTCAAGGTTCAAATCATGTTACATGTTATAGCTGCAACTGTGTTACTTCCCTGATTCAAACAGATGATGAGTGCATCATCTGTTTGAATCAGGGAAGTAACACATTTTATTAAAGAAAGGGGAAGAATGATTCTTGGAAGAAACGCGCCACTCAACCCAACTTTCAACACACTCACGCTTCTTAGAAGAACCAACAGTTCACACAACTTTCAGCAAACACTCACGAGTAAAATATGGCGGTCCACAAAGGTGAATCAGAGATCACTATCGAGATTGTAAACCTCCCTGCTACTTCAGCCAGGAACAGTCACACTGGTGAAGGCGGTGAGGCGGTTACTGCAGCAACGGGTAAGACAGAAATGTTTTGAGTGTTATGTTGTTTTAACCATAAAAGCAACCAGGTATAAGGTCATGGAAGGCATGTTGTTGTCTAAAGGTTTAAGAAAATAAAACTGTTGACAGTGTTCTTGTTTAACCACCTCTGCCAGCAGCCCTGATCAGTCTGAGCTTTGAACCAGAATGGACAAATCCAACACTGGCTCTAGAGACGGCCTTTCAAACTGCTAGATGCTAATAAATCCTACACAATCCTGTGTGTGTGTGTGTGTGTGTGTGTGTGTGTGTGTGTGTGTGTGTGTGTGTGTGTGTGTGTGTGTGTGTGTGTGTGTGTGTGTGTGTGTGTCTTTTCTGCACACAGGAGGAAAACTGCTTGGATGCATTGCTGTGAGCTTTTGTCTCTTGTGTATCCTACAAGCCAGTCTAAACATTTGCCTGCGTCTTGCTCTCTGTGAGTTGTCTTGAATTGTTACATTATTTTTATATAATCTTATATTAATTTTCTAAGACCAGTAATTAAACTAACCAATATTCAACTTCTGAAAATACCTGCAGTTTTAAGAATATATCAATGTAATTCACAAATTCTGTATTAAAGTAAATTTGTCTGTACAGTTGTTGACGTAATCCAAATTTTTTATGATGTAAGCCTCTCCACCAGATATTGACTGCAGTGGTAAAAATCTGACCGATGAGAGGGACAACTTGAGGAGGACTTACTTGGGTAAGGATGAAAAGTCCAATACCTAATGCGTTAATTTAGTTTTAAAGTGAATTGTCTCTTTAGTTGTAAATATAATCTCATTCTGTTGGCTTTTCCCTTAATATGTTTCTGTCTAAATATATATTTATCAGAGTAACATAGCAATGCCTCATTTTAAGTCAGTGTTCAGGTTCTCAGGCTCAGTTTCAGAACAGTAACACTGCAGGAGAACTTGGCTAAGCTAAAATACTTTGGAAGAGATACAGAGACCAATCAAGCTACTTTTTACAGAATGACCAGTGGTGACAATTGAATTCATGTTTCATATTCAATATTAAAGTAAATCAATGTCACAATTTCCAACCTGTATACTTTCTTATAGTGTGTGTTGACAAATATTAGAAATCTACCCATAATGCATAATTTATATGTGGAAATTCTTTTTTAAAGTGATATATGATGGTAACCTCTTTACTCAAAATGGCAGCTTTACAGCTGAATTCCCAGGCTGAAGAGAGAGGCAAGCTGGAGAGTCAGCTGAATGTTCTCAGTGAGAATGAGAATAAATATGTTGATACCAGTCGTCAGTTATTAAAAGGAGCGGAAGAATAATATTTGTGGAACTATGATATCTCGACAATTTGAAATATGCTTTGTATATATTTTATTAGTGTATATATTACTGTCCTTTTGCTCTCAACAAGGAAACTTCACAGTCATGGCTCAGAGGGTAGAGAGGGTTTGATGCTGTTGTTGCTCCAAATATGTTTCATTATACAAATATATGAACAGTGAAATATTCAATGCAATGTTTTGAGTCACTATATTAGTAAGAAAAGTAGTTACTGCGACAGTAGTTTATCGCTTTATATGAGCGAAAATCTTGTTTAATAAATCTATGATCACCAGCAGTTTTTAAATGTCCTTCTGTCTTGGATTGAAAAGTTTTGTTCCTTGTTTTATCAACAGAATGCTACTTGCAACAAGGATGCTTTTATTTCAGTGACAGCATCTATTACATTTCTTCAACCAAGAAGACCTGGCAAGACAGTAGAAATGACTGTCTGCAGAGAGATGCAGACCTGGTGATTATCAGCAGCAGAGAAGAACAGGTGTGTGTGTGTGTGTGTGTGTGTGTGTGTGTGTGTTTTGTGTATGAACGTTACTAACACTAGCTGGCTAACAATGGAGCAGCACAGTATGCTGGGTGCATACTGTGGAACTCAGCCATTCTTACTGTTATTCCACAAACCGGCAAATACCAAGATTGTTGATCAGTGATACCTGTTGATACCAACAGTGTTAGACTATCGACTGATGAAACCTCGGAGGAAGCTGGAGACAACTGTCTTATGCAGAGATAAACAAAACAATCATTTTGCAGCAGACACACTTTTTAGAATCATTACTAAACTTACTTACTTACTTTATGTTTCTCTTTAAAACAAGGACTTCATAAGACAGCACCAGAAGATAATGTGGATTGGACTGACGGACAGAGAGATGGAGGGGGAATGGAAATGGGTGGGTGGAAGTCGACTGACAACAAGGTACACACATTACTCTTTCATTCTAAATAAGTAAATTGTAACCCATATGGTTACGAAGCCCATATATGTCATTTGAATGTAGTTCCCGTGCCCCACCACTAGGTGGCGAATCAGCCTCGCATTCATTTTTATTGTCGTTGAGCACGCTCTGTTCACGCCCACACTCAAAGCTACACTCACTGCCCATAACACCGATCCCAGAGCAACACACCTGCTGAGTGAGCTGACGGCCTTAGGAGAGAGTTTGTGAATGTTGTGAAAGAGAGAGAGGAGCCGCTACGACCGTGTTAAGCCTTTGTTCGGACTCCGGTAAGCTAAGAGCTACATGCTAAGATGCTAAAATACTAGGCTTTGGTATTAGCCGTTGATATTAGCTCATGTGAAGATATTGCTTACTGAAACACTTTAATAAAACCAATCGGAGTTATTATCTAATGTTTATATCCACTTTGGTATTGTTCTTTCATCATGTTATGTGAGAAAAACAACTTTAAAAAGATCGGTAATGCTAATCGCGGTTAGTTCCGCTATGCTAGCTCAAGTAGCCTGCCATGTGGGCAGTATAGATGCTAATGGTCAGTGGCGGCCTTAGGCATCTGGGGGCCCATTTCAATACTACATATGAGGCCCTATCCCATAAAACATTTAATTACCGATATGTTTGCGCCCATGCGTCTCTGATGCATTGAAACCTGAGAGGATGCAAATCCGTGTATCATTCGTTCTTTTCATATTCAATTGACATTCCAAAATCGAAAAATGAAAAAACGGTTTGTTATTTCCTTATCCATTTATGAATCTGATACCAAAAAACAAATAATGGTTCATTTTTTGTACTTTCGATTTATTGCTCAGATCAAAAATAGGGAACGAAACAACGGGCCACGGAAGGATTTTGATTTTGATATTTAAGTGCAGTCGGCACAAGGTGGGTGGCAGCGGAAAGAACCACCGCAGCAGACACGGACACGGAGGCAGTCCCGGTCCGAAAGAGCTGCAAACGGAACCAAACGTCGGACACGTGAAATGCCACAAGCCCGTGTGTGTTAATTGTGAGGAGAGCGGAGGTAATCTGCGGACTGTGACCAGTGATCAAAACGGATATTTATTTGTTTTAGATCAGCTCGTTTCCAGCTTTATTGATTATTATTTTTTATCATATATTATTAAGTGTTAAATTACTTTTAATTGTTAATTTTCGTGTTCTGATTTTACTCTATTAAAATCTTGTGTAAATACATGAAATAATTGCAGTTTACTGTGCGATGATATGAATATTGATAAATGTATAGCTAATTAATTTTGTGAAAATGTAGGCTACATTTTGGTGTTATTTCGTTTATTTTAAAAAAATATCATGACAATAAATGCATTCATCACTCAATTTGGGTATTTAGCTACATGAGAGAATATAAGAATATAGAGTTAGTATTATAGCGGTCCAAATGACCGCTTACGGCCGTTCTAGTAGTGTTTGAGTTCCGGCCCTTCTGAAGTCCAACTGACGCTTTGGTCCAATCAGGAACATATAATTTGATACATTGTGACCAAGTGTTAAAATTTCTCTAGGGCAAGAAACCAGGAATGAGCAGGGAAAAAAACGAGGATTGAAGTTGGTTTTCAACAAAATGCAAGTGCATCTTTCATATTTATGTACACGAACAGGTATCTTATAACAATCCAAAACTATAACACCTATAACAATCATGAACTTGAAAACTGGCAACCAATGTAGCCTATAAGTGCAACGTGCTCCGCATTATTTCAGCACCACGGACAGCGTGCAGGAAAAGAACAGACAGGCTAGAGACAGACTCGTCCTTTACACAAATCCGCCCTTTCTGTTTTTCAGTACTGAGAATGCTCTAACTATGTCATCTCTGTCGAGTGATCTAGTGACCTCGTGCTCAATTGAGATCAGAGCGAGCGCTGACAGGCGCTCCTACAGCATCGTTGACCTCAGGTGTGTTTTAATTGGTTTCAAGCGAGAGAAACTCCTCTCTCCGCTTGCTACAGTCACAGGGACTGTCAACATCAGTCAGAGGGCGATGCTGAGGTTTGATTACCGGTCCAGCAGGTTGTTGGTGTAGATGTAGCTCAACATCTGCAGGCCAGTATTTTCCTGTACCGGCACAGCGGTGACAGCAGCCGATACTGCTTAAAAAGACAATTAAGCCTATTTATGTTAAAAATATGAGTTCATAAGGAATAGTTGCGTTAAAATAACTCTACTATAAGTGTGTACACTATCATTTATAATGATTTAAACTGTGTATGTACTGAATTTGATTATAAATATTCAGAGAATCAGAGAAGAAGTTGTAGAAAGTCAATATGAATATGGCATTAATGTGTTTTCTACACCATGTGTGTAGACTGGTTTTTATTTCTACTGGATCAGGGATTGATCAGCAAGAATTCTGAACCTTCCGGTTCAGTGGCGAGCTAGGCGATCGACAGAACGGAGAACGGGATCCACTCCAAAGACAGACTTCTACTCACTGCGCTCTGATACAGATAAGATCGTTCACCACAAAATCTACCCGGGTAGTAGAAGAACTGACAGACACCCACACACCAAACACAGAACTGAACTTTATTCTTCTGATACAGAAGGAAAAGGACAATTTATTTTGAACTTTGTTTTATTTTTTTTATATTATTTATTTTTTGAAAGAGCTCTATTTTGTTTTGGGGGTTTTCTAATTCCATACCAATAAATAATACTGTTGTGGATGCAATAAATGATCACTGTTCGATCACTGTTCTTCTTAACAGTGAGGTTAGAGGTGCTACAAAATCATAGTGTTGAAACTTGTGGTCTTTAAGCTTCTTTCTCATCTTCTCAAAGTGCATAGTACCTGAAAAGATCCTGGAATTCTGTGAAATGACTAATTGGTTGGTTGAATTTTAATTATTGTTTGAGCTTGTTGGTTTGTGTTCTATGTTTAAAGCTTATTTGTCTTTGGTTTCAGCTTCTGGGACTCCGGGGAACCAAACAGTGCAAGAGGCAGAAATGAGGATTGTGTGGTAATAAATTCCTTTAAAAATGTAAACAACTGGAATGACGAAACATGTGAAAATGAAAACTTCTGGATGTGCGAAAAGAAAATAACCGTGTAACTCAGCATAGACGCCACCATGACAGCTATTGTGCATCGACTGTGAAGACAGCACTGAAACATGTTTAACAAAGTGGCACATATGTATCAATTACAAATTCAGTTGGGTCAGATTTTGTAAGTTGACAGGCAGACAGTTTCAGCAGCCTATTTGAGACATTGCCATTTTTTTTTAGCGTTTGGCCATGCCAAAATGTAAACAAGTTAATTTGAAGTTTCTTTGTGTAATAATGTTTCCCCTCAAGGTTAAAATCAAACGGTGGTCATAGAACCCCCTTTTCTCTCCTTTCATTTTTAATCTGTGAACACAGATTAGTTTTATTTTTTGGGTCTATATTGTTGTGCTTACTACTTTTATGTTGTATACATCTTGTTTTTGCATTTGATGTTTCTTCTATCTTAAAGCATTCTGCATTTCTGGCTTGAAAAGTAAATAAAGTATTTTATAATCGTTGTCACTTTCATTCGTCTTTAAAAAACTGCATGATTTATATACAGAAATCCTGTTTTTCTGTTCATCTAACCTGGGTCTTCTCAGAGTTCAATATATCCCCCATCACTTTTGAAGACTCTTCACTAAAACACTTGCAGAAATGTTAAATATATACAGATTGTACCAGAACGACAAACCAGTTTATAACCTCCATTTCTTATAAGAAGTAAAGGTTTAACATTGACGTACATGTGACTCAGCCTAAAAGCCGTCTAATTAAAGACTGTAAACCACGGACAATGTCACAAAGATAATGTTGATTGAAGTTCACACTTCTTTGAAGGTGTGAGGAAGAGACGCACCATCATAACAACTTTGGAGGACTGAAAGTGCCATAATTAAATAAATAAATAAATACACCATTAAATAATTAACCAAATGTATCATTAATTAGTTAAATGTGTCATTAATTAATTAAAATTGGAATTAAATGTGTCAATAATTCATTAAAATACCAATTCATTTTATGTAAAAAACATATAATTATTTCGCTATTTAATTAATTCATGGTCCTGTGTTGCAGTGCTTCATGAATTTATTTTATCTGTCAAACTCACCCATCAAAGTCAGTGGGCAGGGCTAACAAAAAATTTAGTCAAATCCATTGCTTTGGTCTGAAGTCTTGAAACTGAAAGAAGAACATCCCCTTGAACTTTCTAGTGAGATCAAGTTTTTGACATTTTGTCCTTTGTAAATAACCTTTAATGTAAGGATTATTTATAAGAACATCTTGTTTTCATTTGGTTTACTGATATTCTTTGAAGCCAGGTTATTATGTCATTAATTATTAGATGCTAAATGCGGGACTTTTATTTTGAAAGTGTCTCGCTGTGACCTGAAAACATCTGTGTTCTTGTGAATCGTGTGTGTCTGCGTGTTGGAGTGTGCCTGCATGGTCTCTGCTGAACGTGATGAAAATGATTTACTTAGTACCTGGCTGATAAAGGGCACAGGGTTCGTTGTCATATCGCTTCATGACATGTTTAATGTTTAATTCAGATTGTAACTTTTACAGATTTGCACAGTTTGATGTAGCATGTTTGAGCTAGCAGGAACGCTAATTAGCATTAGCTCAGCTATCCTGTCGGTACAGAGGAACGGAGATGAGGTGTTCGAAGGTGTGTTCGACAGTGTACAAGGCTTTGTTTCATGCACTTGATGCAAGTGTCTTCAGCTTCATTATGGCAGAGAGTGTGGAAACCACTTCAACAAAAAGTCTGCCATGAGATCTGCCATAGTTTCCGAAAACTTTCCTCAGGGCATCATGTTTGGCCCACCATCTTGTCTCTCCAATTGGTGAAATGCATCTGTGTCTCTTGTCCTGGCTCTCGGTCTCCCACACACTCACTCTTATATATGATTCCTTGATGAAGACAGCAATCTTGTTCAGCAGGTCAAACAGCGATCCACTTTCAATAACACTATGGGTGGTATTGGACAACACAAGGTTAAGGACGTGCATAGCACCACACATGCTGATGGGTGGGGCTTTTGGATGCCATTTAAATAGAGAAACCTCTGTATTGACCCTGTATATTAGAGGCTCAATCTGTGGAGTTACCGATGCACAGGCCTATGTCCAACTTCAGACGCTCAAGTACTTCAGTTAACAGAGTCACAAATGACTCTCCTGTAGTTGTGCTGCATTGTACGACTGCAACCAGCCTTTCATGGACTGCATCCGTGACATCTCTCTATAAAAGCAAGGAATCTCTATCTGTCTGTCTGTCTGTCTGTGTGTCTGTGTGTGTGTGTGTGTGTGTGTGTGTGTGTGTGTGTGTGTGTGTTCCTCAAATATCTCTGCGGATCAGGATCGGACTGACCTGAGAGTTTCAACATGGCTGCTGCTTGGTTCAAGTGTGTGCAACTTCGCATTTGTTTGGACTACAATGATACCGTTAATAAATTATTTCAGAAATGCGACCTGTCCAAAACCGGACTTGGGGTAAATAATGTCCGCCACGCTTTTTCGCGAACATTGCCGTCACGTTTGCTTTGTGTCTGGTGCAGAAGAAACGGTAAAAATGGGCTTTTGTCACGAAAGTGTTCAAGCAGCAAGTTTGGTTGTAGAGCAACAGGAAGTTGTGGGAGGGACTTCGGCGGATGAGTGACAGGCAACGACGGTCGGTGTACAGACAGCGATATTGAGAATTGAGAGATTTGTGACATTTAGCGTGTTTGAAGAGTATACTTAGTGTGTTATGTAGTGTTTGGTTAAGTGTGTAGTGGAGTCGGTTTTTTGTTTAATGAGTCAAAACAATGAGAAGGTCAATGTGGAGCAGGCAGTGCAGCTCTTCATTCAGCTGGAAGGAGCTCAGGCAGACCTGAGCATTGCCTGCATTTAAATGTAAATAGTTACACAGAACTTTGTACATTTTTATAATGTATGCACTTATTCCGCAAACAACAATTTATATTTGCATTATAAGTGATAAAAAATGGTTTGTTAAACATATTTGTGGTTTTCACATTAAAAAAATCTAACTTTTTCTACTCAGATTTTATGTTTTTTTGTGATTTTAGGTCCATTGTGTTAGTACAATATGTCAAAATGAAAAAATAACTGTACAGTCACACATGTGAGGTTGTGCTGAAAATAATCACACCAAGTAAATAGTTTTAAGGTGAAATATAATGGCAAAATCAAAAATAGTCACAAACGGCCACTTATTCCCTGGAATATCGGATTTCACAACAAACCTAAATATCCCTGACTTTCCACCTTCAAACAGCCTCATTTGGCCATCCATGAAAATTCTTCTTAACCTCCCACTTTTCTATAGGAACACATATTTCCTACGGGCACTGCACTAGTTTTTTAAATGGATGAGGGTTAATATGTAAAAGTTGCACAATGTTGAGCTTTCAGAAATTAAAACACTAAGGGCTTAATATAATATTGATCATAATATTAATCATTGTTAACTTACGCATTTACACGGTCAGCAGTTTTCTGCCAGCAGCCCTCCCTCGCTCTATTGGCGGCGACAGTGTTACTTTTAGCTGTGATGGTTTCTTTGAATTCTTCATAGCCTTGCATATTAAGAATCTGCTCATCTTGAGTAAAATATGTGGCCCGGGATCGATCCATTTTCACTAGGTGTCCCTGTTCCTTGTTGGCTGTGTTTTGCAGGTGCTGAGTGGAGGGTCGTCAGCTGCATGAGCTACACCTGGGCCCGTGTGCTCTGCCTACAAAGACTGCCCTGATTCTGCAGACGCT
>CAEMYA010000187.1:1259447-1273151 GCA_903131615.1 Diplodus sargus | reverse complement strand
GTAGTGGGCATGCCAAGCCTGTCGCACTTGCTGCTTCGGTCAGAAAGATCAGTTCTCCCTGTGTCATTTCCTCATATGAAGAGATAGAGCCTGGAGCGGATTGCAGCCTGGAGCAGTCTGAATTCTTGGTTTATTTAGCTTTTTCTCTGGACCCCGTTCACTGCAGTACAAAGCTGGCCGTATGGCTGGAGCGGCTCTCTACTTCTCCAAACTGAGGCTGCGCTGATCGGTGATTACGGTAGGAAACAGATCGACTATAGATATGCACTTTATATGACCCCACTTCACTATCCCTTTAAGCTGGCATGTTTCAGTTCCTCATTTTCATTTTGTTCAACTTCGCTTTTCTGTTATTTTAGTCAGAAATCCAAATTTGATTCTGATAATTCAGTCAGTTTCAGATCCCTGAGAAAATGTCAGATAACATGTTTAGGCCATGAAGAGTTCATGATAGCTCCTCTGCTGTTAACATCAGTGAGGACATGACCTCGACTTTTTTTTTTCTTAAGATATTTTTTTTATTTACAACAAAGTTGCAGAACAATTGACCTTGAAAAAAGTCCCAAAATAAAGAAAATCACTGATACAATTTGTACAAGCCAAGAGAGAGTTCCTACATTATGAGTCTTTTAAGAGTTCAAATAAAATATATTTCCTTAAAAACAACACAATACAAAGACAGTGCTGATGCACCAATGGGAGGATCTGACTCCTGGCTTCATCACCTCCTGGTATGGTATTTAAAAAAAAAAAAAAAAAAGAATGCTAAGTTACTAAAGAAGATGTTCAAATTCATTTGTTCATACTGTGTATCAACTTAAAGAGCAACTAAGCCCCTCAGTTTTGGATGACGTGCTCCAAGCTGGAAATAGAGCTCAACAGTGACCGCCCACTTTTTTAACGGCTCCGGTTCCGGAAGTGAATTTGCCATTCAGTAACTCCATTGCCGTTTCACAAAATCCTTATATAAAGAGTTTTAGGCCTGAAACCAAGCCAATCAGCTAGCAGATGAATCGTGACCATAACACATTTAATTCGGCGCAAAAAAAAATGTTGGAAAACGGAGAAAAAAGCAAAGGTACAAGACTGTGTACATAATTATCTTAAGAGTAAAGCAACTACTCATCCCATAAACCATTGCGAATGTAACAGCGGCGTCTCTTATTGGTGGAGCTCGCTGTTACCATGTAAGTGTTTACCGAACCCGCTAATTTCATGTTCGAGTGAACCCTTAATAAACTCTTCTCCTCATCACTAAATGAACGCAGTAGGTCAGAAAGTGAAATCATGGCAGCTCTGTGGTAAACGATCGTAGAGTTCAGTGTTAGCAGTAACTAGCTAACATGAAATTCGCGGGTTTAGTAAACATTTCCATGGAAACAGTGAGCTCCACCAATCAGAGATGTCGCTGTTGCACTAGTAGTAGTACTAGTACTTCTTCATGACATCGCGAATAAAACGTGTTTTTCTCAAAACAAGATTGATATCATACGGTCTTGTGGCTTCTACAGGATCATATATCATCGTTTGACAATCTGATAGCTCGTGGTGAGTCCATTTTGGATGGTTACGACATTATGGCCAATAATCAAAATCTAAATGCAGAATATGAATGGCATTTTCACTTACGGAACCTCACTGTTGAGCTCTATTCAAAAAATGCCTTGATTATGGGCGGGGCTCCAGAAGTACTCTCCGATTTCCCCCCCCCCTTTTTTTTTTTAGTTTTTATAGGAGGGGGCGGATCTAACCGTGGTGGACCGTGACGAAAGCTGCCTCCAAAACGTCATCTGCCTCCATCTCAGCCAATAGGAAAATTCGATTGTAATAACCGAGTTTCAACCCATAGAGGGCAGTCACACTTACATTTTTACTACAAAATACGCCAAATTGAAATACTTCGACTAAAATGTCAAGAGTTGGACCAGAATCACTCAGCAACACTACTTCATACCCAAATACATTGGTTTTCAGCAGAAAAAAGTGGTTTGGGGGATTAGTTGCTCTTTAAGATCCTTTTGTTTATGGTGTTGAATTTTCTTATAAACATTGTTTGTTGGAATCAAAGTAGACAAACTCATGCTATCCTGCAGTATAGGTCGATAAAAAGCTTAAGGAATGATAAACTTTGAGGGTGAAGGTTATTGTAGTGTAAGTTTAAAAAGAAACACAACTTAGTGAAAAAACAGGAAGAAGAGACAGAGAGAGTTGCTGAATATGCAAAGGCAGGTATAAAAGAGGCATCACATCACAGACCAGCAACATTTTAAGAAAACACTTTGACCAGCACTGTCATCACTCAGTGGTAAAAGATGGAGATGGTATTCTATGAAGCGGAAGCTCCAGTGAAGGGTGTTTCATTTCAGAGCCACTCTGGTGAAGAAAAAGATGAACGGACTACGGAAGTACCTGGTGAGAAAGATAGCCCCACTTTAGTTCAAGTGTACTCATCTTTGTACAAGCTCGTTTAAGAAGTTAACTTACTTAAAATGTGGCACTGATTCAGCACGCTTGAGATTGAGGGCTCTGACAGAAAATACGTTATTACTTTTGGTTTTAAGCTGCAAGAGCGCTTTTTTTTTTCATGATCTCAGTCAGCAAGTTTAGCCAGAGGAGAAGAGTACTAAGATGTATGAAGGTGCCAAACCAGAGAGGGCCTTAAAAGTTTTTTTGAATCAATTCTAAAAGACCCTAGTAACCAATGTAAAGACGTTAAAACACAATGGAGTGATGTGGTCACAATTGCAGAAGTTGGAGGGGATTCTAACCAAGATGGTAGCGCATGCACACACAGCAGCTCCACTCTGTTCAGTTATAACTGTGTTTTTGTGTGTGTATCTGAAAGTTGAATGGAGGGACTTTTGAGAGAGACATGTATAAAGGGACTTGCAGTGATCGAGGTGCGTGGATGACTTTTCAGGATTGGACAGCCTTTTTCATGTCAAGTCTAGTTTGAGTGTTGAATGGAGGCTTATCACTGCGTTTGATGGTTGAATAGAGTTGTGTGTCATCAGCATCGAAATTGAATCAAATGATGTGTTTTTGCGTGATAATTTCAATATCTTTTTAATCAATTAATCATAAACACTCAAAATTACTACATTTGGAGATATATTGTTCTCACTGCATAGGAAGGATATGAAAAACTAATCTGAAAGTAGTAACTAAAGCTGTTCAACAAATGTAAAAAATAACATTTGCCTCTGATATGTAGTGGAGTAGAAGTATAACATTGTTGAAAATGAGATGGTCAAAACACCAGAGGCCTGCACTACAAGAACATACAGGGCTTAAATAAGCTTCACAATCGTAATCATGCCAAGTGGTCACATGAATTTGATCAAGTCTGTAAGTCAGCCCATGTTTTCCACAAACAAGGAAAAGTCTTCTGGCAGAAGAGAAGAATGTTATAAAAGAAGAGCAAACTATTACACAAATACGAGAAGATACACACATAATGCAGGCTTAAAGCAACACAGTAAGAGCTGACAAATGCAGGATGGACAGTTGTCACAAACATTGCCGACTGTGTAAATGTGTAAATCAACAGGCTTGTACAGTAATACCACTGCCACATCATTAGAGCACAAGTAGATATTTTGATTATAATCACATTTGTGTATTGCATTAAATGAACATGTTCCTCTGATGCACTTTTATGCAGTTCATCAACATTTCAGCCTCATTCTTTCAGCTGCAACCCCCATGGTGTCAAACAGACTTGGGAGTCCTCTGATGTTCTTTAAATGGTTGTACAAATGAAGAAGTGTTTCACTTCAACAGCGTCTGGCACGCTGTGTTGTACAAATAATATAAACAGTATAGTATTGGTCAACACAGAGTGCCAGACTTAACAGGACTTAACACCTCATTTCCAACAACCAGCAGTTCTGTTTCCAGTGACCCAGCCCTCAGCACCGCTGCAGCCAACAGCCTTATCCGGACTTCTCCTGAGATCACACTCCACAGTATCCACCAGCGCCACCATGAACGAACATCTCCTCCTCTTCCTCCTCCCTGACAGAGTCTCCAGCCAGAGCTTCTCACTACTCTCAAATACATAAGCCCTGTGAATCCTCAATAGATATCCTTGCAATTCAATGTAATGTTCTGCTGGGATGCTGGCATTCATGTGAATGCCACTTGACACGCACCACTGATCCAAACGCTGTTGTAGACGAAGTACACCCCCTCATCACAAAAACACTACATGATGGCAGTGGCCCCCCAATAAAGGACCCAAGGAGTCGACCGAGCCTGCAAATTCCCCAGACCCCAATCTGATCGAGCATCTGTAAGACATGCCTAGCATGTCGGATCCATGGAGGCCTCACCCCCCAACATACAAGACCCAAAGAATCCACTATAAAACACCCTGGTGCCAGACACCACAGGACTTCCTCGGATGTCCCACACACTGCCCAGACTCACACCAACAGCCAACTGCCTTTATCCGACCACTCTGTTGCCTTTCATCTGACCCGTTCGGCAGAAAAGTTGCATTGAAACATACTGCCTCGACTACTGCCAACTACACAGTAGTGTGTACGTTCTGCGCTTGTGCGAGATGCAACAAGTTTGCTCAACATTGGGTGGTGCTAGTCTCGTGCCAGTAATCCAAAACATGAAAACAGGAAATGACTGAACGGAGTGCAGACCATCGTCACTTCCGCCCCTCCCACACACCACGCTCATTCGCTAGCACACCGTCGGTCAGAATGGTCCTGGAATAGCTAGCACACAACCAATCAGAGTATCCAATGGCGTCCAATCCTCAGACCGCCAACACTCTCAGACTTTGCAAGTTGAATCTGACCAGATGCTGTCCACACAGTTCCAAAAGCTTCCAACACAGCTGAACACACTGGACAGATTTGTTCCTGAACTCATCCAGTTCTCCCCAAACGTTTCAGATGTCTACAATGGGCCAGTGTGTTCCTGCCTTTAAGTCCATGTCTTGACAGGTCAGAGCTGTTTTGGCAATACAAGCGGAACCTTCACAATATTAGGCAGGTGCTCATAATGTTATGCCTGATCGGTGTATATATCAAATGACTTTAAACAGTGTGCAATTCTAAATATTTGTTGCAGAATTAACTCACATTCTTACATAAGACTACACAAAGAGGAAAAAAGTTAACCACAACACTGAGACTACCAACTTTCTGATATACTTTATTGATCCCTCTGGAGGAAACCTTTATTTGGCTTCAACATGCTTAATTGTACTCAGTCTGAAAATAGTGCCACTCAATCTTTAGGCTCTGCCACAATATCAAGGATTAAAGAATGTTCATTACTGTGCTGATGAAACTCAGAAATACTTTTCCAAATCTGAATAGAGGATTTCATTTAGTTTTCTTGGTAGGACCCTTCAGGTTTCAGCTTCTACAGTTTTTCACTGTGAAAAAAGTTTACATGTACACTTTTAAATTTGCTGTTGTGAGGTGCAATGTGTGAAAAGAGAACAAATGTCAAGGGCAATGTCTTATCCCAGTATTTCTATTAATGATCATATGTTATTATTTATGTGTTTTACTCAAGCAATGTTTATAATTGTATGTGTGTGTGTGCTTTGAGGGCTGCAGTTCTATACTCTCGTCTCCCATCTACACAAGTCAGCTCTCAGTCATACAAAGACTGAAAAATCGTTTTATTGTGGGTGCAAAAGTGCACATTTTCAAAGAGGATTTCCAGGAAGGTCTTCAGAGTGTTGCAAGGAATGTTAGAGAATTTCTGCAACAACAACATTTTTTTCATATAAATAGTTTGAAGGAGAAGTTCAGAGCCTCGCGCTGAATCGCTGGAGACTGATTTAGGACCGTCATTAAATTACTTAGCATAAATATATTAATACAAGATAATTGCATTTTTTTTCTATATCTTTCATGTCATGTGGCCCAGTGACTCCAAACCAGCAGCAGATTGTATTAGTAAACTGGAGAAATGAGAAACAGCTATTTTTATTGTATTTTAGTGCTTCCTCTATTTTATATGAATATTAATATGCAGAAATTATGATTTTTTTCTCAATAGCATTATCTCTCTATAAAAGCAAGGAACCTCTGTCTGTGTGTGTGTGTGTGTGTGTGTGTGTGTGTGTGTGTGTGTGTGTGTGTGTGTGTGTGAGAAATATCTCTGCGGATCAGGATCAGACTGACCTGACAGTTTCAACATGGCTGCTGCTTGGTTCAAGGGATGCGGATTTGTTTGGATTACAATGATACCGTTAATGAATTATTTCATAAATGCTTCATACATTCTGGAGCATAGTCTATCGGAGCCCCCACAGTGACATGCGCATTAGAGCCAGTCACTGCAGAGCTCAGGACTACGACACACATTAAGAAACAAGCGGATGTATACCTGCGGCAGCGCGAGCTGGACCGGGAGTTAGACGGCGGTTCGGTCCCTTTCTGTTCTGTGCATCTAAACTGACTGTTGTGGATTAATGAGACCAAACGAGACCGGACCGTGTCTGTTCGGGTCTGAGGAGAGCGGATTTATACCTGCAGCGGTGCGAGCTGGGCCGCGAGTGTTTTTTTTAAAATCTCACCAGTACTCACCAGTTAAAGGGTTATTTTTCAAAATTTCCTCCCGGGGGGACATGCCCCCGGACCCCCCTAGTGTTGCGAGGTTACCAACTTGGGGCACAAAAAAAAACTAGGGGAAACACTGTGAGTGATCACAGAGTGAGGTTAGTTTCACTCGATCTAAAGGCATCTGTGTCTGTTTAAAGTTAATAACAAAATTGTTATGATTAACTGTTTTGTCTTTTTATTTCTTGCTTCATGGTTGTAATCTATTGATACAAATATTGTCTTCTAATTCCAGTTCCTGTAGATAGTACACAAGTTAAGAAGAGCTCACTCAGAGCTGCTGCAGTGATTCTGGGTTTGCTGTGTCTTTTCCTCCTGACTGGACTCATAACTCTGGTTGTAATGTGTAAGTACTTAGTTAGCATGCTAATGAAGCAATAAGCGATACTGGTAAACAGTATTTGTTTGTTATTATTAATTGTGGTCTTAGTTCATTTGTATTCATATGTGATTTCATCACCCAAAACCAAATTCTCTCAGTAATTTTTTTTTTTAATGTTTTTGTGTCAACCACAGTAACCAATGAAATGCATGAAATGAAGATGGTCAGGTTACAGACCAATTGCAACATCCTGACTGAAGAAAGAGACCAGGTACAGACCAGTTCCAACAACCTGACCGAAGAAAGAAACCAGCTACAGACCAGTTACAACATCCTGACTGAAGAAAGAGACCAGCTACAGACCAGTTACAACAACCTGACTGAAGAAAGAGACCAGCTACAGACCAGTTACAACAACCTGACTGAAGAAAGAAACCAGCTACAGACCAGTTACAACAAACTGACTGAAGAAAGAGACCAGTTACAGACCAGTTACAACATCCTGACTGAAGAAAGAGAGCAGCTACAGACCAGTTACAACAGCCTGACTACAGAAAGAAACCAGTTACAGACCAGTTACAACAACCTGACTGAAGAAAAAGACCAGCTACAGACCAGTTACCACAAACTGACTGAAGAAAGAGACCAGTTACAGACCAGTTACAACATCCTGACTGAAGAAAGAGAGCAGCTACAGACCAGTTACAACAGCCTGACTACAGAAAGAAACCAGCTGCAGACCAGTTACCACAAACTGACTGAAGAAAGAGACCAGCTACAGACCAGTTACAGCAACCTGATTGAAGAAAGAGACCACCTGCAGACCAGTTTCAACAACTTGATTAAAGAAAGAGACCGGCTACAGACCAGTTCCAACATCCTGATTGAAGAAAGAGACCAGCTACAGACCAGTTACAACAACCTGACTGAAGAAAGAGACCAGCTGCAGACCAGTTACAACAACCTGACTGAAGAAAGAGACCAGCTGCAGACCAGTTTCAACAACTTGACTAAAGAAAGAGACCGGCTACAGACCAGTTACAACATCCTGATTGAAGAAAGTGACCAGCTACAGACCAGTTACAACAGCCTGACTGAAGAAAGAGACCAGCTACAGACCAGTTACAACAACCTGACTGAAGAAAGAGACCAGCTGCAGACCAGTTTCAACAACTTGACTAAAGAAAGAGACCGGCTACAGACCAGTTACAACATCCTGATTGAAGAAAGAGACCAGCTACAGACCAGTTACAACAACCTGACTGAAGAAAGAGACCAGCTGCAGACCAGTTTCAACAACTTGACTAAAGAAAGAGACCAGTTACAGACCAGTTGCAACCAACTTGTTACAGCCCTGACCAAAGAGAGAAATGATCTTCGGAGAAAGGTTGAAGGTAACTAGAGAATTACATTTTTGAAGAGACTGTGATGCAATTGCTGGCTGCTAAAACAGATGCTGAACTGCATTGTTTTAATGTATAGCTGGGAGCTAAACAGTACATCTCTCCTTTTTACTTACTTAACTTAGAATAGTAGGAAATGTATAAAAATATTGTGTACACAATGTAAGGTGTTTAAATGAGACTTTAGTATGAGGACTTAAATTAAATTCTGTGTACAGAGAATAAGTGCCCAGATACACCAAAATTGACTGCAAAGAGTCCAATATCTCATGTGTTAATTTAGTTTCAAAGTGAATTGTCTCTTTAGTTGTGAACCTAATCTGATAATGTTGCAAATAATAGTGACTTGTCCACTAGATATTGAGGAGCGTTATAAAATCCTGACTGAAGAAAGAGACAAGTTGAGGAGGGCGCTGAATGACAAATGTAAGTCCAACATAGGCGAAACATAAGTGACATCTGTTACGCATCATTTGAAGGCTCCTAGTTAAATCCTGCCAGTACCATAAATTGACTGTTACAGTATGTAAAAAAAAAAACACATACAAAAAAAAGAATTTTCAATATTTAAGTAAAATCAATGTCACAGTTTTAGACTTGTACACGTTCTTATCTCATCTACCCATAATGAATATCAAAATGTATGATGAATACCCATAAAATGTGGAATTTCTGTTTTAAAGTGAAAAATGCATATGATGGTAACCTCTTTACCCAAAATGGCAGCTATACGTCTGAATTCCTTGATTGAAGAGAGAGGCAAGCTGGAGAGACAGCTGAATGTTCTGAGTAAGTATGAGAATAAATATATTAATAACAGTACTCAGTTATTAAGACTGCTGGACGGTGGGTCAGTAACAGGTGTTGGCCGGGCTGTCGACGGGGGAGTTGGCAAAGGTGCCGGCTGAACTGCCGACAGATCAGGACAGACAGACAGGCTCTGGGCAGGCTGTGAAGAACAGCAGAACAGGGAGCCAGGATGTGGTTGGGGTCATTGCGTTCTTGGTGCCTGTTGTAAACAGTTCTTGGTTGAGGACTAGCAGACCCTGGAGCTAATGGATGGCTAACAGCCTGGTGGCTAGCAGCTATCTGGGACTCACCGCCTTGTAATCTTTCACGTAAAGTCTTTTCAAATATTTTCACCTAGGATAAGCGTTCTGCAGCGCCTGGAACTCCCTTCAATCAGGGCTTATATAACAGCCTCAATTCAAACATGGCTATGGCTTTTACTTTCTACACAGTGTCCGTGTTGTCATTCAAAGTAAAGCTTAATTTGTCAAATATGTCCAAAAATGTGTGGTGTTGACTGCTGGATCCATTCTCATTCTGTTACAATTACGGGGAAAAGAGAGGTCCCAAATGCAGGCAACACACAGGAGGCAGGATTGGGGAACAAAAGAGCTTTAATTAAACAAAGCTGAATGATATAAAACTGAGAAATCCAGATAACCCAAAACAAGTCATAAGGACAAAACAACAAAGTAGCAACAAAAAGGGCTGAAACAAAGTGAAAACAAACATAAAGTACAAATGAATCAAAACAACAAGGAACAAAAAACAGAAACATACCAAGGGGAGACACGAGGAGACACTGGAGAAGATACTGCAGATGATGTGGGTGGGAAACACAGGGTGGCATCATGGGGGAAAACATAACAAACTTATTAAGACATCAGGGAGAACGAAGATTGTATACATACACACTAATGACGGGATGAGGTGCAGGTGGAGTGAGGTGGGAAAAGGAGAGGTGAGGGAAAAGAACTGAAAAACACTGAACGAGGTAAAATAACACAGAGGGAGGAACTGCAAGCAACACGTGACACATGAGGGCATACTTTCACAATAAAACAGGAAAAACTAGAACAAAAAACAGGATCATGACAGGAATATTCAATGCAATGTTTTTGAGTCACTACATAATCGATAAAGTAGTTATTGCGACAGTATTTTATCGCTTTATATGAGTGAAAATCTTGTTTAATAAATCCATGATAATCAGCAGTTTTGAAATCTTGGATTGAAATATTTTTGTTCATTGTTTTATCAACAGAACGCTACTTGCAACAAGAATGGTTTTATTTCAGTGACAGCGTCTATTACATTTCTTCAACCCAGAAGACCTGGCAAGACAGTAGAAATGACTGTCTGCGGAGAGATGCGGACCTGGTGATTATCAGCAGCAGACAAGAACAGGTGTGTGTGTGTGTGTGTGTGTGTGTGTGTGTGTGTGTGTGTGTGTGTGTGTGTGAGAGAGAGAGAGAGATTAGTGCCCACTAGCACTAATGTTGCTAACACTAGCTAGCTAACATTGGGGCAGCACAGTATGCTGGGTGCATACTGTAGAACTCAGCAATTCTTAAGTTGTTGTTTTTTTTTCAACAAACTGGCAACTACCAAGACTGTTGCTAACTACCAACACACAGATGTTTGGTGATACCAACAGTGTTATACTATCGACTGACAACCTTGGAAGAAGCTGGAGACAACTGTCAGAATTCTTACAACAATCACTTTGGAGCAGACAGACATTTTAGAATTATTTATTAACAATCATAATAATGTTTTTAAGGAAAAGTGATCTGTAGATGTTTTATTTTATTTTATTTTTTCACATGCAAATATTATCAACATGACCTGTAATAATTACTTTAAGCTTCTCTTTAAAAACAAGGACTTCATAAGACAGCACCAGAAGGTAATGTGGATTGGACTGACGGACAGACAGTGGGAGGGGGAATGGAAATGGGTGGATGGCACTCGACTGACAACAAGGTACACACATTACTCTTTCATTCAAAATAAATAAATCATAGTGTTGAACTTGAGGTATTTAAGCTTCTTTCTCTTACTCTTAAAGTGCATAGTACCTGAGTAGATTGGTTAAATTTTAATTGTTGTTTGTTGTTGGTGTTGAGTTTCTGGCTTGTGTTATGTTTCAAACTTATTTGCCTTTGGTTTCAGCTTCTGGGGTTCCGGTGAACCAAACAGTTATCGAGGCAGAAATGAGGATTGTGTAACAGTATATTACATAAAAAATGTAGACAACTGGAATGATGAAACATGTGACAATGAAAACTTCTGGATGTGTGAAAAGAAAATTACCCTGTAACTCAGCATAGATGCCACCATGACAGCTATTGTGTACCGACTGTGAAGACAGCACTGAAACATGTTTAACAACGTGGCACATAAGCATCAATTACAGATTCAGTTGGGTCAGATTTGATACACTTTTTTATTTTTTGGGTCTAAATATTGTTGTGCTTACTACTTTTGTGTTGTATACATCTTGTTTTTGCATTTGATGTTTCTTCTATCTTGAAGCATTTTGCATTTCTGGCTTGAAAAGTAAATAAAATCATTTTAACATCGTTGTCACTTTTATTCTTCTTGTAAAAACTGCTTATTTTTATATAGAAATCCTGTTTTTCTGTTCATCTAACCTGGGTTTTCTCAGAGTTCAGAATATCCCCCATCAGTTATGAAGAATGTTTACTAAAACACTTGCAGAAATGTTAAATACATACAGATTGTACAAGGTTGACAAACCAGTTCATAACCTCCATTTCTAAAAAAACAGAAGTGAAGGTTTTATATTTACCTACACGTGACTCAGCATAAAAGCCATCTAATTAAAGACTGTAAAACCACGGACAATGTCAAAAAGATAATGTTGATTGAAGTTCACGCTTCTTTGAATGTGTGAGGAAGAGACTGACCATCATAACAACTGCAACAAGGCAGGAAACCTTCTGAAATATTTTAAGCTTGGTAACAAATTAAATTGTTTTGTCCACTTCGTCACTTCAGAAATATATGGCTGTGACATTCATGACAACATTGGAATGTTCAACGACAGTCAAAAAAGACCTTTAGGTAAGGATATACACAGTGTGCGAAATACAAGGGGGTCCGGGGGGGTTTGACCCCCCCCCCGATTAACCCATGAGACCCCCTGAAAGCCTCAAAAGCAAAATTTGAAGGGGGTCTCAAATTTTGTCAAAAAAATAAATCATAAAATATTTTGTTGTTAGTAATGGTCACTAAAATGTTTTTAAGCTCACCATGTCTAGCATTTAGAATTCAAAACATTTGTTCACAAATATGTTCTATTTTTTGCCGAGCGGAGCAGCCAGTTCTGTGCACGTATGCAAATTAGCACCAAACGCGAGAAAGACGTAACGATGAGAAGTCATACTAAAAATGGCTAGCAAGGGAAAGCTAAACCAGAGAGCATCACTCACACACTTTGGGTTCACATCCTAAAAGGTGGCATTCAGAGATGAAGAGGCACCGAAAGACGATGCTGGTGGGCCCACTTGCTACCAGAACAGAGGATCCTCTCCAATCCACTGACTCCCCAAAAGAACAACGTGAGGTTGAGGCCGAGTGCTCCGAAGACGCAGCAGGTGCTGAGATAACGTTAGCTGCTGCTACTGCTGCTGGCACAAGTGTCCTGCCGGCTGGTTGGACAACAAAGCAGGTGGGCGAATGGAAAGAGGTTCTCCCAGTGTCAGCAGCAGGAGGACGGTTAGCTCACCTCCCAGAGCCTCACGCTGAATCGCTGGAAACTCATTTAGGGATCGTCATTAAATTACTTAGCATAAATTACTCAGATTATATCAATAATTTACCAATGGGGATATAATGATGGATTAATAGGATACTAATAATATTATAAGAGTAAAGCATTTCTACCGTAGCCTACTTTACCTGACAAGCACCTTTGCTGCTGTCACTGTTTCAGCAAAGTCAGGGGCCACCTGCATCAGTGCGTCATTATCAAGTCCATGGCGAAGGACAGTGTTGAGGACGTGGTCCATGCAGTCACGTCTCATGTATGACCTGAGAGCATTAACTACATGTGCTCCCTGGTCTGTAACCCAAACAATGTCTTTTAAAGACAGCGGGTCGAACCCGAACTTGGTGGCCAAGAGCTTGACCAGCTCCCTCTTGATGTTATCGCCCGTTTTTTTCTCATCCACGGGAAACGTTGCCGTGGTCAGATTCTTTCCGATCAATTCAAAATCTTCTGTAACATAGTGGCACGTTATTGACAGATAGTGAATCTTTCTGAAGATGTCTGTCCACATATCTGTAGACATTCCTGTAGACATTGACACAAGGGATGTAACACTCAGCAGGTCACAGGTCTCCAGAGAGCCTGCTAGTGTTATTGTTACTGGTGGTATGGAGTCTACTAGCCTAGTTAACATGGTTGGTCAGGGACTTGGCACTGAGTGCCAGACTGATAGCTTAGTTCACAACATTGAGACTGTCACCTTCCCTCGCCACTTTTCCATTGAATCATCCTCTAAATGTGTAAATCATAACGATCTAATCTTGATCTCCACTTCTGACAGTGGGGAAATGTCTC
>CAEMYA010000187.1:1224227-1250316 GCA_903131615.1 Diplodus sargus | reverse complement strand
TCTACAGACCAGTTACAACATCCTGACTGAAGAAAGAGACCACCTAAAGACCAGTTACAACAACCTCACTGAAGAAAGAAACCAGCTACAGACCAGTTACAACATCCTGACTGAAGAAAGAGACCAACGACAGACCAGTTACAACAGCCTGACTACAGAAAGAAACCAGTTGCAGACCAGTTACAACAACCTGACTGAAGAAAGAGACCATCTACAGACCACTTACAACATCTTGACTGAAGAAAGAGACCAGCTGCAGACCAGTTACAACAACCTGACTGAAGAAAGAGACCAGTTACAGACCAGCTACAACATCCTGACTGAAGAAAGAGACCAGCTACAGACCAGTTACAACAGCCTGACTACAGAAAGAAACCAGTTACAGAGCACTTACAACATCCTGACTGAAGAAAGAGACCAGCTGCAGACCAGTTACAACAACCTGACTGAAGAAAGAGACCAGCTACAGACCAGTTATAACAACCTGACTGAAGAAAGAGACCATCTACAGACCAGTTACAACATCCTGACTGAAGAAAGAGACCAGCTACAGACCAGTTACAACAGCCTGACTACAGAAAGAAACCATCTACAGACCACTTACAACATCCTGACTGAAGAAAGAGACCAGTTACAGACCAGTTACAACAACCTGACTGAAGAAAGAGACCAGCTACAGACCAGTTACAACAATCTGACTGAAGAAAGAGACCATCTACAGACCAGTTACAACATCCTGACTGAAGAAAGAAACCAGTTAAAGACCACTTACAACATCCTGACTGGAGAAAGAGACCAGCTGCAGACCAGTTATAACATCCTGACTGAAGAAAGAAACCAGTTAAAGACCACTTATAACATCCTGACTGAAGAAAGAGACCAGCTGCAGACCAGTTGCAACCAACCTGTTACAGCCCTGACCAAAGAGAGAAATGATCTTCGGAGAAAGGTTGAAGGTAACTAGAGAATTACATTTCTGAAGAGACTGTGATGCAATTGCTGGCTGCTAAAAACAGATGCTGAGCTGTATTTGGTCTAATGTATAGCTAGGAGCTAAACAGTACATCTGTCTTTTTGACTTTATGAAGACTTAGAAAAGTAGGACAGTTTCAAAGGTGCAACATATCGTGTACACAATGTTTCACGGACAAGACCACGCCACAGTTTATTGTTAAAGTAGTTTATTTGAATTGGTAGAAGAAGTTGGAAAGGATAGGAAAGGAAGGTGGTTGGGTGATGAAGAGGGGAGTCAAAGAAGTGCAGCGATTATGATCGAATAAAGTCGATAGAGGGCAGAAGAAGGGGAGAGTGGGGACAGTTCAGGGGACCAAATGGAGGCGAAGCATCTGCCGCCATAATACAGGGATGCAAACAGGAAAAGCTCAAAAAAGAGAGAGTTCCGCGCGGGGGGGGGAGTATCGACAGCCAAGGTGTGCATTTATAGCAGAGGAGACAGAGGTAAAATGTGTCATCTATGTCCTCAAATGTCCTCTCCTCAATATTGAGAAAAAACATCCCTAGTCTGCCTAATTTTACTTTGATCAGCATGGTAGATATATTAAGCAATTAAAACTTTTAGTGTCTACTATTCTTAGACACCTAAGAGACCTTCAGACTGTGATAATTGTGATTATCTACATGACTTGAGAGTTGTTACTAGTGAGAATGGAGGCTCTCTGCCTTCCACCTAGCGTCTCATGGCTGAAAACCCACCTTGAAATTTCAGTTTGCAGTGTTTCCCCACAAGTTTGTAAGGACACTGTGGCGAGTGGTCGGATCGTCCGACGGCGGCGCGATCGGACCGTATGTGTTTCGCTTTTACCGCGCACTCTTATGCGGACGGAGATGAATGTTACTCGGTCTCCGCTCACCGCGACATAAACGCACACCTTAACTGGCAAACTTTTGTTTTATGACAGTGAAGACTACACAAATACGTAAGGGATAATGTATAGAACGGCGGTAACAAATAAATTGTAAAAAGACACACTGTGTGACGTTTTTTGTTGTTGTTGTTGTTGGCAAGTAGCCGTGTAATAAGCAACATTATCCCGCTTATTACACGGCTACTTGCCAACAACAACAACAACAAAAAACCGTCACACAGTGTGTCTTTTTACAATTTATTTGTTACCGTTCACAGTGTTTTTCAGCAGAGAAATAGTTCGCAAAACCGACGCCGTTTTGCTTCTCCCTCTTCGCTGCTTTCCTCTTTTTCTTTTCTTGACCGGTGACGACAACTCAGCCTTTTGCGAAGACTCGAAATCACCGTATTTACCAAAAATATTGAAAGTTAATGTGAAACTCATCCATACTAGTGGCATAGGAGCAGTTTTTTCCGATATGAAGTAGACTACAGATCAGCTGACGTCGCTTAGCAACCGAAGACGCTGCGTTGATAAGTGACCGGACCGCTTGCGGAGCAAAGCTTTTAGAGCGCGGAGTGATACGAAATAAGTGAATCAGAGGCAAAAAGGCCACTTTCCTTGACGACGGTCAGATATGCTTAGCAGCGGTCTGTTATGCGAAAATAACAGACCGCCGAACGTTGGGAAGCCCCATTCAAGTGAATGGAGCATTCTGCAGCAGTGAGAAGAGCCGTGTAATAAACATGCATAACAAATGCACATGGAGGAGAGGAGCATTACCAAAACAGCAGAAAAGCGACCAGACTTGCACATTAGTTCCTCTTTACTATAGCTAGCTAACAACATGTAATGTTAGCTCAAAATACATCATGACACACCAGGGCTATGCGTTTACAGGCTTATAAGGCTAACATTCATTGACTAAAAAACAGTTCATAACCAAGCTAAATATGCTCAAAGCATTGCCAGCCAACGTAGCTCACAATCTGTCTTCGCTTCGTCTTCACAACTTTCAGCTGCGTCTTTGCGCGACTCGATTGATGCGATGAATGGCCAATCATAGATCAGCAGCACACTGGTGTGCCCTCGGGACTGGCTGACAGTTTTCTGTTTCCCTCCCCCAGTTGTACTTCATTGGTTTTGCTTAGCACAGGTCACACACACCCCCCCACACAAATAAAAAAAAAGAAAAACTCTTCGGATCTGAACGAATCACACAAGTGATCTATTTGGCCATGAAAAAAGCGAGTTTCGCTTTTCGGCGCGCTGTTTGCATCCATGATAATAGTCTCTGAAATCTACTGAGGGTGCAACGTCTGTGTATGGTTGGATGTCTTCTGGTTGGGTGATTCGGTCATCGCAAAAGAAAGAAATGCTGTTCCATGAAGACAGAAAATCACACCACATTCTCGGCTTCATTTTGCATGAGTCATCCAGAGTGATTTAGTCATGGAGGGATGGAATGGCAGAAGATAGGAATAGAAGGTGGGAGATGAAGGATTGGCCCTGGAAGATAATGCAGATGGCGTAATGGAGGTGTCAGAGCAGGGAGAGAAGCTGGCAATTGGTGCAGCGGTGGGCACGGAGGTAGTTGGATATGAACAAGGAGGTACCCAGTAGCTTTTCAGTTGGCAGTTGAGGAGGTCTGCAGACAAGAGTAAGCATTTTGGTGCAAGCTGGGGTTCTGCCTTATGTAAGCCTTTGATTTGCATGGTGACGTGGGGGTGAGAAACGGAAGGGGCTGGAGCTCCAGAGAGCGGTTTCATGAGGAAGTTGATGCCGCTGAAATATACTTGGATGGTGGAAGGTCTGACTTTGAAAACTGTATGAGTTCATCTGATGAAGCTGGTTATTGTTTCGATGTCGATGGAGGGAAAGGGGATGTTGTGAAGGGGTAAGGAACGATTTGAAACTGCAGCATCCAGTGTAGTTAGAGGAAATGGATTTGGTTTTGCCTGAAGGTCATTTTATTTTAATTTAATGAGCACTGGTTTGTGGTGGCAGTGGCTGTGTGTGATTGACAGTGGTTGGTGGAAATGGGTAACTGGGAGTAGCTGTGGGAGCTAGGTTACTGGGGGACAAAGGTACGCTCAGTGAGCTTCAAAGCGTTGATAAGGGCCGACTAATGCCAGCGGTCCAGAACATGCTTCAACAACAGGGCCACAGACGCTCATGAATGGCTTCGACATTAGCCAACAGCCGAACGTCGGCCTGGTGCGTCAGGGCCAAGATAGAGGAAGCTGACACTGCATCATTCATAGATTTGTGCAATAGATAATAAAAAGATTTCCCTTTATAGGTTTCTGAAAAACTTTGGTAAGTAGGACGAACAAATACATACAATACAAAGTGAAATAAAACTCTTCAGCCAGGATACAGCAAACATGTCAGTTTCTCAGATACCATTTTGTTTCTTTTATTGTTTTTGCTGTGAAGGAGATACTAACATTCTCTCAATTTCTCATTCTCGTTACAGGAAAGCTAATGATTCTGTTTAATGTTGAAAGAAACACTGTATAGACCAATGTGACAGATGGTCATTCTGTTTCAGATACTGAGGCCAGTCTGAAAGATCTGACTAATGAGAAAGAGGTCCTGAGGAGGATTCTGACGGACGTTGGTAAGAATGCTGATTAAATCAGTAAAGAAAAAATGAACCCTCATCACAGTTTTCAGCCTGTGAGCCATGAAACAGCAAACATACATATTTCTGATGGATCAAATATTTGCTCTTTGTTTTGTAGCTGAATCATGTCTTAATTTTTGTTGTTACCGAGATATTAAGGTTATTTCTGTTTCCCACCATGCTCAACAAGGATGGGAATATTTCAGAGGTAGTTTCTATTACGTGTCTTCTACCAAGAAAACCTGGCAACAGAGTCGAGATGACTGTCGTCAAAGAGGTGCAGACCTGATGATTATCAACAGCAAAGAAGAACAGGTGTGTGTGTGTGTGTGTGTGTGTGCGTGCGTGCGTGCGTGCGTGCGTGTGTGTGTGTGTGTGTGTGCGTGTGCATGTTAAAGCTTAGAATTAAAATATTAAAGTACTGTAACAGTCTATATCAGGTGGACATTGAAATAAGTTTAATGAAGAAATCAAACTTGAATTTCAGTTAAGTTGTTTATACTTTGTGTCTCTTTTTAAAAAAGGATTACGCAAACCAGTTCAAGAAGTACATGTGGATCGGCCTGACTGACTCAGAGACAGAGGGCACGTGGAAATGGGTGGATGGGACTCCAGTGACCCAAAGGTTCAGACTTTTGCTTGTTTGTTTGTTTGTTTGATTCAAATTAAATCACTTCCTTGTGCTTCTTGGATTACATTCTCTAATAAAAGTTTATTTGTTTGATTACAGCTACTGGGCCTCTGGGGAGCCTAACGGTAGAGCAACTGAAAACTGTGGGGATATAAAGAAATATGATGCTGAAAACAGTTGGAATGATGAAGGCTGTCATCATTCACTGTACTGGGTCTGTGAAAAGAAAGTCCCACAATAACCCAAAACCCATCAGACAGTACAGACAACTCAGATTAATCTAAGTTTCATCTGAACCAAACAAAGGATTTAACCAGTGCCGCTGCTAGCCATTTTGATGCCCTAAGCATAATTCCTTTATGATGATCTGCTGATGGACTCTCAAAGACAGAACTTGTGCTTTCAGAGGTGGTGGTTCTCTGCTGTATATCTGTCCCTAAACTGCTGGTTGAGGGTGGTTGATCAAGACTTAGTACTGTTGTGGAGTCTACAGACCTGCTGGCCGGCTGTGGTTGATGTGTGCCTGAACTGCTTGTAGATGGTTGCTCATCCCCTGTATCTTCCTCTTGGACACGTGCTCCTCCTTGTACGTATCTCAGAACTGACCCTGCATTAACTTAGAAATAGGAAGAAAAAGGATCAGTATAGAAAGAGATCAAATATTAAACATAAACTTTTAAAACTGAACGCATGCAGTCACGGAGCTCTCCCCCTTTATTACTTATTTATCAACTATTTGATAAATCTAATCTTATCTAATCTAAAAGCATAATAGAATGAGTTGCAATATTGCACATAATTCAACAATAATGTTTGCTGTATATCATTCATAATCACATTTTATATTTATATCTTACCTACAGGAATAAAAACAAAATGATACACCTTACACAAGACTACATTGTTGAATCTTAAAAATTATTTAACCATTTAATTGAATACAATTTAAATATGGTTACGAGAGCATTTTGTCTACTACAAAACGTTCATCTATTTCACTGGCAGATGTCGTCCATGCCTTTGTATCCTGATATAAACGCAATCAAAACGCCAGTTCATTTTGTCATGTAACTTCTGTCACATTCAGATGTAGCTAAGCTACCTGTTGCAGTAACACTAAAAATCTGAGTTCTTCAGACTTCACATTATCAAGAGCCACTTTCTGTCCCACTGCACATCCTACACCTCACCTAATTTGTGTGACAGACTGTAGCCTATATTTGGCTGAATTCTACTTATAGACAATCCTAAAGATGGTCGTGGGTTTATTATGCATTGCAAACGCCAAAATATGCATTCTCAAACAATGTTGCTACAGTTACCTTGAAAAAGTAATGTGATTACTACTTTAAAAAGTACCTTAGTTACTTTACTGATCACTTGTTTTAAAAAGTAACAAAATTAGATTACAAGTTACTTTCTTGGTTACATTTAGCAGCTGTCGACAACACCCCCACTGCCTCAACATAAAAATGACAACCAGTTTTGCCAATACTCTTTAATGGAAGTGTTTTGCTCGCAATTCTCTGCTTAACACTACCTGGTGGAACTTGCTCTGTAAACATAACTGTGCTGCAACTCCAAATGTTTCCTGTTTTTGAAGCTTTATAGTATTTTGTTGCCAGCACAGAGTGTACAACAAAACCTTAATATTCTCATCTTTAGCTGACACGAACTTAAAATAATGACTGTATTTCCAGCTAGAAAACGCACATCTCTCTCCTTCCTCCATTGTTGTTTGTGTCTCTGCGTGGTGTTACACGTGAGCTGTCCTCATGCTGAAAACGTGACTTGTCACATACATGACATCACTCCCCCAGATGCAAGAAGAAAGCAAAAATATATTCATACTAAGGAAAATTACAAAAATAATAGTAACGCACGGTGACTTGAATAAGTAGCTTTAATCTGATGACTGGTTTGGAAAAAATAGTGTGTTAGATTATTAGTTACTGAAAAAGTGGTCTGTAACGCGTTACCATGTCACTAAGTTACTAAGTAACGTGTTACCAGCACCACTGTTCTCAAATGACACTATGCTAGGTAAACTGTGCTAAATGCCTGGTTAAAGACTATTAATCACACGCTACACGCTATAAAATGGTCTGAAGCAAGAGGAATTGTTAGCCTACCGTGTGCACTGACTGCTAGCTGTTACTGAGAAAGTATTGACCACCGTCACGTCAAAATAAACAATAAACTACTGCCCACTATATAAAGTAAAGTAACAGCTAGCTGGCGTCAGTTACTTGTAAAATGCATCAATAATGTTTAACAGTAAAATCTCGAATTAGCCTGCACCTAAGTTATCACATAATTGAGTTTGCTAACATTAGGAATAACGTCAGCTAGTTCGAGGTGTATGCTGGGCTAACCATCACATTAGCAGCACATTTCCCTTATTTAAGAATGATTAAAAATGGACTTACCTGCAAGTGATGCACGGGCACCATCTCGCAGTTTCTTCTTTCTTTTCTCTGTTCCTGACTCCTACTGTCTTGTCAAGGCCATTTCCAAAAAAGTTTACTTAGCCTACTGTCAAAATTCGTCAGGCGCCATCCAACAGACCCACTGAGATAGGGAGGGACATCCACGGGGAGCTTGGGAAGTTGAATGTGTGTGTGTGTGTGTGTGGGGGGGGCTAATATGTCTATACTGAAATAGTATCTGCATTATAATTATTATGACTATGATTGTTTTTTTATTAGGATATTTTTGATAAGGAACATACAGAGGGTGGACCCAAAATGCAGGACGCAGATCTCAGTGAATATGTTTAGTCAAAAAGGTTCGGTACACGGTTAATCAGTCCAAGACAGGCAAACAATTCCAAAAAGGGCATTATTATGATAATGTGGACATTTTTATTATCTTCAGGTGTAGACAACATATCTAGATTTTCCGTTTTTAGTGTGGATGGAATGTGAACCTGGTTAATACTGCACAGTATGTTATGGTCCCTGATAATTTTTGGGTGAAATTATCGTTTTAATTATAAGAAAATGACAACTCTGCAACATTAAAACGTTGCTTTAATTACATTGTGAACAATACCTTATATGACTGTACAATATACAACCCATTTATTATTATTATCATTATTATTATTATTATTATTATAAATGTTTAGGTTAATCAAATAAGAGTTTGATAGCATTTTCTTTCTCTAGTTATTTGTTTTGTTTTGTTTTGTTTTGTCTAATTAGTATTTGGGAATTTGGGTAACACTGAGGGCACCCTGGATCATATAGGTAGAGGGATAGGTGTAAGACCATGATGCACCTGGGTGGGTCTATGGTTTTTTAACCAGAGCAGGAGATGCATGCCCGATTTCTTTGTTCTTTGCTTGCCTGCTTTTTGGAAAAATAAACTATGAAAAACAAAGGAACTTTGAATGGACATTGAACTTTGTGACGAGACACCCAATGCGAGCTACATGTTTGATCATCAGACACAAAACACCTGGTGTGACGCAGGATGTAACGTACTGCCTTCTGTGAAATATCAAGTTTTTTAGGAGTCCCATTTAGGACTGGTCTCAGCCAGAAGAAGGATTAAGTCCAGGTATTGCAACTTGCGTAACTGTCAGGTCAGACTTAAAAAGTCAAGTTACAACCGACTTTGCTTAAAATCAGGCATAGCCCTGTTGGTGCAAGTGCAAGTTCAACATACCCAGCATATGTTTCCGTTGTCTGGCTTCACTACAATCACAATCTAACAATGCAGTCACACAAAGCTGGTTATCAGCTCCATAAGTAAACCCAGGTTTTCCACATGTAGCCATGAGCACATTCACGTAAAGGTTTGCAGCATATTACTTAAAAAAAAGGAAAATAAATATTATTCATAAGTTACAGAGTAAATGTGTTAATAAAATTCTGCTGTCAGAGACTTGTCAATTTTAGAAAACTTTGGTTTTAGTTTTGTGAATGGCATAAATTTAATGTTGATGAAGGTTCTCATCCAGGCCATGGTCATCTAGCTGTCGCATCGTAGGCGACTGGACTTGTTTCAGTTTCTTGAAGAGGTTTCACCTCTCATCCAAGAGGCTTCTTCAGTTCTAACGAGTTGGCAGGCTTTTAAAATCTGTGTGGGAGTGTATGTACATGATTTTGAGCAGGGTGAGATTCAAAACATATTTTGCAGAAATAGTAATTAACCCAAAATGATTCAGTTTCCTGTTAAATGCAGTCACATGTGCGAATATGCTGCTGACAATTTGAGAGATGTTAGGAACACCAATTCAAAACTGCAATCTTTAATCATTTCAGAAGCTCACTCTCCAGACTCTGATGCCCTCAGGCCCCTCGGATGGAGCAAATGGATACCATATTAATGTAGAGAGTCCATCAGGCAAGCCTTGTCAGAAGAGATAAAGAGATGAAGATGAGATAAAATGTTCAGAAAATATTTATGCTAATGAAGATATCGGTACTCCAGAGCAAAAGAGACCTGAACCGGCAGTCTCAGGTAATGAACACGTGCAAACTCTCACAAGGCAGAAAGGAAAGAAGGTAACCACCAGACAGAGCCTACAGACTTTTCTTATATATATTATATTGATCCCACAACACCTTACCATCATATTCTTAATTTTCCTTCTTGCAGTGAACAGCTCATCAACAATCAGCTCTTTAACTGTTCACATCAGAGTCGCCTTATTCTATTGAACATGTTATCGCTCACATCAGATAACTCTTTTTTGTGGCTGCGGTGTGTGCAGCTACACTTCCCCTGCCATTACGACTTGTTGTTTTTTTTAAAGAAAAAGATCAGAACAGGATTACAAGTAACATATATTTCACACACCTCTTTATGTTCTACCCACTGATATACCTTATATCTGTATTCACTTAAATAAGCTAAAATATTTCTTGAAACCAAGTGTTTCTAAATTCAATGGACTCATGTTCCTCACAATGCAAACTACGCATTGCTAATTTCAATTTTACTACAGTAACACATTTTAATGTTGGAACAACTGAACCAGTGACTGAAAATGGTACGCTGATCTTGAATATCAAAAGGACAAAAGATGATAGAGTGTCTGGTTTATTGGTTGCCAGGTCCTTTTAGTTTTTTTTGCATTTTGATGGCTTTATTGTGGGGTGCAGCAACTTGTCTCACTCCCATATCGTCAAATACCTCGGCTTGGTCATCGACCGTAAGCTACAGACTGTGTGTCGCTAAACCACTGACAAGGCTGCTGTTTTTGGAGTTCATTTTAAAAATACTAAAGCATAGATTCATCTTATTTCAGCTTCCCTCTTTCATGGTATTGCTTACTTCTAATTATATGTGATGTCCTTATCTAAACAACAGTTTCACATCCAGATTCTTTTCTGATGAGTATCCGGTTATTATCCGTCACCGACATCATCTTTTCTGTACTAGGGTCCTACTGTTTTATATCTCCTCTAACATCTTCAGCACTTTTTGTTGCCGTGTTGTTGTTGTTAAGAGAAAAACTGCAAGCACACAAATGTATACCTGATAGTTGCAAGAGCTAGGTAAAGTTCAGCCTTTAATTAAATATCCTGTATGCAGAGCTACTGTCATGACCTTTTAATTTCACCTCTGCTTTATGAAATGGAGCACAGCTGTTTACAGTGACATTTTGCCCAGGAAATCAGACAATTAAGGAAACTTAGGTTCCTAGCACCATTATACATTAACAATACAATACAAATGTGCTTTCTTTTGGCCTGTGGTCCACTATAGGGTTTCAGTTTTTCAAGGTAAAATGTTTGGCCACCATTGTATTATCTCTTGAGTTGAATGAAAAAAATAGTACAATAACTTTGTATCTGTAATCTGTAAAGAGAGAGAGACTCTCACTTATTAGTATTTATATTCAACTCTACATTTCTGCTTTACTGTAATATAATCATGTAAAAATGTCTGTGGGTTTTAGCAAGGATAAAATAGCAATACAAGCCAGGAGACCTTAGTATTTAAACACGCTCAAACACGCAGTTGTTTTTGACGCTGTACACACTATTGTTGCCTGCAGTGCACACAGTGACCAACAGGGGGCGGTACGCACCCACCAATGGGAACTTCCGGAAATAAAGAACGAGCGTATCGTCCAATCAAACAAGACTTCAATTTTAAATAAGAGCCGATAGTTCCTTCTCCCTGGTACTGAAACCCACAACAACAAAAAACGGACCCATATTCTCATGCCAGGGACGGGGTTCCGGTTTATACGAGACCCTTTTGTTGCAGTTTAGTGGATTTTGAGCTCCAGCCGCCCCTCGTCGACAGCTGTTTCATGGGAACCCAGGAGGGAGAGAGAGGTAAGGCAGCCGATACTGCGCTCCTGTCCGAAGAGAGCTAACGACACGTAACGTTAATAGTGAACTGCTAACGTAAGCTAATGTTGCTTTCCTGTTACCACAGAGATTGACGGTAAGTATACATTTTAGAGACACGTTTCAATTGAAGAACGAGGCCTCACAGATTAACGTCTCCTGCTAATGTTCCCGTTAGCAAGCAAGCAGAATTAGCAGCCTTAGCTAGCTACACTTGAGTTAACCGCTAAAGTTGTGTCACAACACGTTAGAGCTGACTTAAAGGTGGCAGGTAACTTCAGACAAAAGTTTGCTTGCTGTGTATTCTTCTCAAATCCATGGCCACTGGCATTATTTGTTAAAAGCGTAATGTATGTGTAACAGTAGCTTGTGTTGTAGTAGTAGTAGTACTACAGTGTGTATGAGGGAGAGATGACTCCCCGCTCTCTAGCCGAAGTTTGCCGCGGATGGTATTCATGATTGAATTAACACTATCACACTGAGAGGAGGCTCTGAAACTGACCTGTGAATGAATAACAAGTGGATGTCACTTACTGAAAACTCTTAATGTAAATCCAATCACGGTGCAATTTGCCCTGACTGTATTCATTAAGTAAACTTGTCAAAGATGCAGAATTTTGCTTGTCTAACTCTTTCATCACCACTCTGTTCCTTTATCATTCTATAGAAATGTACACTTAAGGACTTTACTGCTGGACATGAACCATTCTCTTTCTTTTTGTACAGATTGGGTAGATGTGGCAAATGATCTACTCTGCAAGTGTCACATAAACCTGAGGCTGAGGAAACTGACGGACTGTGATGCAAATGTTTTCATTTCCCTGTATGAGAACATCCTGGGAGAGAAAGTTCCAGGTAAGAGGAAACAAACTGGAGATTGTACAAAAGTCATGCACCTTATCCCTGCTGTCTATATTTTTGGTTTGCATGCTGTGTTGCATACATTTTATTTACAAATGAATACTTACCATGATGAATTGTTTGATTTATAAAATGACCCCCCCACTCCCAAAAGAAAGAAATAACAATGTTTTTTTTATATAAACAAATGCAGAAAGTCTTTATGTTTAAGTAGCTGGAGCCAGCAAATGTTTTAAAATGTTATCAAAAAATGATGCAACTACTTTAATGAAGAATTAATCTTTTAGATTTATTTTTTAAAGCAAAAATGACAAATATTCACTGGTTTCAGCTTCTCCCTTATGATGATTGGCTGCTGCTCTTGTCTTATGACAAAGTAAACTGAAAATCTTAAGATTTCAAAGTCATACAGAAAAAAACAAAAGTTTTATTAAATGAGCAATAACAGCTTTTTAAAGTTTCATCACCAGACATTTTAAGATGTGGTTAATTAATCCATTCAGCAAATAATCAGTGAAAATAGCCATTATTTTTAGCTCTAACAAGGCTGCTTGAATTCTAATCATAAGGCCACAAACGCTGATGTGAACAAGCTGTGAGGTTTTAGTTCAGAGCATGATCTCATGAGTGTGCTTAGTATGTCAGGAATGCTTCCTAAGACCATCAAACATGCCATCACAAGACTGTTAATGTCGATTAGTTTTTTCCTCCTGTACTTAAAAGAGCAGGAAAGAGCTCAGCAACATTAACAGCCTTGTTTGTAAAGAGAAGGTCATGCTTTTTTCTTCTTACTTTGTGATGTGTGCATTTCACCAATTCCGTGGTCCCATACCTGCTTTGTGTGCTTCTAGATTACATCGCAGTACCATGCAGTCAAGAAGATGACATCCATAACGTCCAGTCTGTGATTGATTCCCTCTCTTTGGACTACCTTCAGATCAGCCTCTCACACATTACAGGTAAATTAATAAACTGTATTTATTTATTTATTTATTTATTTATTTATTTATACATCCAGCCTACAACAAGGCAATACTGTTACACTTTATTTAAATGTTTATAATGCACATTTACCTCCTGCATACAATGCACATAACGTCCATATTGTATCTTTCTTTCTCTTATCTAAATCTTGTTTAGTATTTTTAAGTCTACTTGTCAAATGTCTGTACTTGTACTTTTTGTATGTCTGTCTACCTGCTACTGTCACAAGTGAATTTCCCCGATGTGGGATGATTAAAAGTCTATTCTACTCTATTCTATTCTATTTCACTTGGATCAACTGGAGATGTTAAAACATTTCTCCACCAAATCACTTTATTTTGGGCTGCATGGCCTGATGTCTTCACCTCCTGGGCAAAACAATCCCCTTTTTCTCTCAAGCAGTAAAATTAATGAGTATCAATTTTAATGCTGAGGATGGCTGTGTGTTCGCAGGAGAAAATGTTGTCAGAGGGGACAAAGAGTCTATCAACAACCTCCTGGAAATCTTCGATGGCCTCCTGGAATATCTCAAGGAGGAGATAAGCGAGGAGTCACAGAATGGTGGTAAGCAGATTAATTTGTCACTTTTTCCTCATCAACTTTACAGATATGCCTTTTATATTATTATGTATTTGTGATGATATAGATTTTCAACTGTACGTTTACACACACTATCTATGTTTCATGTGACAAATTGGCACATTATCATTTTTAACCACATAATTCAAAGCTTCATCATTTATCAAACATGTCAGAAAGATTTCTCAGGAAGATTTCTGCTTTAGTCATTCCCAAAGCCAGAATATTAAATCACCTTAACATATTTAAGCCTTGCCATTAATACACAACTTTAAACTGCAGAGCAGGTTTCAGAGGGCTTGAAACCACAACGCTTCCTCTTTCTTTTTACTGACTGAGACATAAGTGCTCATTGAGGTGATATTGCGTGTCTGTCCCTCAGCATGAACTGGACATAATGTGTCCTAAACCCAGTTTAAGACCAGCTGGTGAAGGACTGTATAGAGAACAGTCAGGCCTCTTCGTTTGGCAGAACTGAGCATGCCTTTGTGTGAGTGGGCCTTCCCTCTTACTGTTGCCAAATGCCAATTAGTAGTTAATGACTGTGTCTCCACAATGATGAGAGTTTCTAAAAGGCTTAATCAAACTTCCTGCATGTACAATAATGAAATTGGTAACGAGTTCAATAGAAGCTAACGGTGGTCTGTTTGCTGTGAATACAGATTGTTGGGGCTGAAAGGTTCATTAATCTGAGCTGTCGTGACACTGTTCAAGTTGTGCCTCCGCTGTTAGTACTTAGTTTTTTTTAGTAGTTGCTGTACTGGTCTGAGTTTATGTCTGTGCTAAAAGCTACAAAATGGCTGTTTGTCAGGCTTTTTTCGGCTGTGAGTCTTTTAGGTTTGTCTCTTATCTTTTCAAACCAAGAATTCCCGTTGATGAGGTCATATGATTTTGTTCCTCTTTAAATACCACGGAGGTCATTGAATGTTTTAATCACAGTTGTTGCTTTCTCTTTGTCATTATTTCTGTTTTGTCATAATTCTTAAAAACTTTTTTTTTTTTTTTTTTGTGGTTGTTGATTTGTGATATCCATTGCAATTTTTCAGAGGACCTGAATGACAGTCTGAATGAGGATGCGCCTGGTGAAACCAAGGAGACGGCAAATTGCGATGCCACAGATAACAAGGAAGCTGAACTGGATGGAGCTTCTTCGTCTTCCGGTGGAGAGTAAGATTTTCTACTAGATGCACTTTACATACTGTCCCAAAACTATAAAACACATGTTGGTCACAAGATAATGATTATGAACTGTTTATTTATTTTTTCATTTGATCATGGCTATATCGTAGATGCTATCCTTTTAATTGCAATGGTGATTTTGCACTTCTCTCCTCAGAGATCACCATGCCTAACAGTGTGAGTGATACCATAACCATAACCCTTTTTGTTAAATGTTCCTTGATAAAGGTGGATTTCTTTTTTTTGTCTGTTTCTGTTTAGGTTGTCACAGTTTGTGCCAGCTGTGCAGTTATTCAGTTAGTTCCAAACATTGGTACTGTTCCTCAAATGTAAAAATCCACAAATTCCTGTGTACAAGAAAAACATCTTTGGGAAGACATGACGGAACACAGGTTTTTTCAATAGCAACAGGCCCTATATACAGTCATCTTTTTTTACTCCAGCTGGTTTAAGTCAGTGTTATATTTATTATTTTGAAAGTGGAGGAGTGCACCAGAGTGTTGAAAACTTCCCTGACAAAGCAATAATGGGGCAATGATATATGATGAAGAGTGTATGTCAACTGAAATGTGAGACATCAATCACACACCCATTGCTCTTTTATCATGAGGAAGCAGCACATAGTATTATTAAAAAACCTAAAAATAAAAGAATACTAACTCTTCTTTCTTCCCCATAGACCAAAACAAGTCAACCCATTTGTTCAAAATGACCGTGACTACATCAGTCAGCTGTAGTGCAGAACCAGCCTGTACATCCTGCTGGCACAACAGTTAGCCAGGCTGATTTTCTAGCTCGAGTGTAAATACTAAAAAGGTGTGGTGAGGTGTTTGTCAAACACATGAACTCAGGAGTGACGGGAGCTCCTGCAGCTGGGTGTGCTTCCAAATTACATTTAATTATTTGTTTGTATGGGTGTAGGTTGTGGCACTGCTGGTGTGCTTATTCATTTAAAAGCAAATGTTGAAAATATCTGTTAATATTTACATTTTGGAGGCACTTACAGCACCACCACAATACAAAATTAATCCATACATTAGAGTTGCTTTAAGTACCAGAGGGACCACTGCTACAGCCCATGTCTTTGTAGCTTTTGTGTAATCAGTGAGTCGACTCTTGCTGTGATTATTTCAACAATATGACACTCCTGTGTACGAATAAAGACAACAACACTGTAACATTCTTGGACATTGCTCAGATTTGGAAATCTCACAAAGTATAATTTTGGACATACAAGTGTTATGATGTTTATGTCTATGTCTTATTGACATCTCGCAGTAATTGTGAGGTTTGATGAATGTTGATAATATTTTTTATTGTTTAGGTCCACAGTCCACTCCAGTAAACATTCCCTCCATTCCTGGAACGCTGAAGAGATTGGATCCACTAGTGAGCTCATTGGGTTGGGAGTCTCTGCACGCACATTCACAGCCAAACAAGAAGGTAAGATGGGAAACACGACCCATCTTTACTTGTTCTTTACTGTGTTTGGGCCTGTATGCTCCTACTATCAACATGTTGTTTTTTTTTACCTCTCGGTGTCCAAATGTTTTGTTGCATTAAGATAAGTCAGGAATCCACCTTTAGTGGAAGATTTCTTAAAACGCTAAAGCTTTTTTCTTTGTTGTGTTTTTGGTTTGAAACAATTTTAAGCATCTGTGAAGACATTTGTTGTTTCTAGCACTGATTAAAGTTGTTGGTGTAGCTGTAACAGTAAACAGAAGTTATCTAATCAGTCACATGGCCTTGCTGCAATCCACAAAGGTTTTGTGAAATGATTTATTAGGGATCGACCAATATGTTGTGTTTAACTTTTTTGAGGGACTGATTATTTGTTGTTAAGAAAACTGGTATTCAGTACTTGGAAATTATATACTTTTGATGGCAAATATTGTGCTTTTTACTCCATTTATTGGATAACTTTAAGTCAGTAGTTTCTTAGTAGATTCAGATTATTAATACTAAATATTCGTCAACTATTTAGCATTTTTTTAATGAATACTTTTGAACAAAGACAGAGATTCCGATAATCAGAAAAATGCTGTCATGTGTCTGTTCTATCACATCACGTTGCCTTCAACTTTCGTTCATATTTTGATTTGTTTATTATTACTAAGCCACAAAAGATTTCAACGTATTACTTGAATAACTAAATAAATCCTCATGTATAATCTGCTGGGACTTGCTGCCTCTCCCCAAACATCAGACACAGTCACCAACTCTGGTCCTCTGGACGCCAAGGACGCTCCACAGACTGAACTGCTGCACTCAGCCATCGCCCTGCAGCCACCCAACCAGAGCAACACGCCCCAGAGGCCGGATACAGACCCACAGCCGCCCAGCCAACCCTCCGCAGCCGCTGGCCTCAACCAAGGACAGGCAGACGAGGAAGCCGTTCCTGTCATTACAGAGGTATCCTTATAATACAGCTTGATGATATTCAAGTGTTAAATAGTCAATTTCCTTTTATTTGCACTGAGTATGAGGACATGCAAACTTGTTATCTTTCAGGGGCAATGGAGTAACTTACTGCAGTGCCAGCATTGCAAGGCTGTCTCTTTCTGTTTTTTACTTACACACTTGAACTTCCTATTTTTTGTGATTTAAGGACAATAGAGGAAGGACAATTGTGTGCTGACTCATTCAGATAATGGCAGACTTTTCAGTATTCCTCAGTTGTATTCATAACAATGCAAGAGTAAGAGTCACTTCTAAGATTCTGAAGAGCCGCTTTAAGTGGGAGTCTTTTGAATGTCAGCTATCTATTACATTGGAGGAAACACATTTCTACTTATGGAATTGTTTTATGGGTCACCAATAACTCTCACCAACTACATTTTCAGTGTGTGACTAAACCTCCTCCTAAGCTTTATTACTATTATTTTATGTACCCAAACCACCACCTACACCTTGTTAGATGATAAAAGTAGATGCACTTAAGTTTGTGTTCATACCCAGTTGAAGAGTTAAGTCTTGAGCAAGTTCTAGTTTTTAACAGTTCACTGATCATTAAAAGTGTAGAAAGAAAGAAAGAAAGAAAGAAAGAAAGAAAGAAAGGTATCCAAACATGGGAAAGCACTGCCTCATTCAAGATGATGTGATGGTGGCATTGTATAATATTTCCCCCTGCTTATTGGGATTTTTTCCATAGTAATTAAGAGAATAACTAATAAAAGGGTCCGCACACTTAATAGCAGGCCCTGGACAAGAGCTTGGTGTTGGCTGCTGACAAAGTTTAACCATGTGGCTCCCTCTTGTAACTGAGAGTACACAACGACAGCAGCCACCAAGCTCAAACGTCCCTCTTCTCTCTTGACCCTTCATCAGTGTTAATGTGTTCTTAAAGTCTTGTGTCTGCTGGTCTCTGGTGGCAATTTGGGAAAACTAACTTTTATGAGCTGTGGACTGTGTTCATTAAACTGCCCCTCTGTAGTCAATGTTTATGGAACAACAACTGTACTTTTCCTGTCTTTTCCCCCATTTTAATTTCTCACTCACTCATCTTTTTCACACAGACTTCTAAACCAGAAGCTGAGACAGTTGTTACCAATGGACTTCAGTCTCACTGTGAGTAAAACAAATGTACCAGAATAAAATGTCAACTAATTTATCTATTTGAATTCTTTAAAAGCATCACAGATCATAGGGTTAAAAAAGTGGCGAGCACCTGATAGAATCAATAGCTGTAACTGACATTTGAGTTTGCAGTGGATTTCTTGACGGCTAACAAGTGAAAACTTAGTTCTTGGTGCATGTTTTGTTCAATCCCCAGCTGTGTCCAGTCAGCAAAGAGCCAGGACAGAAGTGGAGGGTGAGGCGCTAGAGGTAAGAGTGCAACAAGCCTTCACTTGTACCAATTTCACAGACACTTCTAACCTACGCATACACGCTTGGTTTTAGTGGTGACAGGTGATGTTGTCAAGATACTGGAATTTCTAACTTTGGTACAATATACACTATATATCGGCTCTGATTGCCTGTGATTGAAACATGACAACCTGGTGGAAATAAAAACATTTTCTATGTTGTGTTATTTTATGTTGATTAACTCGTTTCTCTCTTTGTCTAATCTCAGCCGACTAACGGGGGCCCAAGGAGGGTTTTATTCCGAACCCAGCCAGATGTGCTGTTCCTCACCCTGCAGGATGAGATGGCGGCCACGTCTCCTTCTCCACCAGACACTGAAGAAGATGAGGAGGATCAGAGTTATACACAAAAACAACCGGAGAGAAGGAGGGGTCACAGGGAAAGGTCGGGCCTCAGGTAAGACGTGTGGAGGTCCAGCCTTATGCAGGGAAAAGGTAACATTACTTTTTTTTTTTTAAATTTCTAACTGTCTAAATATCTCTGAGCAGCAGCAAGTTGGAGGAGGAAGGCTTTGAAGAGCCTCTTTCGTATCGCAGACAGAGGAACAAAAAAGCAGAAGAGGAGCTACATCACATATCCGAGAAACTCTCACACCGACTTGAGGAACTTGATCAGGTGTGTGGATTTTGTATTTTAATCCTACCAGTATGTCTGTTTTATTCAGGTTGGGTATTGTATGGCATTTTTGTGTTATCCTTTTAATGCTTGTAACAATGTGCAATGTGTAATTCCTGTAGATGCTTAAACGAGTTCTGAGTGAGAGTGGAGAGTCCAGTGACGTCAAGGAAGAGGACAAGCAGTCCCACCACAGTGACAGCATCATGGAGTGTCGCAGGATCCCCAGACAACACACAGGTGCACACACATTTTATGGCTAAAGAGTTGTGTCATATCCTTCATTTAGAGAGGAACTGTGAGCACCTCCAAGTGAGAATTCAGTAAAACACAACACAATGAAGATGTAATTAGTGCTTTGCACATCAGCACTGATAATTGTATTGAATTGTCAAATTTCCGATCTTCAGGAACAACCAACGCTGAATCCACCCACCGGGCTCGCTCATTATCCCCTTCCCCTCCAAGGGCCCGTCTCGCCCTGCAGGGACAATTGGAAGACGCCATGGCAGAGGCCTTGAGCGTGGATGATGGGAGACAAACCAACCTCGCACCTCCTGGTCATTCACAGCGAGAAGAGGTACACCACAGACCGTCTCACAAGAAACATAGCAAGGTATTAAAACAGTCATTATTTTCTTTTCCTGTAAATGGGGAAGTTTGATGACAAGTTTTTACATCGGAAATAGACATTTTTAAAAATGATGAAATTAATCTCTCTTTCAGTTCGTGCAGAATAAGGCGTATGAGGAGGAGTTGAAAAGATATGAAGACAAGGAACGAGCCGAACTAGACAAGGCACGCCTCAAAGCTCAAGAAGCCGTAAGTCATTATTATGATGTCTTGTGTAGTCTAAGTACAATCAGAAAGCCTCTCAGTCCTCCCCTCCTCTAATCTGTAAACATCAACTTAATCAATAAACTTAGCAGTTGATATTTCCCCTCTGCCATTTTATACTATTTAACAAGCAACAATATTAGTAACCTCAAAGCCCTCCACTTGGAGGAAAATGGGCAAAATAAAGCTCAAGTGAAATATTGAGTGGTTGTGACTGTAGGGCAATTCCTCCCAGTTTACTCCCAGTGTGTGTGTCTCTTTCTGTAGGAGCGACAGTACAGAGAGGCCATACTAGGGGATGTTTCCCAAGCAGCCAGGCCATCGCCAGCAAGAACGAAGGCCCAGCCTAGATCGGAAAGTAACAGACAAACCACACCAGGACGGAGGTTGCAGGAGTCCCCCAGGAAAGCCCGTTCAAGTAGGTTAAATTATATTTACTACATACATACCACATGGACCTTTCATTCATGCGGAGACATGCTGACATACAAGCCTGTATGTAATAGCATTCAGTAGTGGCGTAACACAACAAGCAAGTGAATCTATGTGTATCTCCTCTGTGATAACTGTGTTTCTTATTATCAAAGTAAATGTCCTTATTGTGGTCTGCAGCTATAAACTCCACAGAAAACTTTACAGAATTGTCATCTTCTAGCATCTCTTGCTGTGTTATATTGATCTACATTAAGGCACATCTGATGTTGGTTTTGTGCCCAAAATCAGAGTCATGCAGTCCAGAGTTTGCACAGGTCTCCTCAGGTCTCTGATGAGTCGTGTGACACTGAGACTGAAGATTCAGAAACACTAATCCTATTAGGCTACGATGATTGAGCCTTGGCATTTACACACACCTTCTTTGGCTAATGTTGCATTCTCTATGGTTGCACTGGATGCCTCAGATGTATTTACTTGAAGGCCTGTGAATTATCATCAGTATGGTCAGTCAAAAGGATCTTTCTTAGTTGAGAGTTGGAATTCTTTTATAAATGTAGTAATTTAAGTCATTTTGAATAAAGTTAAAAACAAGAGCATAAACTATGATAGAATGGACCCTATACTGGACAACTTATACCATGTTAGCAGTCAGTAGCAGCCTGAAAAACATCAGAAACTTAATGAATCAAAAATGTTTTCAAGCAGGCTCCACAAGGAATATACAGACAGAAAACTACATTGTCAATATCAGAGTTATATATAGCATATCTGTTCTGTGAAATGTAAATCCTTTTATAATTTCCTTATAAAGTACAAATGAATAAATATGTATAAATAGAAATATATGAATTCCTCCTGCCTTATAAACTTGTATGTAAACTAGTGTGAGATGCAAAGGTTTTTTTTACCTGGAAGTTATTGTAAATAAGCATTGTGATTTGCATAGGAATACAGAAGTATTGCCAGAGGAAAGAAGTGTCTGACAGCAAAGTAAAATGCTGAAATATTCAGGAAATTGCATACATTAAACTGACATATTTCTAATGGGCCTATTTTTAGGTGGCTAGAATATGTTTTAATGACGACCGAGCAGGCAATAAACTGACTAGGACTAAGTACACACCCATCATCAAAAAACACAATACATCTTGTTTTGATACTTGTCCACAGTCAGTCAGTTGGTGAGTTATGGGCCTTGAGAGTAGCAAAACTATTGAGCACCAGTGTAGTGAGCAGCCCTTAAAGCATCAGGCATCCACAAATGAACCTTTTCTGTGCAACCATAGAAATGGATGTATTAGACTACTGATGAAACCAGCATGTCTTCAGATAACTTAATCAACTGTCACATGACATGACAATACTAATATTAACAAATTCCTGTTTTTTGTCACACACAACATTCATTCATATTAAATTATTTCTTTTTGTGCATGTGAAAATAAGTTGTAGTAGTTGTGTAGATTAAACTGCTAATGTTCTGGTTTGTGTCCCTGCTGTCTCTCTCAAGTGAAAGTAAAGGAGAATGACCTCCTCCCTGTGCTCCGTGAAGAGTTGCCCCACCTTCACATCTCCCCTCACGCCCTGGGTCAGATGTGGGAGCAGCAGATGCAGCAAGTAGACCGACTCCATGCCCTGTCATCTTCCCATAGCCAGCGTCGCACAAAGCTCCCCAGCCAGGTAGGACAGTGCAGTCAAATGCAATGACTTAAACCTCTGTGCCCTATATAGTCTGGACTGTATGATTTTGTGGGTGGATTGATGGATGAATATGAAAAAAAGTCTCACTTGTCTGCCAGATGGAGGAAGCCCTTAGGAAACATGACCTGCTGGTGGAGATCGTCCGCAAAGACCAAGAGCACGGCAGGCGTCTGGTGAGCATCAACACCAACTGAGAAGATTCCTTCTCATCCAGTAACATTAGCAATAACATCACATTGCATGCACCCACCTGCAGACGGACCTCACATGCCTGTTCTGGGTTGTTGTTTAAAACACAGGCCATGAGATCCAAACCAAGTGTTTGAGTGCACAAAAGCTGAAAATCAGGCTTGACCAACACTTTCATGTACACATCTTCAGGCAATGTTCCCTTTTATAAATCCCATTCCACCTACCAAGCTAAAATGTTTATCTTCCAGAGGGACTTCAAAGAGCGTGTCCAGCAGCAGAAGTCGACCCAGAATAGACTGAGGGAACAGAGGCAGCAGGTTGCACGCGCCAAGAAGTACCACAGCGACTACCATGTCCAGCACCGAGCCCGTCTGATGAGGGCGCGCACCAAGGAAGAGAGGGTGGGTAATGATGACTTGGTGCTCCAGTTCAGGGATTAAGGCCCAGACTAATGTTTAGTGACATTATTTATTTGTCTTTCTATATTTTTTTGGTCTGACCAAAAGTTCAGGTCACAACCCAAATAAATGGCATTTTCATTGACATTAAACAAGCGAATCAAAGCAAATGATCACACTGGAATGATGGCCATCAGTTGGATGTTAACTAATATTACTAAATTTAAGATTTAAACGCAGTCCATGTGATTTATCGTTAGTCTGCTGGGTGACATGATGAGCCAAAGTGTGGCTGTGTTTGTGTTTTAGATGTTTCGGCAACTGTTTGAGGAGGGTTTGGAGCTACAGAAAGTCCGGTTGAGAGAACAAAAAGCCTACGCCAGGGAGCAGCGACTGGAACATCAGAGACGGCACCAGGACCAGATCAAGTCCATGGAGAACTACTATAAAGACCAGGTAGGACACAAACACATCGACAGGGTGCCCTGTGTAAGAACAAGTAAAGAAATTGTCTTCACAACATGCTTTCTCTCTTTCAGTTTTCACTACTAGCTGAAAAACTTGCACAAGAACGAGAAGACATCCAGGTTCGGAAAAATGCTCAAGAAAAGGTAAAACCTTCACTTACTACTGCTGTTTAAGAATAAATTCACCCTAAAATGAAAGTTGAATCACTATCTAATAAAGGAAGAATGTTTTGTAGTCAACAACATTTCTTGAGCTTCATAGCAGAACAGTGTCGCAACATTCTCCTAAACAACAACTATATCAGGACCAACCCAAAAACATACAATAGGTCCTTACAAGCGCGTCCAGTGTAATCCAAGTTCTGGAAGCCCTGAGTTCCCAAATTGATTTGAAAAGACGTTATTTGCATTTTTTTTTATTCAATTATTTTCTAAAAATCTAAAGGCACCTCATGCAGTTGTTACATCTTTGGTTTCAAACCACATACAACATGCACCTTAAATCGGAGTGTATCATTGCATTAACTATGAGGCAGAATTGTCCAAATTTTTTTCTTTTCCCTGAACCATTTAAAAACAAGACCATTGACCATTCCTGTTGTATGCAGGCTCTGCTGAAGATGAAGCGAGAGCTGCGTTCCAGGATGGAGCGTGAGATTTGTGAACTGCAGAAGATCATCGTCCAGAACGACGAGGACGACTACTTCCAGGATCTGGAGGTCCAGAGGCTTCGCAGTCGTGTCCAGATGGCTTCCTTCCAGTACAACACTAGCTATCTGCACTGACCTGAGAAGCAAGATGAAGGGCTGTTTTAAGCTCCACTCGATTATTGCTGGATTTACATCAGAGGAACATGTTGCAAAAAGACTTATTGCCATTCTCTGTTAAGGGTACGACATTCTGATGGCTGAGCAGTACAGTGTCCTCGGCATCCTCTTTAAGACATTTGCACAGGAAGTGGAAATTCACATTGTAAGAACTGAATTTTCATCATTAATGAACTGAACACACTCCGATAATATGTAGCTGCTAGCTTATTTAGCTAACTCCTCTTCTCACCTCAGCTGCTATACCTGAACTTAATGACACCTTGGACCAAGTCCCCTTCTTCCATGGGTTTTAGTACTTGATACCTAAGAATGTTTTAAAGTGGCTCCCTCACTGTGTAGTCTTTGTGTGCTGAGATTGTAGCAAACAACTAGTCAAAATGTTCTTCCCTTTGCCAAAAAGAGAGCACAGATGCAAAGTTAATAAGTATCAATGTCACACTGACTGATTTTTAACCTCCTTTTGTCCCTTATATGTGCTACATCTTTCTTTAGTGTTTTAACCATTCTAGTGGATAATTTATTTTTTAACTTTTTAACCTGGTGTCCTGCTGTCTGATCACCAGGGGCGATGATAATCAGTCTGTCATGACTTCTCTGTTCCCCCCCCCTATTGTGATGTTTTTTAACTTTCAGCCAGAACTTAAGACATGGTCATTTTAAACCAATACACAAAGAGCTGCAATGTTAAAACACTGTCTACTGATATTGTGCATTGTATGTTATGAGCACATACATGCCCCGCTATCCTCTATTAAATGTGTGGGCTCACTAATCTCCTGAAGTTTAAGGCTGATTATAATACACGCAACTGAACAAATTCTGTAATGAGGCAGTTTCATCTGTAGCATCACAAATTAACATGAAGGATGAAGGCTTACATTTGAGAGATCTGATTCCAGAGAGATCCGCTCACAAGTGGACATCTCTCGGTGCAGGCATTAAGGCCCCAAGACAAATTAAAAATTCAAGAAAGAATGTTGAATTCTACAAATGAAAAAAATTGTAGCCAACATAGGTAACTTATTCGTTGCCAGTAGAAATACACTCCAGGCTCCTTCCAAAAAAAAAAAAACAGTGCAATTTTGTGTGTTAGAAGGAACTATTAACTGTGTGATTGCTGTCTGACAGATTCTTAATTATTTGGGCCTTCTTGCAACTTCTGCAAATGTTATATAAAGTTCTCTTTAAGCAAAACACATTGCGTCTGTCATGATCAATGTGTTTATCTGCATATTGAGATGATGAAGTGAGAGCCGATTGCAATTGGTCACTCGGTACAACGTGACAACAGCACCACTGACCTCTGAACCCAATTACTTTCAATGGCTTGCACCATGCCATGGCAACCTTTTTTGCATCCAGCAAACAGAGCGTGCTACGCAACACTTGCATCTGACTGAGATCCTATCATGTTAATAGGACGTGCAAGTGTGGTCTTGAAATGTACTGTCAAAAGTTTATTACTTGAAAATATGACAACAAATCTTATTTGAGTTAATGTTTATTTTTGAAAAAGCATATTGGCACAAGGACAGCAAAGCATTATAGGATTAATGACTTCTTGAACGAAGTCATCTGAACAAAATAAAAATCTTAAACGTTTTTCCTGGAAAGACAAAATAACTTTCCTTACCTTCCTTCCTTTACTTACCTGCCAATCAAAACCAAGTATTCTCCCTTCTGCTTACTTTGCTGTATGCATATT
>CAEMYA010000187.1:1180946-1224167 GCA_903131615.1 Diplodus sargus | reverse complement strand
AAAAACTGAACACATACAAAGAAGTTGATGATGACTTCATGATATTGTAGCGATCAACAACCAAACTGCACACAGGCAGCATAGCAGCCTCAGGTCCAGCAGCCCAGTCTAACATCTCACAGATTTAATATCAAAAAATAAATGGGACATAGTAATTGTTTATCGAAATTTCCATACAATCACTGTCCACTTGAAGCGTCATTTAAGACAGGATGCCATCTAAATAAGTAGTGCTGCTTTGTGACATCGCCGAGTTGGTCCATGCGGCATATTTTACTTTCAACAATCATCATCATCTTCATCTGGCAGGTTGGTCCATTTACTGCTGCTTTCACAGAAACAGCACTTCTGGGAAATTGTGAGTTTTAGTCCTTTGACTTGTTTTCTAACGGTACATTGTCTGTTACATTCCCGACATGACTTGAACAGCTGAAGGATGCATTCTTCATCAATGATGAACTCCGATGAGCTGAGGGAATCAGAAAAGATGCATGAATAGAATGATGACTTCTTGTTCTGACTTATGTATATTTACAGCTGGGGGTATTATTCAACAACAAAAGTTTCAACCTGAATTATGATTATTGATAATAACAACATACCTTCCCAAATCCACCAGGTAGCGTCCGTCCCCCACACTTAATGAGATGCTGACTTCATCATCTTCTGGCATATCTGTGTGTGGATCCATTTCAACGTATCAGTCATTACTTCACTTATCCTGTAATCAATTAGCTTGCAATCTTAAGGATTTGTTTATGTGAAGAAGACTCACCGGTATCATCTTCACATTCTGTCTGGTTGGTTATCATCGACTCGTCTTGACTGTTCAATATTTGAGAGGCAGCATCTTCTGTCTGTGAGTGCTTTAAACAGGACAGGAAACAGCAACATGTTAGCACAATGCTTAGTTAAAACAGGCAACATCATTTGATTTATTTAGCACATTTCATTAACTGTAGCTCAACAAATACAGATTAATATAGTTTAAAGATAATACAATTAAACCTGTAACAAAAGAACGAGTTTCTATTAAAATTGCGTCACTTAGCAAATCATTCTCATGACTGGAAGATTTTTCCAATAAACAGATAATTGGGTAAGACTATAAAATAACAGAAAATGGTTTTATAAAGGGGGTAAAGAAATGTATTCAAACTGCTTGTGTTACCCAATGGACGCCCCAAAACCAAAGCCTTAGTTTACAAAGATAACAAACAGAGAGATGATATAACGGGTGTCAAAATAGTTGCAGATTGATTTTCTGTCAGTTCAGTAAGTGGCTAATAGTTTCAGCTCTTGTGGGAGATGTGTCATGGTCACATTTACCTTGCCGTTTTCAGAAGACTGGAGAGGAGGAGGAGAAACTTCATGTTTCACTTCAATTGGTGAATTCATCATTATTGGATATTCATCACCCATGCTTTCACTAAATAAACAGAACAAGAAGCACAAGAGTGTAAATTAAGTTCTACTGTTGTCTATTTCAGTGGGTTTGTGATTAACATGTTGTACTATTTCTCATCATTTCTTCATGGTTTATAAAGACATAGCAGTAACACTCAAATCATCTCACCAGGATTCAGGAGAACTTGTTTGATAGGCTGGTCGACAGGCTTGATCCTCTGACTTGTTCCGAAGATAACTACAATTACAACACATGTCAGTAAGCTTGCTGGTCAATCAATAAAGATTCAAACAGTAGTATTGATGGAGGCACCGAAGGAGACCAACAACACGTTTGCACTACATTAACGCAATCTGTGACGATGATACACACCTCACCTACCTGTCCAGTAGTATAAAAACCATATTTGAGTCCGTTTTAATACCGCTTTGTTTCTTAACTCGTTGGCACTTCGTAACAGCAGCGCCGATAGATATTCTCGTCTTACTGTGCCGTTTCTCTTTTTGCTTGCTGTCCTTCCTCTGATCTAACCCTCACCCTGACAGCTGTTTTCTGGGCGCCATGTTTGTTTATCACACTGTTATGACATCATGTCCAGTCTGTCGGGTTGCAGAACATGGTGTAACACCTGTGCAGTGGTTTATAAATTATAACCAAATATATTACTTATCGTAATTTAATCAACACCATATTCACGGACGGTTCTCTTCAACATAGCAACACTCGTCAACCCCAGCCACCACGACAATAATAAACGCTTTATGGCGGTCCTACGGCAACTCTCAGGGGACACATTACGTCAAATAGATAAACGCAGGGCAAACTGTTCCACTAGCTTTGTGCTAAAGCCATTGCAGGAGGTATGCGAGATGTAGCGAAAGTTGCCATGGCTCTTGTCAGACTACGCGCCTTGGACTGACTTGCTCTACGGCTGAAGCGTTCGCAAGCTTTGTTTTGCCACCAACGTTAAACGTCATTTATCAAATGTAAAACGACATCTCGCCGTAGGTTTAATAAATAACACATTACAAACCCTCCAGTGAGGAAGTGGGCTAACTGAGGGTCGGATTTGAATCCCAAAATCCCCGCAATTCTTTCTGAAACGACCGATCGATGTTCACACGTGTATTCTCCTGTCTGTCACGTTCCCTTTTAGCCTGCTGTCGCTCGAACAATGACTTTACTCTCCATTTTCTCTTATTCTTATTTTAAATATTGTACCAGTATCAGCCATGACCTCACAATAACATCAAATGTAAAAATAACGACAAATTCCCCTCCTACATCCTTATAACTGGAGAATGTACTCACGGTCCACTTTCTTCTTCTCTTCTTTCTGTTTAATGGCGACCGACAGTCGGCGTTTAGGTGCAACACCGCCACCCGCTGTGTCCTTTCTGACTGGATGGAAAAAACTAAAACTAATTATTTAACTCTTCAGATTCACTTATTTTTCTATATCCACTCTAATGTAATTGCAAACGCAAACATCTAAACTTTACATACTGTTTGGAGATCTGGTGGTCAATTGGTAATATTGAGAAAAGGCGGAGTTTTCCTCCTCTTCGGCGACACCGATGGCGATAGGCGTTAATTGTAGGGTTATTTTTGCTAGGACACTAACTCATCCCGAAACCCACCCATTCGTTGTTTACAAACCTAAAACGTCCACAAACTGGGCCAAATCCACAATCCCGATGACAAACAAACAGCACAGAAAAGATATTCTCCTCTGTGAAGGTAACAAATTCAGTCAACCCAAAACATGGTGTACAATGTTGTACAGCCCATGTACAGACTTTTCATTTAGTGTTGATTTTGGCGGCCCCGGTGGACGAAAGCGGTGGTGTTTTGCCGGAATGAAGACTGCATTTCCCATCAGCCCTAGCGCCCACTGTCGTGAAGACGTTTGTCTGGCCGGCGCGTTTGTTGTTGTTTTTACGAGTGTAGTATCTAGAGCTGATCTAGTGGTAACGTTAGCCAGCTGTGTTGTAACAAAATAAATTCATGTATTGCTGTAAACTACGTCCCGCATTACATTTCATAAATGAAATAAAATTGACATACCTGTCTAGGAGGAATCGGGCAAATTCTGGATCCGACTTGAATCCCTCCAAGCCTCGCAACTCTCTCCATCTCTCTAAGGAATCGCCAATGTTTATCCGTGTTTTAGCCCTAGCTCGATCGAATTCCCTCTTGGCCTTTCGTTGGTCGTCGGTTCGAATTCTTATTCTCTTCTTTGTCTCATTATCAGCCATGACAAGAGTTTTAGCTCGGTTAGTACTGGCTAGCGTAGCAACAAAACAGCTATGCCGTGTCTTCCCTGGTCCTGAGCGTCGTCAGTTCCGGTCTGACTGCCGTAAATCGTTTCGTCAGTGGTCCGACCCGACCAATGCCTTTCAGAGGTGTAGAATTTGACTACTTAGAAATAGCGTATCTTCACACTGATGGGCTCATTTGCTGTTGTAGGTAACAGAGACACATCAGCAGAAACCAGAGACTTTTGCATAGCCAATTAAAAGCTCCGTACAGGGGCTTTAAGAGTAGATTTTAGATTTGACAATAGAAACTTCAGCGGTAACTTGCCTCTTCACAGAGGAGTTTGCCATGCACAAGCAGGCTTGTCACCACGGTAACAGAGGAAGCCAGATGGTGCATGCACATCGGGTTGAATGCTCGTTGCTTTGGTGAGTTAGGGCATTGGCAACAAAATAAGCCTGATCAATACAACAAAATTACAATGACGAGTGCCACACGTGGAGTCACTGTAGCTATCACGAGTAACAAGCAATATTCGTCACTTCGCGGTAGACGGAGTTAGCAGGTAATCATTACCTGGTGCTACATTGTTGCCATACTACCTTTCTTAAGTATGAGTAACGCTTACGTTAATTCTCTAAACTAATTCAACCACCTTAGAGCGTACTGAACACAAACTAACGTTACAACTGCCTGATCACTTGAAAGACACCTTTGTTAACCGTAGACTTAAAGACAAAGCCAAACACCGGAGTTAGCATACAAGCTAGATTTAGCAACAAGCTACGTAGCTCGATTGCGACAGTAATATCGCGAGTATTACTGTAACTGCCGCCATCTTAGCCTTGTGATCAAAGTCTAGAAAGAAACATATCAAGCAGGGTGCTTACTTGTCCAGCAGAAGAGCTGCAAACTCTGCGTCGCTCTTGAGTCCTTGCAGAATCCGCAGCTCCCTCCACCTCCAAAATGACGCTCCGATATTTATCCTAGTTTTATTTCTGGCACGGTCCAATTCTTTCTTTTTACACTGTTTTTCTTCAAAAGACTTCTTTTTTCTTCTCTTTGAAATTGACGATGGTAGTGCCAACCGTGGGATAGGTAGCTTTCCGCCCTGTCGCCCCTCCGCCATTGTTCGCAGTTTCAGTTTGAACCCATCTGACCAGGTGAGAGTGCGCGCGGCAGGGGGGAGGGGCCCTGCCAGCAGCGTATTCACGAGTACGATTGACACTTCTCTGCCGCTCCCCTTGTTTATTCGGGAGCGGTAGAGTCTAGTAAACCACATTATACCCACTGGGTGGACCCACAGACAGTGGGTTATTTCACAGTTGATCTGAATCTTATTCCACTGTCAGATCATAATGACAATTTTAGCGAATATAACAAAAAAATAGTGACAGACTGCAGCTTTTATTGAAATAGAAATATACAGAGATTGTCACTTTAACAAGGTGCGATATATAAGGGAATTAACCTTCACAAAAATGCTTCCAGCTTGGACAAAAGTAAGGATACACATACCTAAGTGAAATACTAAGTGTGACTGTTGAGCAATTCCTCTCAGTTTACTGGACGTCCTGATACACCAGGACAACAGTAGGCTGTCAGTCAACATCATGGCTGTCTGTCAGCGCTCTTTTTGCTGTGTGTCCTGCTCTGTTGGCACCAGCTGGCAGCTGTTTCCAACTCAGTAAGTCGACTCAGGGGTGATTCTTCTTTATAGTTTTGTTTGTCATCATTAAGCAAATCCAGCTGCCTTATAATGCTCCACTTTAAGGCACATCTGACAGTAGTTCTGTGCCCAAGATTCATGTAAGCCACAGTTAACACTGGGCTCCTCAAGTCTCTAATGGGTCATGTAAGCTTTTGCCTCTTTTGCCGTTTTTGCAGCTTTTTGCGCTGCGATGACTTAGCTTTGGCATTTACACACATCTTCTCTGTTGGCTGATGTTTCCTCTTGGACCCTTTTTGTGCTTTATTAATGTTTATGTTTAGAGCTTCAGGCTGGCTGGCCCACTTGCGTTGATAATTGCAGAAGTAACAGCTCTGATAGACAATGAAGTAAGGACCTCGACTGTGTTTGATACAGCGGCACTTTCTGTCGCACATCGGGCAGTTCTTCATCAGCTGCAGGATGGCCTCTTTGTCAACAATGTGCTGCAGAGGTGCTCTGTTACAGGACAGAAGAGATAACACACAGGTTGTAGTGGAGCTGGCAAGAGGTGGATAATCACATCTTATCATGGATACATTTTTGCAGGAGCAACAGAAGTAAACAATACGCTCTATCACAGAGTTTTCATTTTAAGCTACATCATTTACTTGGTACATTGGAAAGAATAAGACACATTTTATTTACAGACTTACTTCTCCATTGTTGCAGTGGACGTCTCAGGTGTATTATAGGTGGTCTCGAACAAGTCGTCTTCACCAGGCTGGACAACATTGGAAACTTAAGGGAAGAAATCAGGATTCATGAAACTGCATCGTTAGTAAAAAAGCAAAGATGAAGCCTTTGAGCAATCACAACACTGTTAAAAGTTCAAGACACAGTAAAAACTGTGGCAGATTTGTTTCACTTGGCAAATCTGTTTTTGGGTAATATTTCCTTTTTACTAAAAAAAAATCATCATCATCATCATCATCATCATCATCATCCACTGACTCACCTGTGTCTCCGGTCTGGCCTGGTGGTCTGTCCCTTTCCAAGGTGTTCTGCTGCTGTATTAAAACACACAACACAAACACACACTTAACAGCTGATGGCAGACATGAGTTTAAGTATTTAGTACGACTAAAATAAACTATCCAACCAATCTAACTCCATGTTCCTCAGGACAGCCATTACACACCCAGAGTGTAATCCTGTGTCATCATCTGCCTACACACAGCTACACACAGAGTGCCAGCTAAGCTAGCAGCTAACATTAGCTAGCCAGCACTGCCATAGCAAAGGCAACTGCTGCTCAGTGTTGTGTGCTATGAACTCATATTAATGGCAACACATCACTGCCTCATCAATCCGACTGCAGGATGCATCCACGGTCACATTCTGAATATCGGAATTTCCATGTCCTATGATAAACGTCACATTTGTACTTCATATTACTTGCTGACACCCTGTTTGTTTATCCTAAGTGACTTAAAATAATCAGAATCAGAAACTGATTTATTACCAAGACGGATTTTACACCAACGAGAATTTGTCTAAAGAAGGTTGCATACATTGAAGACAAACAATAAACAAACAGTGACTACAAAACCACAATCTCTAAAACACATCAGCAAAAAAAAAGCCCCAACGCTCACGAACGTCAAAACTCGCAGGAGGAGGAGTTTTAACACTGAAAAATAGTATCGTGGTTTGTCAATTATCTCAAGACCGAAGCAACAACACACGACAGGGGACCTCTGTACCTCCAATCCCACTTGTCTCTGCTTTACTCCGATGGGGTGAGCAGAAGCCTGCTTCTCTCCGTCAAAGTTACCAGACGGGACAACAGTGTTTTTTAATCTTGTCCCATACAGGTAGTGACCCTCGGCTTTGTCCAAAACATTGGGTTCGAGGTCCTCCGCTTTGAAATAGAGATTACATACTCAGAGATTGTGCAGAGTTTGAATGGTGCTGTTCTCTCCATATTTAGGGTTATTCAAGCAAAACTCTAGCCAAAATGGTTCTAGGGTCTTTTTGTGAATGTGCCCGAGTCAAGCTTTCGTTTAAAAGGATAATTACCACTAAAGCGCCACTTTTATTTTTTGTTTTCGGGTCAAAATCATTTTCAATGGGAGTGCTAGGGGCATCAATACGGAAGCGCACTGCGTTCACTGGATAAAAAAAAAAAAAGAGAAAAGATGTCGTAATTATGAGATCAGGATCTCGTAATTATGAGATCAGGATCTGGTAATTATGAGATCATACTTTTAAAGTAAATACTCCCGGTAATAAACTGAAGGTATCACGAAGGTATCCGGATTTCAAAGTAAAGGACGACATAAGAAAAAACAACAACAAAAAATATTTTTTTTTCAATAAGTAGTTCAATATTCATATACTGCTGAACTAAGTACTCCCTAGAATACTTGTGTAACTATAATGAAGTACTTCTACTGTGTACTACTTAAGTAATCCTCTGTCAAATCCTGATCCTCGTATGCTTCATGGGTCTGACTGTGAGACTGTGCTGACCCACACAGTCGCCACCAGCAGCTCTTTGGAGCGGCTTCAGCACGATTACCGTAATTGTTATTAGATAGAAAAAAAACACGGTGCGGCTGATTTGACCAAGCAAACGCGAACCACGGCTGGCTTGACCACAATCTACGACGCACCTTTCCTCATCTCATAATTAGGAGATCTTTTCTCGTAATTACGAGATCCTGATCTCGTAATTACGAGATAAGGTGTCTATTTTTTTTTATCCAGTGAATGCAATGCAATGAAACTTTGCTCGTAGTATCACCAGGGTCTCTACACATGAACGCGAACTCTGAGACATTGTTTGTGTACATCACAGAGTTCACTCAAAAGAAGGTTTTTGAACAAGCACTTTACCAGTTGTTTTTTTTCCCGCTGGCCGCCGTCTTTACCAGAAGTAACGTTATCGATCTCCGAATGCGACGTGGAGGAGAGTTACGGTGGAAAGCTACTAAAGCTTAACTTAGCTCCATATAATTGCTCGGACAACTCGTTGTTTTGTCGTTGAAAACGGAGCCGCATAAAAGAAACGATACTAAAATCATAATTTCTAGAAGCTGTAGTCACTAGCATTTCGGTAGAATATAACCAGAAGTGCATTACCTCAACTCTGTCTGCAGCCACTTGTAACGTTACAGCTCTTGGAATGGCATGTTTCATCAAAAACGCTTTCTTTGATGTTTCGTTTCTTGTAGACTCACTGAAGTCGCTCTGGTCAAAGTGGTCACTACAAACTCGGTGGTCCTTCTTTCGAAGCGTCTCGGTCGGCGTGTTGATGTCAATTTGTAAAACAAGTAGCCACTGATTCAAGATGTCCCTGCCCCACCGGAACGGCAGTCTGTGAAAAGTTTCTGGGATGTTATTTTTCATCTTCTTCTCACATCCAGGAAAAGCACAAAAACGAACCATTCTTGATTTTACGCTATGACAGTTCATCCAGCGATGAACGCCTGTCTCTCGCACGTCTCTTGCATTCAAATCTCACTCACGTGGGGGTTTTTGCTGCAACAGTGTTTCCTCTCTCCTGATGTTTTATGGCGGTTGACAAACAACGTTTTGGTGCATTACCGCCACCTACTGGTGTGGAGTGTGGATCGGGACTTCATACATTCCTGAATTCTATTAATTCATTCAAAAAAGAAAATACATACATACATACATACATACATACATACATACATACATACATAATAAACTAAATTATATTCTCTCTATCAAGTTTGTTCCCCTAAGATACTGAAACAAAAAAGGACAACACTTCTCCCCAAAACTTCTTTGTAAAAGATCCTGTAAATCATAATTCAACTTAATAACTTAATATCAGTTACCTTCTCTCAGCATCATATTTTGGACAGCAAAGTTTCTTCTTGATTACAAAACTCACATCTTCCCAACTTCCCTATATTAACTTGAATAGATCTTCCTAATAAAAAATCGGTGATCCATCTATACATCAGACCTTTAATCCCTAATTTACTTAGTTTAATTAATATTCCTCCTTTCCACATCATATCATAAGCCTTCTCTATATCAAAATGAGAGATATAGATGGCTATACACTTCCCCTATTAATCTGTGCTTTCCTTACCTCATGTTCTAAACATAGAGCTGGGTCCATGGTATTTCTACCTCTTCTGAATCCACTCTGATATTTGATATAAAACTTTTGTTTTCTAAGTAATATGTTATTCTTTCATTTATCATTCTTTCCATTATTTTGCATACATTAGATGTTAAAGCAATAGCCCTATGACTCCCCGGGTTTTTACAATCTTTTCCTGGCTTACATATCGAAACTACAACAGCTTCTTTCCAAATTTGTGGTAAGTTTCCCTTCCCCCATACTTTATTATATAGCTCCAGTAAAATGTCTTTAGATGACTCACTATGATGATTTAACATAACATAACATATCTGATCTTTTCCTGGTGATGACATCTTGGTTTTCTTAAGAGCACGATTCAGTTCTGCCTTTCTGAATGATGCATTTATTAAATCATTGGCATCTTCTTGTACTAATAGTTCCTCATTCTCATCTATTGTAGCTTCCCTTCCTCTTCGCCCCTCTTCACTAACATTACTAGAGCTATGAACCTTAACAAAATTATGTGCCAACATCTCTGCTTTTTCCTCATCTGTCACTGCAGCATTTTCATTTTCCGTTAAGACTGGATCACGATATTCTCTTTTAATTCCATTCATTTTTTTAAATCATTCTCCATATTTTACCTATTTCTGTTTCTCTTCCTATTGAATTACACAATTTCCTCCAATAATCCTTCTTTGCATTTTTAATTGTTTTCCTCACATTAGCTTGCAACCTTTTAAATTCTATAAGATTCTGCAAATTCTGAGTTCTTTTTATCATAAATGCTTTATTCTGACATTTAATTGCATTGTCTCATTCCTTCATCCACCATGGAACAATTTTCTTTTTACTTCTACCTCCCTTCCTTTTTTTTTGTTTTGCTGCCCCTAGAACAGCTTCACAAACAGAACGATTTAATTCATCAACATCTTGACTAACATCAACTTCTTCCATTTCCTTTTCACTAATCTGCTTAAATTTTTCCCAGTCAGCACTTCTGAAAACCCATCTATCTACTCCTCCAGTATCATACTCTTCCAATCTCATGCCTACTGCTGTTATTATAGGATAATGGTCACTTCCCATTGTTGTTACTTTTACAGTTTCCCAAGTACAAATACCTGCCACTGTTTCTGACACTGAAGTAAGATCCATGGCAGATTCCGTACCATTTCTAACATAAATTCTCGTACCATTTCCATCATTTTCAACATACTAGGTTTTTAATTTCCATTAGCTCTTCAATCACCTCTTCATTCCCATCATTATAGTTATCCCATAATGTATTATGAGCATTCAAATCTCCACAACAAATAATTTTCCAATCTAAATTTACAGCTAGTTACTCCAGTAATTCCAATGAAAACTTCTTGCAAGGATTGTAAAAGTTAACTATTTTGATAAAACCATCTTTTGTCCAAACTTCAATCACTATCATTTCCCACTCTTTTTCTTTCTTTAATACTCTATATTGCATTTTTCTGTTTCACAAATATTATATAGCCTCCTCCACTTCCCACCCTACCAACATAGCCTTTAATTAGAAATCTAATGCTGTTTTTAGCCAAGTTTCTTGAATGCATATCATTTCTGGTTTATTTCTGAGACCTTTAATAAATCCTTTAAAATCCTTGCGTTCCATTGAAGATTAATCATTAAAAGTCTTGTCCCCATGAACCCTTTGTTTCCCGAATTCCTCAGGCAACAACGTTTCACGCGAGAGTTTAATATTTTGTCATGTATTTCATTGAGAAACAGCTAAGATTAAATTATTTGGACTGAAATTGAATGAAACCCATTGTTTCTTTTATTATTATTTTGAATAGATATTGCCATGAAAGGCTACGTTATCATCATGCTTTTCATCGGAATTACAACTTCATGACATTTCCTCCTCTGCAGACCATTCATTCGCATTCGGAGATCGACACTTCTCGACTGGCAAGATGGCTACGAGCGGAAAAACAACTGGTAAAGTGAGTTGTTCAAAAGCGTTCTTTGGGTAAACTCTGTGTACACAAACAATGTTCTCAATGCTCGAGTCCATGTGTAGAGACCCTGGTGATACTATGAGCAAAGTTTCATGTTGTGTCAAGCCTTCTTAGTGTTTTAAAAATAGCGCTTTTGATGCACCTAGCACTCCCATTGAAAATGATTTTGACCCGAAAACAAAAATAAGGTCAATCTTAAAAGTGGCGTTTTCGTCTTATTATCCATTTAAACGGAAAAAGGTAAAAAAAGAACCTAGGTTGCATTTTGGCAAGAGTTTTGCTTTCACTGTCCTCAGCCACTTCCTGCAATGCTTCAGGTCCTTTAATGGCAGCCAGTAATAACTCACTCCAGCACTCCAGCAGTTTCCACCTCACTGCCTTGCATTTGGGAACGATAAAGGCCGACACCATTGCAACGGAAGCGTTCAAAGTGAACTTTTACTTTGCAGGAAGCTGAGTCTTCTTCTTTTCCTTTTATTGGTGATGGCAGTACATGACTTTGTAGGTGTACACTGCCACCTGCTGCTTCCCGTTATATAACCTTGTATGTATGGAGCTTAGAGGCCTCCTTTTTTCTTTTTAAAGCCAGTTTGCAACCAAAAACTTGCATTACTGACTATGGCTGGATTGCAAAAAGTCTTAATTCTCCAATCTAACCAAAACAAACCTCCAGAAAACCTATTTTCTGATAAACTATCCTTTTCAATCTAGATTTTGCCCTGTCGTCACTCACAGTATAACAAATAATTAAGTACAAATTTGTATTTATTACAAATATTTAAAAAATCTATATATATTGTAACATTCCCCTCATTGCAGCTCACCTCAGACTGGAAAGAGGGACAATTAAGACTATATTATGAACTTTTGATTCATTTTAGTACTTGAAAACACATGAAAAAGAAGGTTTTTGAACTACTCACGTTAGCTGCTACATCTCCTGCGCCTTCTTTTTCATAAACTATGTGTACACAAACAATGTTCTCAATGCTCGAGTCCATGTGTAGAGACCCTGGTGGTGCTACGAGCAAAGTTTCATGTTGTGTCGAGCCTTCTTAGTGTTTTAAAAATAGCGATGTGGATGCTAGCGTGTCATGCCCCTAACTCTCCCGTTCAAAATGAACGTGTCCAAAACCATAACGACGGTAAATCTTAAAAGTGCCTCTTTCGTTGTAATTATGCTTTTACACGAAGATTTGACTCATATTCAATCCCAAATAAAGCCTTGGTTGCTTTTTGGCGAGAGTTTCGCTTTAATGGTGATATCTATCTAAATGTTTACCCTATTCACCATTTTATTGTCTGAATATGTACAGAATTATATTTAGTACTATCTTTAAAGGTGCAGTATGCAAGAATTTTAGTTTAAAACATTGTAAATATAAATAAATGATCAACAGAATGTAAAGAACTATGACTTTCGACACATTAAAGACATCTGTGTGTTGTGTTGCTGATATCTACTGAAATTAGCCTCTAACCAGCCAAACTCTGGCCCGTTCTATTTCAGAATACCACTCTGAGCTCCCAGTTCAGACAGCTAGCTGCATGGCTAACTGAGCTAACACAACTATAGTTAGCAGCTACTCTGGTGATGTGCTGCCCCCTACTTGTGAGGAGTATGAATTTGAGAAGTGGCCAATTCTTAGATATTGCACCTTTTACTATGAGCCAAATATTTCCACTTCAGTGACATTCAGTACACAAAACTTTCCAGTTTTATTCCTATCTATACTGTGAAGGGAGATTTGGAGTTATATAACCTTTTATTTCTTAAGACGTAGGTTATGATGGATGCTGACATTTGACTCTAATATGACAACGAATTTTAAATGTGCCTTTATCCTGTGTTCTGTACAAGTTAGTGCATTTCACATTAGATAATACATCACTGGTATGTTTAAAAGTATTTATATTTCACATTACATACTTATCATAAAAAATATGTCTTATTGTAAGTAATCCAGGTGATATAGTTTAAAATGTTATCCAGTGCACCTGTAGTGTCTACCCCTAAAACGTAAACAACCAAAGAAAAAAACAAAATGGCTCCACACAGCTAGTCCACCGACTGCACAGGCCCCGAGATCCCTCCCGGGTTTGTAAAGACATTATCTACAGTTTGTTCAGATGAAAGCTTCACTGTGGCCACGAGGATTAAAGCGACAGCGCGCGAGTGGGTGCACGAGCTGGAACTCGCGAGCACTCACCTCAGCCCGCTGAAGTGATGCGGTCGGCACAGCTGTCGGCTTCAGAAGAAGTAGCTCTGTTTTCCTCCCGTGCATTTTTGGACGGTAGTCCTCCGGTGAGAAGTGCTCACTGCACACCCGCACTGCACGGAGGGATTTGAGGAAGGGGTTGAGGTCCAGGCGGAGAGCGATGAGCCACAGCCACAGCCTCTCTGGGTCATGTAGCGGGAGTCTGTGGAAAGTCACCGGGAGGCCGACGTCCTGCGACGAAGAGCGCACGCGACATCTCACACGCTTCTCTCTGTTGAAGCATCCAGGGAAAGAGCACACTCGGACCATGACGGTGTGTGTGTGTGTGTGTGTGTGTGTGTGTTTATTTGTATGTGAGTGTCGGCGCTACAGGAATGAGCCTCGACGCTTTGATCGGCCCAAAATGTAACGCGAAGCCTCTCTGTACAGTTCTGTCTCCTGAGTGGGCGTGGTCGACTCTCCCCCCAAAATCTGTGGACTCAAGTCACTGTGATTGGACTCGAGTCGAGTCAGCATAACTCCAGAAAATAAAAAGTTCAAGACTCGTTCCCTGGTTTTGAGACACGATGACGTGTCTGTGCTCATTTTATGTTTTCTGCTTAGTTTGGTTGAGTTTTATTTGTCAGAAATTAACTGTTTAAAATTGATGCTGATGAAACACTATCAGACATAGTCGTTTAAATTATTTATTTTAGTTTGATTATATTTTTTCAACTGCACAGCAATAATTATGATTATAATCCACTGTGATACTTTTGAAAATGTAACATGGCCAATTATATCTTTAGTTAGGTAGTAATGCCTTGTCTTTTCTCTTCGTGAAGACTGAATGTATGTAAGACTTATCCTAACAACTTGATTTGCACTAGAAAAAAAAGGACTTGCACGTGTCTCAGACAAAATGACTTGATTCGCATGTCTGCCCGAGTCTGTGCAACCACTTCAGACAGGGTGCACTCTAACACTTTTAGCTCAGAGGCTACAGTGAAACTTTAAAAAGGCTTTAAAAAGGGTGTAAATAGCATATTTTCAAATCAATTTGGGGACTCCAGGCCTCTGTAGACTTGGATTATAACTGATGAGTTGTATGGATCTTGGAAAACTGTTCCTTCAGTCATGTCCTTGCAAAAATATTCATTATCTTTTCTTCCCAATCGTCCTAAACTCTACAGATTGTAACCTTAAGTGGGAAACATCACTGACATCACCAAGTTTGGCACCTTTGTCCAACAGAACTCTAAAACTCAGTTTTATGTCGGCCAAGTGGATTTCTCTTTCGTTCACACTATATTTCTGCTCTTTCCTCCTTGAATTCCTACAGTTGCTTCTTTCTTTCCATCTGGCACGATTATACGATTGGTAAACATTTATAACAGGTAGCAGTCCTTTTAACGTTAGAATGACAAACAGATAGAATGGTTAAAGACATGTCAAATAATCACACATTTATATATATTTTCCTCCAATAAAAAAAAACAACGTAAAAAAAGGCCCTGAGGTGTGACATGTTAAGCCGAGGCATCAGAACATCGTTCTCTGATGCTTTGCCACTGAGTGGTCAATATTTTGTCAAGGTATGTGCGTTGAGTGCAAAATCAGTATTAAGCAGAAGGCAATTTTTCACAGCAACATTTCACATATTAATTTCACTGTAACTTACCTTTGTTTTCAACTGTAGCATCCAGTGTATTAAGCTACTACCGAAACCAAGATGTCTTCACATCACTTGAATTTTTCCTGAGGAGGCACATGATAATTCAGATATTGGGAAAATCCTGTTTTTGTCACACACAATATTATCTATTGTCCCAAGCCAAAGAAATAATACTATAAGTAATTATATAAGTAATGTTCTGGTTTGTATCCCCTCTCAGAATGAGCTCCTCCTTGTGCTCCAGCAGGAGCTGCCCACCTTCAAATCTCTCCCCATGCGCTGGGTGCGATGTAGCAGGTAGACTCAACAGTTATCCATTTATGACAACCGTTTGTTGGAGCATCATTTCGGACATGACTCTATCTCAACTTGTGTTGCTGCTTGGTGACATTGCAGAGGCAGTCATGTTCTTGTCCTTCTTCTTCTTCTCCACTCGTATGGAAACCACCATGGTCTTCATCCAGCAGGTTAATCCATCTACAGCTGCTCTGAAACAGAAACATCATGTCTGGTAAACCTCTAGCTTTAGTCCTCAGGCTTGTTTTTATAACTGTGCATTGTCTTTTGCATTCTCTGCTTGAATTGAACAGCTGAAGGATGTACATCAATGATGAAATCTGACAAGCTGACAGAGTCAGAAAAGATGCATGAATAGCCACGTTTTTAATTTTTATTCCCAAGTTACCTCAAAGTACAAGGACATAATGCATTTATATGTAAAGCTAGCTTGCTTAGTCGGCGTCCTGGTACATGTAGGTGCTGCTGGCACAGCTCCACAGGCAAGAGAACTCGATTGTCTCAGTCAGTCTAGCACACACTGAGGAATTATTGCTTCAATTGACTACATTTACCTCAACACTGAATAGAAGTCCACATAAAATGTGGTAAAACATCCCTTCAACATTAATTTTTTTGCTGAAGAAAGGCTGTGCTGATGTCGAGATGACTCACCTCTATTTTCTTCAGTTTCTGAGTGGTTGGTTGTCTTTTGCTTTTCTTGACTTTTAAATCTTTCAACAACCCCTCAATACAAATCTTAAAACAAAACAAAACCTGACACGGGCAACATAATTCATTTTATTTAGCTTTTATTCAGAGAAATACATTAAGATGATTAAATCTTGCCCTGATGATAAAGCTGTAAAGAGGAGTGTCAATGAGTGTATGGAATTAATAATACATTAAACAAAATAATACTTATAATAATAAAAAAGAAAGAAAGAAATGGAAAAGGGAAAAACGGGATGTCAGCAAATCAAACTTTTAGAATCTGCTTGTTGTGAGTCCCCAAAACTTTCCAAAGGGAAACATCACATGAGAGGAGTTTCACTTTAAAAGACCTCTGCAGAACTTCTGTGTTTTGCCGGAAGACGGTCGTTTATGTTAGCGGTCACATTTATAAACCGTTGCTCTCTGTTAGCTGAGCAGAGAGAGGAACTGAGATGATTCACTCGAGAACGCGGGTGAAGTCAAGTCCTTTGGACCGTCTCGGAAAATCTGAGTCCTTCGCAAATAAACCAACAGTCCAGCAGCATTAATTGACCTAAACAAATGGTCCACAGGCTCGTACAGACAACTGAGAGAGATGGAGAAGGTCTCATTTTTTTTACATCATTTTGCAATCTGCTCACATATGGCCAGTAAAGTAGTCAATTGCTACGAATTGTTACATTGAGCACGTTAAATAAAAACTTCGTCATGGGTTTCTTCAGATGTTTAGCACTCCCAAAGCACAGGCTGAATATATATAAACCCAAACATGATGTGATGAAGCTGGCTGATGGAGCACAGTTTGTGGACAACAGAATTTCAGTGGTTTAAAGATTTAGAACATACAAATGTGGACTTTCCCACAGAATATCCTGACTTGTTTTGGCAAAAAAACAACCAAAAAATGGATATATGAAATAGGTGAAATATTTTTGGAATCAGGCCACATAAATTCAATTCTAAGATTATTTAATGACTTTTATAGCCTAATATTTATAAATATAACACTTATTAAGACTTTAAAGACTTACAGACACCACACTTGAAGAATTGTATTCCTAATTTACTATTAATGTGTGAGTCTTTTCATTGATTATTTGATTGTTTGGGTATAAATGGGGGAAAAGTATAATGTTTCCCTCTTAACTGTGGTGGAGTAGAAGAAGAAAGTCATGTAAAATGATACTACTCCTGTGTTTAGATGCAATCACAGAATGTCCTGTCAAAGACGGAGTTTTATGACATTGTGAGGAGGCAGGAGATCATAAGAGTTGCTTACTTGTCAAGTAAAATACATGCGAGATCGGCGCCTTTCTGAAGTCCTAGCCTGTTATGAAGATCTGTCCATTTTGGCAGCGCCACACCAATATCTATCCTTGCAGCACTCCCACACATCTTAGTAAACCTGGAAAACCTGGCAAATAGCTTCCAGTCATGGAAAATATGCTGTAAACATGTAAATGGTGTCCTGAGAAAAGTGTTTCAACATTATCCTATCATACCTGAGACCATACTAGTAAGCTTTTTATCAGAGCTGTCAAAGGGCTAAGTTATGTTAGGGATCATATTAATGTTCAAATGGTAGTTTATCAGGGACAGCATTAGGAGAAGGATTCTATTTTTTTCTATTTCTATATTTTCTATTATCGATATACAGTGTAGTATAATACACATATTTGTACGCACTTTATAATTTTCCCATTTTCTATTTTTAAATGTCTCTATGTTTATATATTTCTACTCTAGAATCCATCAGTCAAGTAGAACTTATTTATATTGCGACACTTTTTAAACAAAGTCAGAATATCTAATAAAAACAGACATGTGCTGCTATGTAATGCATCAGAAGCCATTTTTCAAATTCTATTTCCTGAGGAAGTTTCATATTAATGATAAGCTTGGTCGACTCAATGTCATTTCCAATTTCAGTAATGAATAATTCGGAAAACTTGAACTAAGGAATGTGAAGTTTACCAAATAAAAATAGTAAGCTTTCAAACGTTTTCCCCCTTTTTTTGTCTTCAAACACTGATCAAGAAAAAAGACAGTAATGCACACATTTCTATAAAACATAATGCTGTGAGGTCCAAACAGCATAGTTTTATTGCTCAGCTTTCTGCAAGGGTACAAGAAGTGTATTACTTTGCTTCTTTACTGTCCTTATGTACAGGTGTCAGTTACAAGCTCACAGAGCAGCTGATGTGAAAAAACTATGAACACGTATACTGTAATAATAAATACAAAAACAGATAGGAAATCAAAAGAAATAAAACATGGTGCAGTTAAAAAAGACATTTTTTTTCTGTTTTGTACTGAATTCAATCAAAAGTCACAGACGCACACGCACACATACACTTGCACATAAACCGGTAAATTTAAAAGTGTGGGGAGAGAGTTTGCTAAAACATTACAAAGCTTATGGTTTTTAACCAATTAAACCAATTGGACCACTGGCTCTCGATCCATTCAATTAGATTCATCTTATCAGGAGATGAGCATCTCCTTTATATCGCAGATGTTCTAAGCTTGAAAAAATAAAATAAAAAGACCAGTAACCTGCAAATTTGTCGAGGATGTCGGACCAATTTGGCTGCTTAAGCAGGGAGAAATGTGATTTCCCCTCGACTGGAAGCACTCAACCCAAACAACTTTTGCACTGAAGACTGAACCAGCCAGAAAACTTGGTGCCGACAAAAAGTAGCAAAGAGCAGATGTGGACTGTGTGCACTGGACAAACATACATGTGTGCATATCAAGAACATGTGTGTGTATATATTTATATATGTGTTATCTACATTTTAAAAAAAATCAGTCCATTAACTATTTGGTACATAGAAGGAAGTGTCTGATTATAACTTGGAGCCCAAGTATGCATAACATGTGCAAAAAAAAAAAAAATTGTAATGCATCTATTTTCCTGCCTCTGAGTCGCGTTATTAAAGGTAAAAAATCAAATAAATTCTCTGTAACTGTACAAAGACGACAACTTCATTGTGATCCGCTTTGTTTTATCTGATGATGACCACAAAATTAAAATAAAAAAACTCAAGCTTTCTGAGTACCAGCTGACAAACTGTTCATGATTACAAATAAATGCAGGCAGCATACATAAAAAAAGAACATTTAACTGATTTTTTTCCAAGTCAAAACATTTTCTAAGAATAATAATTATGCAAATAAATAGGCTTTATTACTTGAGCATCCATTCATGCAGAGGGTTTTCTTTGGATGGAGGTGTCCTCACTGTTGCCTCTCTGGTTTTTTTAAGCAACTTCTCATTTTGATTGACCATTTTCCGTGTGTAGCACCCAGGAGTTCAGCAGCAGTCAACCCCGAACATTTGCAGTTCTGAGGATTTGAGGCGTCAACGAGCATTCAGACCTCCAGAGAAGCAAATGTGGCCATTCATGTTCTCCTATGAAGGTACTTGTGTGTCAATACGTGAAAGTGATCAACCAAAAGAAAACTTTTTTTTTTTTTTTTTACAGTCTATCATGGGTTTAAAAACAGGGCATCTGAAATCTAGTCTCCATTAAAACCAGTTTTACCCCTCCTCACACACTAGCCTAATAAATGTAAAATGAAAAAAAAAAAAAAAAAAAAAAAAAATAACAAAAAAAACAAAAAACAAAGGACAACTTCACCTGAGAATGCAAAGAGGTCTGTGACAGACACTAACATGCTTGCATTTGAATTGAACAGAAAGAAGAAGCAACAATATACAAAATAGCTATGTATTTGTACATATATACTCAAAAATTACAGGTGTATAGATACTTTTTACTCTGTATATTTCTATTGTAGTCGTATAGCAAATGAAACACGATATATTTTTAATCTAATGTGAAGAAAGCACTCCTGCCATCACTGCTCAGTTTGTAAAGTGCTCAAAAGTGACAAGATGGAGAGAAAGAAAAACGTCTGCCTTTTTAAACTGATGATGTCGCTGAATAGCTTTTTTTGTGTCTTTTTAAAAACTTTTTAAAAAATCAAGCCTGTTCCCATGGACAGCTGTGCCCTTTTCACATATAATCTGATAGGAAGTGTGCTGGGTTAGGTGAAATCCAAAATAAAAAATATCTAAAACATGCACACTTTTCAACTGCTGGAGGCAAATCTGTCAACGAGAGAAAATAATCAGGCTCAAATAGTGAGGTTCAATCAGCTCTGCAGCTTAAAACACAGGACACTGTGATAGTAGAGGTGACAGGGAATTCATCTACAATACGTCCATCTTCCTCACATACAGGTGCACAATTTTATACACATGCAGAAACATAGACACACACACACACACACGTTTACAAGAGCTGTGGCCACACTGCAGGGATTGAAGGGGTAAAAAATAAGATCCTTCTCATCCAGAGTCCGTCCCTCATCTTCAAACGACCCACCACGAGCTCGACTCCACAAACGCCACAAAACATCAGACCCACATCCAAGTCAGTCTGTACGAGTTCCATTTCAAAACCAGATACTCGCAATCGAAATTGCATGGTTTTACATTTGCTTTCATGACTGCTAATAAGCAATTAATCTAATCGAGGAGGATTGTTGTAAAAACCAGAGATTTTCTAAACGAGAATACAAAGCTTTTTGGAATGAAACCCTTCACATATCGACGTATTACACACTGAGGTAGGATGGATTTGTGGCGCTCCTACAGGATGAAGCACACCAACTCTGCAGCCACGAGGACTGGAGGGTGTATCGTTGGAGGTTAAGATGGCTACTAAGGGCAAGATATGGCTACCTGCAGTCTAAAAGCTTCAGTAGCAAGACAAGGATCATTTCAATCTGTTTCAGTTACAAAACAGTTTAGTCATTTAAAACGGACTCAAATGTCTAGGGAGAGTCTTTTTTTTCTTTTTTGTAAGATGTTGATCTGGAAGTTCCGCATCCTGATTTGATTAGATTTTAGGTGACATGATCGGGCAGGTTCTTTTTCTGAATGCTGCAGCTCCTAATTTGCTCTCCTTATTTCACACAAACTACACCAAAAAAACAAAAAAAAACAAAACATTAACATAAAAATGAATAGAAAATCGATAACAGGATGACTCTATAGCAGCTGTTCAGACAGATTTCGATATGGGAAGAATGTGGAGAGCGGTGAGAGAAGAGGAAGACTGCAGGCTGGTCGAAGGCTCTCATCAGGCTCCGAGCGAGCCTGTCGGCACGTCGCAGTCGCGATAATAGTCTTTCAAGAGTCCTGCACACAGTAACACATGTTCACACACAAACACACTCTCCGACGTGTCTCTCATTCCACTGCGAAGCCGCAGGTCTCCTCGATCGCCGTCAGCAGCTTGTCGTAGAGCTTGTCGTAGCTCTCGTAGGGCGGAATGTCAATCCGATTGAAGCTGGCGGGGGAAGACAAAGAGTTCACATGAGTAAAGATATGATATGGTTTTTCTATTCTCATGATAAAGATTGTGTCTGCGGGTGTGTTTGACACATACCAGGTATGGGCTTTGGGCAGGTTGTTGGTGTTCGCATCAATCTGATGAATGGTGAAGAGTCTGGGCCCAGCAGCGCCTGCAGTCAAAACACAAACAGTATCCATCAGCTGCAGTTCAGCATCAAATACCACTGTTAAGTTACTCATTCATCTCAGCTGATAAAGCCCTGAACCCTTTATCAACTCTCTTCCATAAACTTCGACCAGACACGTTTCTGTTTCTGAGTTGTTGTTTTTTTCACTGGACTTTTGAAAAAAGTAAAACATGCTTCTTGAAATTTGTGTGTTTTCCAAAATAAATAAAGTCCGTACCCTGTAAAGCCTTGAAGCCTTGCAGCGGGACTCTGGATGATCCGGTAACAAACTGCAGAAGCCGGGCCCTCCTCTCCTCATCAAATGACTCCACAGCTTTCCAAAACCACTTGACGATGTTGCTGTCTGGGGTGCAGTGCTTCAGACGGGTGTTGGACTTCCAGTCAGAGATGTCGATCTTTCCCAGGCCACACACTATCAGCTGTAAGGAGAGAGGGAGATATACACTTAAATATTAACTTGAATTTTATAAGAAGAGAAGCTGCTTATAGCTGTTCTTTTGAAATAATACTTTTTCCCTTTTTTATTTTTTTTTTACCTCCAGCTCTTTCTCATCGAAGGATTTGAGCAGGTGCTGAGGAATAACCTCATTGAAGCCTTTCTGCAGAGCCAGAAACTGAGCCTCGATGCCATGCAGGAAACGCCAGTTCACATACAACCTGCAGAGAACATGAAGGTGAAAGGAAGAGGAGGAAACACAAAGGGAGAATTGAACATCATGACAATGAATGAATGACAAGGCAACAGTCTTGATTGACACAGAAAAGTTGTATGAAAACAGTGAAAAATGTGTTGGTAATGTGGGCTGAACATGAGTTTGGTCTCACTCCTTGTGTTGCTCCATACCTGACATACTCCTTCTTGGTATCCTCTGAGACGGGGATACTCTTGCCGTTGGGTTTCAGTTCATGTTGGATGATTTCTCCGTAGGCATTGTGCTCCACACAGAAAGTGTGGTCCAGCACGCCAGTGATGTCATTGTCCCTGCAGAGGGGGGAGGGTAGGTAACAACAGGAATCAGCTCAGAGCTGCTTCAGAATGTATTTCCATTCGCTCAGTCATTTTCAAGAATTTGATCCATCAAAACTCAAGAGAGCAGTGACTTTCTCTCAACACCTCAGAGTCATAAATGTAAAGTGTCCAGCTGTGATTATTTTCATAGGCTTATATTTTACTATATATATATTTGTTTTCTTTGAATTGCTGTAATTAACTTTATTTTCATGAAAAAAACAGCATGTTACACTTCACCTTCGCATGGTCCTAAACCTCTTCAAAGAAATTATTTCCTCACTGACATAATAGTGGACGACGTCGTCATAACTAAGTATATTTAGGTCCTATCAAGAGAAGATCCCATTCCCACACTCAATCTTCAGAATACAAAACCTCTGTGTCACAACATGCAGGAGCACGCCTGAGCCAACAAGGATGCTCATTTCTTGAAGATGAGATTAGATGTTATCATCTTTCCTGACAGCAGAGGGCGCTTCAGTCATTGGAAAGTTTAGGATAAACTGGTCAAGTTTGGGAGAGCATTTGAAGTATGTGTGTTTCATCTCATCTCCTCATACAATTTACACCTGTAATCAACTGCTTTCTGAAGAAATATTTAATATTAAGGCATGAGTGAAATCTTTACAGCTCACCTGTTATTTGGGAAAACCTACAAGTTAAGTTACAGAAGACAACATGACGCTGTGTAACCTCTGTACTTGCTTTAACAAGAAAACTGCTTTTAGTGCAGGAAGTGTTTCCTCTAACTTGGGTTGCCTGGAAACAAACCAAAAAAAGTCTTACAGGATCCAGACAAGGCTGTTGTGGAGGTCGGGGTCGACTGACTCCATGTCGTCCAGCGTGATCGGTTTGCCCAGCAGCTGTTTGTAGAAGGGCAGCGTGAAGCCTCCGTCAATGTAGTGGCCGTGGAACACCGCCATGCCCATGATGCGACCCACAAAGTGGAAGTACGACAGGTGCTCCTGCACATAAGAGGTATTAATGTGAAGGCTCTCAGTCACATCGTTTTCATATTATGGTTACAGATTTGGATTATACATCTTTAAATTCTAAATTCCTCAAGTTGCTCAAAGGAAGTTTGGCAGTGACCAGGATGTGAATTGGCACTGCTCCAGCTACCAGTCCACATTGTCCATGCTGGCCAAACTAAGACTGTACAGACTGAGCTGCTGTTGCCCTTCAATCGTCCCAAATGAAGAAACAAAATAATTCCTACCGGGTTGACAGCAGAGTCGGGGTTAATCTGCAGAGTGTAGATGTCATCTCTAGAATACTGGAACAGGCCGTAGTAGGGGTTCAGCATCTCGTGGGACAGTAGGTATAACCACTCCCTAACACAAACACAAACACAAACACACACACACACACACACACACACACACACACACACACACACACACACACACACACACACACACACACACACACACACACACAGTGAAAAATGTACCACAAAAAATGCTCAAACAAGTACAAGAAGGTTAACTTGACGGTCCAGATGGTTTATTATACAGAACCATCTGGGAAGTCGCCCTTAGACAGACTTTTTGGAATAGGGCATGCTAGTCTGAAAAAAACTTGGCAGGTAATTAAACGAACCATCTGTCTATTACCTGCATTCCTGCCAACTTCAACCTATCAGATCTATAGTAGGAGAGGGCTACCAGCAGGGCCGCTTAGCAAACTAAAGGAAAAAGAATCTGTTCTATCAAGGAACATACTCACTACAATTCTTTGCCTTTCTAGTTATCAAGAAATACTATCCCGATCGGATGTAACTGATACTTAGTGAAACAAGCTGACACATGATCATGTGATCTTGTTTATCCAGCTTCCTCACAAGGTTATTTCTTTTATGCTACACAATGCTATGTTCTAAAGAGTTTGGTGACTCTTAATCCACAGAAAATCAAACGTGAAACGACAAATGTGACAATGTACCTTGCTACCCCACCATAGTCCAGTCCCTCCTCTCCTCTGAATTTGATCATCAGTCTTTTCCAGAGATCCTTTGGACGCATCTTCATCACTTGCCGGTACGACTCCTACAATTCAACACGTACACCAAATTATATATAATACAGTAAAAAAAAACAAGACCAACTTTAACATCTAGAGTATAATTTGAAAGACATCACTATTACCTTGGCTGGATGTAAAAACAATAAATAACTTTGGTGGGATAAACACACACCTTCAGATATAACTTCAAGCCTACAAACATTTAATCCTACAGCTACAATGTTGCTTAAAAAATAATTAGAAACTGATGGCAATGCATTGTGGTAACGCTTGTGTCTCTTGCCTCTCCTCATTGTACCTCTTCCTCCAGTTACAAATAAACAAATAGCCAGTGTGTTTCCTTTTCAGATTACATAAGAGTCATCTCCATGTCTGTCCTCTCAGAGGAGTCCAAACACTCAGAGACTGTGCCACAGTAAACAATATCCTGCCACAGCGACAGCACCGCTGCATCTGTGAAGCATGACGGAGCCTGCGATTCAACAAGTTTAAGATTCTCTAAACTCGAATCATCCAACATGTTGGTGGGCAAAAACATTTGTATACAAAGTGTCTTGAAATATCGAAAACTTGTACACCGAGTGATTTTATTTGTGTCGGTCATATTTAAATCTGCGGCACCGAACGCACTTCGATAGAAAACCAGACGACAGCATTTGTGAGAATGTGCACATTCTCGTTAACACACCGCAGCGCTGGTTCCTGCATGAAAACCTCAAGTCGATCTGCAGGGCTGGTTTTCACACTTAACTTTCCCCTTCCACAGCTGTCACGTCGAAGGAGGATGAAGTCATATTTTTCATTGCTCAACTTGTAGTTATGAAGTTATGTCTGGCCCCGAATACTTGCCACTGCTGCCTTCGCTCCTTTCCTCACCCCTTCTCCCTCCCCTCCCACCCCTCCCCTCCACATCTCTTTAACTGCTGAAATCATCCAGAAAGAATGCCTCGCCTTGGTAGAACAAATGATTGGGAGAGCAAGAGAAAGAGAGACAGAGGAGGAGAAGAAAAGTAACAGAGAAATAGTTTTTTTTTTTGTGGTGTTTTGAAGGACTTTCTGTTCTGCTTTTCCCTGGAAACCATAAAGCAGTTCTGAGTACTGGTTCTGTGTTGCCCTGGGCCGTTCTCTGCTGCACATCGTAAATAGTGTAAAAAAAATGCCAGTAAAATGCAAAGATCTGTGTTTGGTGAGCATTCTGCTATTGTTTCAGCGTTTGCATGTTGTGATGCTTTGAAAGCCAGATGATGATTTTTAAGGACGCATTTTCAAGGCAGGTTTTCGAAATTCACAGTAAATTCCATGTTTTGCATTCGTTCATGTGAACGCTGTGCTCACAAGTCCTTCGACAGCCAACCAAATGTTTCCTTTTATGGTTTAAGGCACATCAGAAATTGTAGGTTAGGGCGTCATGTTTACGGGCATCAAAACTATTTTTCTCGTTGAACATCTGCACTCCTAAAGTGCTGGTGTGAAAGGGTCATCCTCTACTCAGGTTTGTGTTTGTCTTACCTCAAATATCTCCTCGCGGCAGACTTCGATGCGGCAGTGGCCAGCCTGGGGCTGCTGCTGAGAAAGCTCCTGCCGCAGGATCTTTAGCTTCTGCACCAGGTCCCTCTTGTATTTGGGCACCGTCAGGCACTCTGCCTCTTCAGGCAGCTGGGCTGGGGACAGAGGTTGCTGAGGAGCCCCAGGACCACCCTGGTCCTTCAACTGAGGTGGATGACTGGAGGGATGGTGTTGTTGAAGGTGAGGCAGAAGATGAATGGGGGGGGGGGGGAGCAAAGAGGGCAGAGGAGAGAGTCATATGTCAGAATGATTCAAATTTCAACGAAACTGGAAACAGTTGAGCTGTTGCTCAGTTGAGCTCAGTTGTCCTGAGCTGTTTTATTCCTAATCTTAAACAGGAAAGTTTTATTGAGATTAAAAATCCGGACCTGGACAAGTCAGGCAGCAGCACAGTTACACAGTTACACACATAAAACAAACATATAACAATTATATTGAAGACCGATAAGTGGCAGAAACTGATTTACTCAAAGATAGAAGAAAGAGGGATATGTCCTGTAGGGACTTCCCCTGCCCCTCTATCTCAAATATCCTCTAACCACAATGTTAGAATTCCCTCTCTAGCCCTCACCCTCTTCTCAAAGCAAAGTGCACTAAACAGAGCCCCGAGCCCCGAGTAAATCTGATCCAGACCTGTGGACAGGCTGGGCCTTTGACCAGACATTTGGTAAATATCCCTAGCAGGAATAACAGGGACAGGGAGATAAACCTTGAATAAGCAGAGAGAAAGGGATACATACAGAGGAAAAGAAAGAGAGAGGGGAAGAAATATACAAAGCAGAGTGGTGTAAGAGTAACTGGCGCCTCTGGCTAGCTCGCAGTTAAGTTGGTGTGCTCTCTTTACCCTTCGGCTTCACACGTTTCTCTTAAAGTCCAAAAAGTCAAATCATATTAACTCTGCAGAAATCATTTCTGTCTCAAGCATAAAGAAGCTGACAGCCAGTAGGTACCCCTGACGGCCACCAACCACAACTGGATGTTCCACCATCTGACCACCAGGGCTGCCATCCTCCCTCGTAAATTTGAGGAGGCGGGGTGGGGGGGACAATTCTGTAAACTTCCAAACGCTCTCACTCTCTTTCAGTGTTAAAGAAAAAAAAAATCCTGGATCACTCTCTTTATCCAGATCCGTACCAAAAGCTAATCAGGTCTATTCTGGGCTCCATCCAAGATTCCTGGAAATTCATACAGTAGTTTTTGTGTGATCCTGCTAACAAACCGGCCGACCGACAAATAAACAAATTGAAATGGGTGGAAACATAACCTCCTTGGCAGAGGTTGCAAAAACAGACAGCACAAAACACACCCATTAACCGGAGCTCCTCTTGACCAGCTGCCCACCCTCCACATTTCATTGGGCGACAACATACACCAACTAAACTGACAAATGAGAGAGGAATACAAAAGGAATGAAAAGACAAAAAAAATAGGGAAGAAATAGAAAGGTACTGATCACATCAAATGTCTATCAAGGTTAGAGATTTAATACAGAAAAGAAAAATAGAGAGGTGAGCACAGAAAGGTCAGCTTGGTATTTAGTAAACCTGCCTTTAACAGGGGACATATCAAAGACAGCTATCTATGGGAGAAGATCAAGACCTTCAGACAGGGTGCTGATGAAGAAAGATGATCAAAAAGAGCCAAGCTGTGGGCAGGATAACAAGATTAAATGTGGGAAAGCACGCCTGCCCCACAGGGGGCATAGGCGCTAAATAAAACAACCCATCTCCTGAACTTTATTCCCCTTTTACTCTACAGCCATTCAGGGTCTGTATATTCTAAAAAAGACTTGACAGCGACAAAATACAAACTTGGCAAAGGTAAGCTGTGGTCAGTGTTCAAACTCTGGCCTCCTCCAGCCCTCATTGTGGTGTTGGTGGTGAGATGCCTGGGTGGGCCTCTGAAAAACATAATCCGTCTCTCCCTTCAACAGGACAGCAGCCCTCATTTTACTGCGAGGAGACGCTGAGCCAGCAGAGGCCTTCTCTAAAAGAAGCTACTGTCCTCCGCTGGGAGTAAAGTGACGAGGCTGCTGACGGCCAAACACAGACGGTTCACCAACAGGCCTGAGCTGGTATATAAAAAGGAAGCAGAGACTATCCGAGGTAGCAGCACGTAGCCACCCACTTATTCCGACACTCGTTGTACAATTGGGTTCTCTGGTTCAGTGGGTTGAATAAGGCCTCATCTATTTGGGCTTTCCAAACTAAACGGGTGCAGTGTTTCGCCAGTCTATCCCTGTATAATCAAGTCCGCTGCTATTTATTTTATTGGCAGGCGCTGGGGCTCCTACTATGTCAAAGAAAGGGTAAGACTGCAGCGGAGCAGTCCTGAAAACCACTTTAGGAAGGAGGAGGGGAAGACAAGATGGCCTTAAAACAAAATGGAATGAGTTGCTTTTGGCTGGGAGGATCGAGAACCATATAATAAAGCGTAATTTCAGCGCACTTTTTTTCCCCCCTTCTCAAAGTACAGTGTAATTAAAAATACGTTTCGACATAGTTCGTCTTCTCTGGTTTCCAAACGGGACGAGCTCGGCATATTTTATGGTAAATATAGAAAACACAAGCACAGTAAAGCTGAAAAAGGCCAAACAAGAGAGATGGTTCCTATTGCTGTGACAAGCTTGGGTGAAATACAGTGATTGTGGAGAAATATAAACTTTCAAATTCAATTTAAGAGCCAGAGGATTTTATTATTGTTATTTCAAGGTGGAAAGAGTGGGAGGAAAAGAAACCGGAGAAGTCTAGAAATGAAGGAGTGAACATTTCCAGAACTGGGTCACCTGCGCATGAACCTGCAGAGTCATGATAGGCTTCCATCCTCTCTGTGTGTTTACACGGAGACAGACTGAGTGAGAGTGTGCGAAGGCTGCATGTTTGTGTGTGTAAGAGAAAGTGTTTCTTTTCAAGGCATCTGGCACAGGTGGGCTGAAATTAGTGTTGAGTAGGTGTAGTGGTGTTAAAGCCACACCAGCCACCCCAACACACCCACTCTGCCCCCCACCCAACCCCAGAGAATCAAAGGACCCCTTTATGAGTCGCTCCGGCCCCAGTATCAGCTGGTGCTCTGCTCTTTTACACTTGCAGGAGAGGACAGAGAGGTCGGCCAAACTCTGCCGCCGACTCCAGAGAACGCAGAGTGTGTGCATGTTTGTACAAAATTCTGTTCGTGGATAACATGTGTGTTTCGCCAGAAAATGCGTAACCTCTTACACCCCTCTCCTGCCTACCGAAGCTGCCACATCTGCACACTTCTAGTTCCAAAAATACAGGCAGCAGACAGACTGCAGTGGTGAGACATAAATATCTTGCACTTGACGAGACTTTTTGAAAATAACGAATGAAAGTAGGGCTGTAAAGAATGTCTTATATTTTCTGCCAAGGGGTCTCTCAATCAAAACAATTAAAAACGAAATACATAGTTTGATGATAAATATGATGTGAAGTAGGGTAGGAAATGATTTCTGGATTGTTGTAAAACCACCATTGCTGATGAAAATCTATTTCGAGGTTATGGCGACAGGCAAACCCTAATAACCTCATCTTGAGGAAATTTATAGATTTCTGGGCTCAAACATTGTTGGGAACATTTGGGATAATGATAATGAACTTGATAAAATACTCAACAGTCTTGTCGTTTTAAGACACTTAAATGCAAAATGTCACACATATAACTTTATTATATATATCTATATATCTTATTTTTGGAATTATATCAGAGATGAAACAGATTTGTTTTGTTATGGTGACTATAAATGTAATATATGGTGCTGTTAGACCAGCGTTACAGCATGTAAATGCAGGTTAATGCAAAATGTTCATTGAATTTAGTGAAAACTCTGTATTGCAAGGCTAAATGCCAAGAAATACGGCTTAAACCAAACTACATATACTGTTTAGACGACTGGCGTTTACTGTAACATCAGGTCACATGAGGTTTGACAAAGTGCAGTAGATTAGTAAAATACTGTACATATATAATCATTTGCATTTATGTTTTTTCTTTCAGTTAAACAAACCACACCCCCATAATGTACCAAATATAATATACAGTATAATCGTCACTTCTTAAAACATCAATGCAAATGATGATTTAAATGTCATGAAGAATTATAATTTGGTTGGGAAAATACCTGCTGCAGCCCACTGAACCTAAATCTAGCAGCGACTAAAAATACCTTCGGCAAACACTGATGTAATCTTTCAGACATATACTATGAGCCAGTGCAAGAGAGGGAGTGCAGTATGTGAGAGACAGTGTGGCAGACCACAGTCATGTAGCTGTGTCTGACTGTCTGACAACTCAAGGCCCTCATCAGTCTAAGGTCGACAGCAACAGGGCTGTCTAAGCCACATTTAAACCAGGATACATCCTGGAGGATCAGCAGACTGAGGTGCAAATTGCACACTCTCAATGTTGTAATGTCCAATCTGCTCCACGCCAACTAATCTAGCAGACATAACACAAACTGTTTCTACAGACGGGGGGTCTGGAGAAACAGACACTGTGGATTGACCTCGCATCTCTTAACCCATTTTGTTTAGCAAGTTCTAGCCAACAGAAATGAATCTGCAGTCGCCGTTAGGAGGACAATGGGGGAAAAAAAGTCCTAAAAGGTTTTATGAAATTTCTTAGCTCACCAGATCCATGCCAAAATGTAGTCACTCACACATACCAGCCACCTAAATACGCATCATCCTTTTTCATGAAGATACATGAATTACTCCCTGAGAAATTAACAAAAAAAACGTTGAAAAAAGGCTGAAAAATGTAAATGAAAAGAAAGTAACAAATAAATTCCTCCCTTCATCCAGATCCACTGCAAAAGCTAGTTGGTTCTATTCTGGGCTGATTCTTTGAAAATCCATTCAGTAGTTTTCTGTAATCCTGCTGACCGACCAACCAACCGACCAACCAACCAAAACAGGTGAAACATAATCTCTGAGGCGGAAATAATCAAGTTTTTGTCTGATTCAAACACTATGAGGTTTTGACAAAACTGTGTTGACAAAATACCAGACACACACTTAGCTGTAACCCCAAAGCTCGGTCCACATCCCTGCCGACAGCTCAGAACAGTTTTTTTGTGTCATTGCGCTCTTTGCAGGTTGAGGCTGAGATCGCAGCTTACGTTGGGTTTTTATTTCAAGTCAACACCTTTCTTTTTTCAGCCTCTCCCCTGACTCAATCAAAGGCAGTTTCTTCCCTGTGGATGTTAAATGTGTTTGACTGACCATCTCCGTTTTCTCCTTCTGCCAACTCTTTATTCTTTTGATTTAATTTTATGTGTGTCTGCCAGAAAACAAGATAAAGATGCTCCCCAAAAGTGCACTCTCTCTGCAGCGTGCATCTCTCTTCCACTGAATCAAAATCAAACACTATCTACACAACTATGTAGATATCTAAAGAAAAACAAAAGTGCATTTTTGCTTTAACTGCACACTCCAGCATGAGGTAACATGCACAGCTGGTCCTGACATGCAACCCCCTACAACCATCACCTTCAATCTCCCTATATGGAAACGTGTGTGTGTGTGTGTGTGTGTGTGTGTGTGTGTGCGTGGTGGACCTATGCGGATGGCGTTGATAGAAGACAGATGTCCTGACTCTGAGCCAGCAGCGAGGCTGATAACTTTAACAGTTTTTGGAGCACGGTAGAGAGAGGAGAGTGAATGATTGAGGACATAAGAGATGATGGGTGGGGTTAGAGATGAGAGGAAAAAAAGATATGAATGGGGACAGTAGGAGATGGCACTGGTTTCACTGGTTACACAGGTTTATCTTTATATAACGGAGGTTTTACAGACCGGAGGAGAAGCTTTAACAAGTTAACACTTCCATGAAATGATCAGATGTTCAGATCTTCACAGGTTGGGTATGCACATGTGTGCAATATGTGTAAACAGACTGTTGTCTCCTCCGTGCTTCTCCCCATGTGGCCTCTGTATTTCTGCTTGCTGTTTGTGTTTACGGGCCTGCTGTCAGTCACTCTGGGTGTTTGGAGCTGAGCCTCTCACTCAGTAAACAATCTAACATTACGCATGTCTGTGTTGTTCAGACCATTTAGCACACCCAATAAAATTTAGTGATTCGGAGCCAAAGCTGAGGAGAGGCTTACATGGAAGAAACTGTGTTTTCAGAGAACTGCACTGCAACAACCTATTAGTCTGGATTGGTGTAAACTGACAGATCCTAGACTAGACCAGGATCTCTCAAATTTTTTCATATCAATGACACAAATAATAGACCCCCAATCTGAAAGGATTTTGTCTTAAGCAATCCCCTCTGAATATTTATTTTTAGATTTGAAGATCAAAGTGCACTTCTGTGTTCAAACTTCCAGAAATTTAGGTAAATCATAATTTTTTTTCACTGGGGATTCACTCCTATGAAAGCTGCTCAGCAGCGCATGACATACAGCATCCGGGTATTGAAGCTGCTGTACGTGATGTATTTTCATCAAAATAAGTGTTAAGTGGGACAGGACAAAGAACTAAAAAAAGGGGTCCTATGTGCTCATGAACGCGCAGATAGCAGGATCCTCCTGTTTGCTGCCATGTCTGGCGATTATTGCTGCATGCTCATGTGGTGACATAGGGAGGACGGAGGGGAATGTGAATGGCAAAACAGACAGGATGTTAGCTAAAATGATGCCAATGCTTACAGCAGCTGTAATTCAGAGTGATCTTACTCATAGCTTCTGCATTGTGAGGCCCATTGAGCATGCAGACCGGAGACTTCCGCCAGCCAAGCCAGCTAATTTAAGATTCAGCGCTCCGCTAGCTTGGATTGGGGTAAAATGATTTACTTGTGTGGCTCTTCTAGACTTTCCAAGTGTTATCGGTTCCAATGGATGAAGTTCTGATAGTGGAGCGAGTCATTTCGTACGGGTTGCCACACAGGAATTATTACACACCTGCTTATTTTACGATGTAAGCTTGAAGGGGAAAACCCTTTTTGGGCCTCTGTGCATCACATGACGTAAATACACAATCAGGCCACTAAATCAAACTGACTTCAAAGCCTGACACTGTTCCAGAGTCTTAGATCTACAACCCACTCGAGGATTTTGAAAACCACTGGACTAGACTGTCAACTCTTTCCCTACTTGATTTCATATCAAAACAGAAGTTTTTAGGCAGAAGCTACGTTTTCAGTTTTTCGTTTGGGTTGCAAAAAACAAGGACGGCAGTCGACCAACACCAACGTTAGCTTAACAGATAATATTCGAGTTGTAGCTCATTAACCATTAAAGTTGACCTCTTACACAATAAATAATTAACAAATGGATTTCTTGACCGGATGTCAAAATCTACTTTTCCACTCTTTGAAAAACACTTGATTCGGCGGATAGCCAGAGTAAAAACTTGCTGTGACACGAACTGCATATAGTGTTTTAATTATGTTTTCATTAATCAGCGCGTATCACGGAAAAGCTGCATTAGAAATCAGAGCTTGTTAATTTTGACCTTTTCGAAGTTCTAAAACTTTGTCTGGACTCCCTCAAATCTCTCCTAATAAGGAGCCAGACAAGCAGTTAATGATGCTGACTGGATCACATAGCTGAGCTTCAACTCACCACCAGACGCTGTTCTGACACATATGGATACTATTTGACCAAATGACCAGATGTTGATTTCCCAAACATGTCTATCGTGCCAGCCACTGTTACTGAGAGAGGATTGACTAAGAATTCATACTAAAAAAAGCAATGGGGAAAAATCTCCACATCTCTGCGTGTTCCTCTTGTTCTAATGATTCCTGCCTCACACACTGGCAGGCGGAAAGTACAGGAAGCTCCCTGGCAGCCAAAATACCTGAAGAACAAACCGAGAACTTAATGATTCATATAACTCACAGCTTCCTCCCACACGCATATCACGACTTCGCTAGATGAAAGGCTAACGCACTGCTACTAGCCCATGTGTGTTTGGCGAGGTTAAGTGAACTAGAGCTAAGCTAACAGCTGCTGCGCTAACACGTGTTTAGTATTATTTTCCACAGTGGGGTTGGCTTCACCGGGCCGCTCTGCTGGCTACAAGCTGATCTTCAGTGGAGGCAGACTGCTGACATACAGCACAAGCACACTGAAAGACAGATGGACAGCCAGCCTCTGTATGTGTGTGCGCATGTGTTTGTTGAATGACATCCACATGAATGTCAACCCCGGGGAAGGTTATGAACGTATAAACACACACAGATTGGATATTACCTGGAGGAAAAGTATCACAGTCAGCATTTTCTCTTGTGATATTGTGTGTGTGTGTGTGTGTGTGTGTGTGTGTGTGTGTGTGTGTGTGTGTGTGTGTGTGTGTGTGTGTGTGTAGCTTTGAGTGACTGGCTGCTGAAACTGGTTTATGCAGACAGCTGGAGTGAGTGTAGGAAGATGTCTGTCAACCTGCGTGTGTGCTGATTACATTGTTCACATGCCATAGACAATGAGTAAGTGTGCATATTCTTATACAGTTTATTGTCTACATGCAAGTATGTGAACATGTGTGTGTCTGTGTTGTCTGTGTGTGTCTGTGTGTGTCTGTGTGTGTGTGTGTGTGTGTGTGTGTGTCTGTGTCTGTGTGTGTGTGTGTGTGTGTGTGTGTGTGTGTGAGAGAGAGAATGTGGGTTACCTGAGGTTAGTGTTTTGGCTTTCCATGGCCACACGGGAACCATTTGGACTTGGGCTGGTGGGGAGAACAGGAGGAGAAAAAAGGGAGGAAAAGCCAGAGAAAGACAAAGAGAGAGAAGGAGGGAATGTGAGTGACAGAGAAGAGGAATGCAGCATGTGAAGACAACAGGGGATAGGATTCAAAAGAGAAAACAGCGAGACGGGAGAGACAGGCCAAAAGAAAAAGAGAAATACAAAAGAGATGGGTGAAGTGACACAAAGAAACAGAATTAAAAGTAGATTAGAAAGGAGAAAGAGGAGGCAGAGGAAAGAGACAAAAACAGCAATGAAGTCAGTTTGAGGGACAGGAGAGAGGTCAGTGAGAAGACAGTAAGAAGAGGAGGGGGAAAGTAGATTGTCAGACACAGTACAGGCAGAGGACAGAGGAGAAGAACACAAATATAACTTGAGATGAATGAAGCCAAGTCAGTGATCATCTTACAACAGACATACTCATTGCTGGAGGATTCATGACTGTGCTGTCTATCACAGATTCCCAAACTGTTTTTCCAGCATCCCCAGACAGGAGGCATCATGTCCATTTTCAGCACGGGTAGTCTGAGTGTGACGCTACTTTTAAAAACACGAAGCTGTTAACAATCCTACTGACAGTCCTCAGAGTGGAGAGTCTGACAGTAAAGTTATGCGTCAGCACTGAGTAGAGACAAAACATAATTGCTATATTTTCATACTGTATATTGTTTTGAAGCTTAGAAGTGGGAAAGATGTATCACATGAGCATAATGTGTACATCAACATTGTGACTTTGTTTTGATGTTCATGCTTTCAAAGTCAAATGCAGAGGGGTGAATATCCTACCCTCACTGCTGCTTGAATGCATCAAAGACTGATACACTTACTTGAGAACTAGATGCAGGTTAGCAGATAGTCGCGGGTCGGTGAACTGTGTCGTTCGATTGTTGTGGTCGACGAAGTAGACTCTGCCCGTGGCTGTGTTTCTGATCTCCCAGCCTGGTGGCAGTGGGCCCAGCTCCTCACAGTTCACATTGCTGAGGTCTCTGAACAATAAGAAGAAAAACCGTCAGCAACAATGATACCACAATTATATAGAACTCTAAATTAAACTACATACATACAGCATTATTTTATTACAGTGTGTTAAAAAATGCAAGATGCGCTTAAATATAATGAACATGAATTATACTACTGATCATAACAGTAGTATAAGATTGACTAAAATACAACCTAGATTGTCAGGTGTGTATTTAAGTGTACTTATATTTAAATGACTAGCTACTTGCTCCAATTTTTTGTTACCTGATCTGGGCCAACGCTGTAGCCTAAGCAGGACTTGTGCATGTGTCAATGTGTGTGCATGTGTGTGTGTGAGGGTAATTTGTCCTTGTGTGATGTGAGGACACACCACTCAGGGACAAAGCACATGCCTCATCATCACAATATAATGGGTCACTTAGGAACTCTGTCCAAAGTGACCAAACCCAGAGGTTGCTGCTGTGAGCTGGATGTGCTTCATCACTGAGCAGCAGCTACACCAAGACACAGCCAAAAATGTAACGCAATCGCACTGCCTGCGATCTCTGGTGAATTAAAAAGTGAGCTATTGAGAGATGGTGAAACGGTTTGATTGAATGCAGAACCACTGGCCTGTGGTGTGTCCAGCTGAACATCTGTCCAAAAATGTTCTTCCAACTCCACATCGAACTCGTGGGGTCATTAGTTTGGCTGACCCCGGCTTGAGCCTGAAATTTGACTATTGAGATTGTTTTTGAACACAATCCTGAGCAATTGAGTGAGAAATTAAGTCAAGTACCGTTTGATCGTGTCAGTTTTGGGAATATATGTCAGGTTTTATATTCGACAAAGTACAGGCTCTCAGCCCTGCAGTGCATTTATCATTTGTGTAAGTCAATGTGTTGATGAGGGGATTGTTAATCAAACAAACCATTTAAATTGTTTGAAAAATAGACATAAATCTGGACAATAAGGATGTAATAAAAACATAGGCACAAAGATTTACCTGGGCACGCGGGGGTCATGCCAGGTGCTGACTCCAGTCTGTGTGTGGAGGAAGTACACCTGACCCTGCTGAGTCGTTCTTTGCTCTAAAACAGAGAAAAAATATAGGAATGAATATGTCAAAAACAGCACTGAAACAAGCTTGGACGTGTTCTGTAGTCTCGTACTGGTGGGTACAAGCATGGAGAGTGAGTTTGTGTGTTTTGAAGAAGGGGAAGTCTGTTTATAATTGATGTGACAGGCAAACTGCAGGGACGAGAGTTTCTTAAGGTGTGCGCCAAAGTAATCAATTAGTTCCTCTCCGGTCTCCAGTAGGCCTATCCCAAGACGACGGGGGAAAATAAAAATGTGGAGGAAATTTATCAAAGCCTTCCATGAGTGTTTTTCCTTGCACACAGTTCCTTGATGCTTCCTAGTTGCCTTGTTTTCTCTTAAAGGCTCGTGTGTGCTCTGAAAGTCGTCCCTTCCTATCAATCTCCAAAACCAAAGGAAATGGAAAGGAAAATGCTGTCACTCATTCCAAACCCACTTATATGATATATTGTAAACAAATAAGCGCACAGAGGACACCAAAAAGAAACCAGAAGAGAATGGTTCGTGAATGGAGAGAAAGTGTGTGAATGTTGGCACAAAGTGTGTGTGCTGCACGGGTGTGGTGTTCATGTGTGTATATTCACCCGCTAATCCATCACTAACCCCCCCCTCTTAACTTCCTACTGGCACAACTCATTTCCTACCCACCTCTCTTTCTCTTTTTCCCCTCACACACTCCTTCTCTCTTTCATTCTCTCTCACGCTCTCTCGCCACACCCAGCCACCGGTTCAGAGGGTTCAGCTGAGGAAGAAAGCTTGCTCGCTGTTGGGCATCAGTGACTCATTTTGTCCAACCTTGGCCAGCCTCAGCGGACACAGCAGGACATTTCAAAGGGGGCACAAGTCCAACAATGCCATTCTAAACTGCTGGCATACAGCGCCACACTTAAAATAATAATTTATTTTACAGACTCTGTGGGTATTGTGGGGTGCACTGTGGCTGACTGTGAAAAGTACACGTTCCGATATTGGAAAATGTACTTGTGCAGCTTTTGCATTATTTTCCCACTGTGTTTGCATGCTGCAAGTAAGGCTAGCTTACGATTTACAGACTTTAAAAAAATGGCCAATAACCTAATGTGCCTTCTCTACGCTTAACACTGAGCTATGAATACTCTGCTTTCAGTCCTTGTATTCAGTATGGGAATGTGAGCCTGCAAAGCCAAAACATTCCAACACTGGGAAGTGTTTGCAAACGAGGGGAGGTGAGGAGAAAGGAGAGAGGAGAGAGAGGAGAGGAGGATTAGCACACAGACAGTGTTGATTGGGGTTGTCATGCTGTGGTGCGGTGGGAAGGAGGGAGAGGGGAGCAGGATGAAGGGTTGGAAGAGAAAGTGTGAGTAAGAGCCTGAGGACAGAGCAGGGAGCATACATAAAGAGAGAGAAGGAAAAAATATGACATAAAGAGCATTTAAACTTTGTTCTCATCACATATTGCTGCCCCAAGGTTTAAGATTTAGTGAACAGCATATAGCACAAATTACTTAAAAGTAATCACATGAACATAACCAGACAAGGTAAATCGGTAACTCTGTCTGTTTTTTTAACAATGAGTGCTTGAAGTGAGTGTATATATGGTGTGTGTGTGTGTGTGTGTGTGTGTGTGTTGTTGCCATCTCTCACCATAACCCTCAGGCAGGTCTGGCGGTGTATGCAGGTGTGTTCGGCTCATGTAGTTACGATGCCGCTGTGATCGAACCCGTCTCTCCTGGATCCGCTGTTCGCCCGGTGGGCCGCTGGCCTCGGCCCCGTTAACAGGCGTCATCACTGGCGTGTTCTCGTCCACCACACAGCTCAGCGGACGCCCTGATGGGCTGGAATACTCTGACGCTGGCCTGGGTAACAGCAGAGCGTGCACATGTTCACGACCATTTTCAAGTATTTCTTTTAATTTAATACATACAAACATTGTTTTATAACAAATCAGAAATAATTAACATGTTCCCCGCATTCAAACGTCGGTGTGAATGGGACTTCTGACACCTTGGTTATCTTAAACACTGGACCCTTGTCTGTCAACCTACAACCCAGCTCCTTACCCCTCCGAACACACCTCCTCCACATTTCCTCTTCCTCCCCTCTTACTTAAGTCGCACCTCTCTCGCTCCTCTTCCCCTAGTCCTTCTTCCACATTTTCTCACTCCTCTTTTCACTCTCTGAGCCATTTTCCCATACACCTACAATATGTCCTGTCACAACCAGCTTATGAATGACATTACATGTGTACGCAGTAATGAGCAGTGACACAAGTAAGTGAAAAATTGCATAGTTTTAAAAACTACAGTCCACCTTAAAGAAAATAAAAAATAGGTCTGACATACATATTTACATGAACACTATGTACTGTTACAGATTAGAAATGAGCTGGCGCGCTGTTGCAAATTTATGACAGGATATTCTAATATTCTGTCTTCCTCTCTCATGTTATCCTTTATCATTTCTTTCTACATAGTATTAAACTGCTCATCTTCCTTCTCAGCTTCCCCATTTCCACCTTCCTGAATGCCCTACCACTTAACTTTTTCTTCACCATTTCCTGTCTGTCCTCCCGTGTTCTATTCTTCTGCCTGGAGGCTATCAACAATGTGTAGTCAGAGTGGGTGAGGAAGTGGGGTGGGGGTGCTATTTGTTTGCTTACTCTCCTAACGACTCTACTGATATGGGCCAAGTAGGAAGGCGACAGTTGTTCCTGCAGCAGGAACAGGAGCCAAGTAAAACCTGGCTGCCCGACTGGCTGGCTAGTTTATTTGGGTGTGTGTATGTGTGTGTGTGTGTGTGTGTGTGTGTGTGTGTTTTGCAGAGGCTGGGAGGCTAAGGAAATTGACAGAAATTCACTCATTACCGACAGACTGTTATTGTTGTGTTGCAATTGTTTTTTTTTTGTTTTTTTTGTGAAAAGGGTATTGGGGAATAGAACAAACAAATAGACCTTCCACCTCAATTCCAGTTGTAAAATGTCGAACTTGTTGTGAATTACATCAGCATGATATGGTATACAGTAGACCTGGGTACTGCCACTGCTGTTCCAATTCGATCTGGTTCAATTCAATTCAGATTTGACCAGATTTGATTCAATAAAGATCCAGCTAGGGATACTCCAGTTATGAGTTGTGAGAGAACTAATGCTGTGAACTGCACAAGTAGCCCCTCAGACCCAGTTATCAAAAATGTTAATGTTTACATTAAGAGGTAAATTAAAAGGTTTTGGAAATATGCAGTAAAAAGTTGCCCATAGATAGAATAATAGGATATTGTTTTGATTTTTGCACCTAATTATTAAAATCGCGTTATTAACGATGGAGAAGAACATAACAACAGAACAAATGAAGCAGAAGCGTTCCCATTTCAAACCACTTTCATGGCTATTGAAGTACAGTTTTCCGAGTACCTGTCTGAGCTCGGTGGGTGTTCATTTTGGACCCATATCCATTGGAAAAGGTATATATTTAAAGATCAATATCAGGTTTTTTTAATTAATACTGGATAATTCAAATGAAGATGAATTTGAATTGTAAAACATATAAACACATCAGTCCTAGTAGGAAGCAGTAGGATTAAGAATAATGTGACTTGGGCTAGTGGATCGTTCCAATTTTAACATGGTATATTGTGTGCAGTATGTGTGCAAATGTACCTGGTAGGTCTTTCCCATTGCGTGGTACGTGTGATGTGGTTCAGGTACTGTATCCTTCCAGAGGCTGTCCTCCTCTCCTCCCAACTGTTTCATGACAGATTAAGAAAAACAAGTGAGAAAAGAGCATCACACATACCTGATTTTGTCTACTTTTGACACCTATGAACATGGTCATCTAACAGCACAATCACAGCACAACACTGTATCTTTCATTTTCTAAAAACACAAAGAGAATCAGCAATAGAAATACAGCTTAACCTTCTGAATGTATTTTTTTTTAATACGTTAAAGATTGTATAGGAAAAACTTAAAAGAATTAATAAAGACTATATATTTTCTCACAGACAAAAGTCTCATAGGGATGATGGTAATATCTGCAACTTCTGCTTACAGGTGTTAATATACTTTGGTGTTCAAATACACACAAAATCAGAAAGAAACTGCTCCTTCCCCAATATGCATCTTCAAAGACATAATCTATCTTCAATGGAATTCAATCAAAACAATTTCAGAAAAAAGGGAGACGTTCGGGCAAAATCAAAGCCCTGTTTGGAAAAAAAGGATGGTGCAATAATACTGACCCATCAGGTAAATCATTGTCAAACAGGCGACTGCAGTCCACCACCGGCCCTCCTGTCCCAATGCGATCTCTCGACTGAAGACTCACTACACAGTTAACAAAGAGGAGGAAGATGGTAGATTAATGACAGTTTCCTACGGCAGCTCAAATGATGATGTAGTTCATTCATCACTTTGCGTAATGTGGTCACCTTTTGTACAGAGCAATGGCACATGGGATGTAGATTACAGCATCAAGAATATGTTAAGACACAGAGACTTGCATAAGATTGTAAATAGACATAATCTGCTTAACTTGCCCTGCCCCTAAAAAGTTAACGTTTTCTATTCTGATGCACAGTATACAGCTGCAATTGTGTGTGTGTGTGTGTGTGTGTGTGTGTGTGTGTGTGTGTGTGTGTGTGTGTTCGTGCTTCTTACCGACTATTTGTCCTCTCACAGTATCGTTGTCATTGGGGCCCAGCTTATTCAGATCCAGTCTCTGATCTGCAGAGAAGAAACAAACCAGACACACTGAATCAGCATCTGCCTCAATTTACAACCATGAACACACCCAGGTGCTAAGCTGATCTGCAACTTGTTGTATTTCACGCTGAGTAGCTGGGCATTACGACCAAAAACATAGCTACAGAAAGCTGCTGGGTGTGGGCGTGTTGCCGCAGTGAGAGACGAAAGGCTGTTTTGAGATAGTCTCCACTGTGACAATTGCCAACAGGTAATCCACAATATTCATTATATCTACACAATCCAGGAAAACACAGGGCCTCAATGTTTTTCCTATGCATGATTCAAAAAGGATACACTGAAGTAAACAGTAACAACTGTAACATAAAAAAAGTCAACAAGCATGTGTGCCTTTAAACTGTTAAAATATAAAACAGCCTACTCTGCAGAGAAAAAAAAACACCACTGCAGCTTCATCCATTCTGTGTGAAAAGATTAAGATTTGGAGATACAAAATATCACAAATTTTGGACGCAAGATGTGTTAGCAGCAGTCTTGTTGTTTCTGGATAAGTAAGAACTCATTGTCTGTCCAGCACAGGATAGCACTGCCAGACACAGACAGCACAGAAACACAACCCAGGAAGACTCTGAACAAGATCCAGACACAGATACATTCAGCCGACGCTCCCTCTCACTCCCTCTCACTCACACACATACACAAACACTAAATCCTACTTCCGCATGACCGGTCTAGCTGACCAGCCGGAGCGCTATAAATTAATGCCCATTAATAGTGCAACTTGTGTCTGTGTGTGTCTACAGGGGCTTTGGCTTACTTGAGTAAAAACTAAAATGCACCAATACTAAAAGCAAACTCAGACTGTATTTGTCGGTTCCTCTGATGCACATCTCCTCTCCATTCCCCCCTCCAGACTACGCACAATGGGTGATAGGGCCTTCAGTGTGGCGGGCCCCACACTGTGGAATGCTCTCCCCCACAGTTTACGCCAGTGCACATCTATTAGTACTTTTAAATCACAACTGAAGACTCACCTTTTTAAATTTGTTTTCCCTGATGTTTTGTAATGCTTTTATTATTTATTATTTGTTTTATGCACACTTTATTTGTATGCTTCATTTTGTCGTGTGACTGCTGTTTCGTCTTGTTATGTTTCTGTAAGGTGTCCTTGGGTGACCTGGGTGCTTAAAAATAAAATGTTTTACCAATATGTCTTATTTGCTTGAATAATATCGCATGCGCATAAAATAGGCTGTAGGTATAAACAAAGCACATCTATGTAATGTAAAAATATCTAAACCTATAGCTTGTTTCCAGTGTGTGTGTG
>CAEMYA010000187.1:1125018-1167600 GCA_903131615.1 Diplodus sargus | reverse complement strand
AAAAAAAAAAAAAACACACACACACACACACACACACACACACACACACACACACACACACACACACACACACACACACACACACATCAGTGCTTGTAAATGCGTTACATCCTTTACTTATCATCAGTGTGTCATGCAGCATATGAGGACACCACTGGCCCTCTGTCTGCTTATGTAGCTGTTGTATGCTTTACTTAGTTTTCACTTCCTCTTATCTCTCAGGCTGCTGGTGATAAAGCACCCTCTAAAAAAAAAAATTCTACAATCTAATATAATTTTGAAAAACACAGTTGTAACGTTAGGCAGCTTTGTGATTGGGCCAACTGCTTCTCTCTGGTAATATTTTTAGTCAAAGCCCAGCAGCTAACTCACAGATTTAATTATTTATCAGTTTCTGTCTCAGCTGTAAAACTTTGCACAGTTTCGTCTAGGTAATTACCGCTGTCTTTTTCTGCCAACATATTGGTTCGTCCATCCTCACTGTCCCACTGCAGCCAAGGAGACCATTTTTAAGAGTTCCTCTGTGTAAAATATTGAGTAGACAACCACTCTTTTCTGTATGAAGCAAGTCACTGGGGGTTTGCATCACAGACAACACACAATAGCTTTCAACAGAGACCGAGAAAGTAAGAGTTGGTGTATGTTATGGTTCGTCTGCTGCTGTCCTTTTCATTTCTTGCTTGAATATCTCCATCCTAGACAGTTGGAAGGCCTGCATAAACTGAAGCAGGCCAATGCTTTGTTTGGAGATGGATAGACAATTCTGTGACATTTACAGAGCATGTAATTACAGAGCAGTGGCAGAGAAACCAGAGAGGATGAAAGTAATAAAATCAACACTAATTCATTATCCCTACCAATTCAGGTGACCCCTCTCTTTTCCAACTAAATAATGGCCATAAGTTTTGAGGAATAAATTGTGAGTACCTCATTTAATCTTTAACTACATAATTTATGTTCAAGTTAAACAAAAGAAGTAGAGCTTCTGGAGGGCCCACACAGCTCAATGGGCTGTGAAGACAAAACATCTGGAGGTTACAATACAAATCATATCCTTTGCTGCTTGTCATCTTCTTTATCTTGTGTTATTTTCGGCCACTGTCTAATAAATTAGATCAGCTAAAAGACTCCACATTACCCAGCCTCAGACAAGACCTAATCTTTCAAAAAAACAGGCAGATGAAGTTGCCAAAGGAAATGTTGTCCAACATCTGCACACAGTGTTAAGCCTGTAGTGGCTATTGATGAGGACAAGGTAGCGGAAAGTTCTTGTAGAGAGAGAGTATACCAGTGTTGCTTAATAGGTAGTTTATAGACCAAATCACTGCAATGTTTCGCTAACAACAACAGTTACTTCCAGCCAGACAGCAGGCAATTGATCTGCAGTGAGATATGTGAATATGACTTCTGTAATTATTTTATGCTTTGTTACGGGTTTTCTACCCAAAAGTTATTGTAACAAACACTATGATTGGTTTTATATGTTGATATATGAGTTTATTTATCTAAATCAGTTTCTTTAGTATCCATTAGTTATTCATCCTTAGGAGTGTTTAGTTAGTCCACTTAAACCTACAGGAGTGTATGACATCCTTAATTTAAGAATCGTATTACTGATCAAACAAACAGCTTACTTAAACCTACATTAATGAAAAGCGTAATCTCATTTTCAACTTTTGATCCTATAAAAGACAATTCATTGCAAACTAATGGTGTTACTGCATCTTTCAAGCACATTAAACCCCCATATGCCAAAACAGTGCTACATGGAAACAACATGGATTACACAATAGATCATGTCATAGTATGCGAACCTGCCACGAATGAGAAACAAGCACCACTTCCAAAAAAGATACGGACAGGCCTGGAAAACCAACCTAGCATTACACCCATTCAATGAGGGGACCTTGACAGTGACCAAAATGACACAGTCAAGACAAATCAGACAGAAACACAACATGGGAACAGACGATCTCAACACAAACCAAATTACACTGACTGGGCCAACAGGATGAACACTAACCATCAGCTTGTCAGGGGAAATTACACTGCCAAAGCCGACAGTATGGGCACAGGCCAAATCAGAGGCAGCCAGAAAAGCCTCCTGTGGGACAAAACGGACACCATGTTGTCGGCAGACAGGAGAAAAACAGGGGAAACAGAGGCCTGAAATCTTGGCAGAACATTTGTGGACAGAGATTCCAACCCAAAGACAAAAATCAGCCGCCACAGTTTAAGTGGGTCATCATCTTAGGCGTTAACCCTTGCCTTAAAGACATACGTGAGCCAATTTTGTGCACTGAGGTATTCATATATTCTTCATTCTATGAAGTAGTTGGAAAATCACATACAAAAAGGGACCCTTTAGGGTTTTCTTGTAAACAAACAAGTTATGTTTCCGTTGAATATTACTAACCAAAATGCATGCTGTATCTCGAGTGCTAACGAACCATTTCCTGCCTTTTTACAATCCAGTTTTTTGTATTTCAAGTCCAGTATTGATCACATCGATGTTTACCAGCTTGCTGTCTTTTTCTTCCTTGCCTCTGCTGGCTGCTGCAGCAAATTATATGCAGCTTATTGACCAGTGGAATAGTGCATTATCTATCAAACAAAACAGAGACCCACTCATTGAAAACACCTCTAAAGCTCAACAGGGAACCTCTAGGATATGATCTTTGTCAGGCCAAAATGTTGTGATTGAGTAAAAGCTTTGGACATAATATGAAACAGGCTGACAACAAGCAAATCTTGGTTTCATGCCTTAATTCTTCAAAGACTGCAGCAACTGGCATATCAGGAGATTGACATTATCATGATGAGCATATTAAACTTCAGAAAACGCCAGACAAATGCAGTTTTTTGTCCAACTTTATGGCAGGTCATAGCACTATTGTTTCAATTGAATATCTATGTTTCTGGCTGCAAAAGATTGCCTCAACTACAACCCTGATAATAATTATCGATTGCATTTCATTTCTTTTATTCAGTTTAACTGCTGACCATATCAGAGATGTAGGCTTTGATTCAGAGGGCTGAACCCAGGGTCTTAAACTACTTCTAAAATGGTATTCAACGACATTCTGGGAAATTCAGCTACAATGAATATATGTTGTGACTGAATTTTTTATGTCATCATAACTGGTCTCAACTGACTGTGTGCTGCTGAAGTGGCAACACTGGTAAGCAGCTCCTGTGTTAAACTGAATGTGCGGGCACTAATAAGGACTTGGCTCTCTGGTTACCAAATAATGCTAATGAAGATTAAGGAATTAACCTGCACACTGCTCCACTGTCTCAGCCACAATGACCACAGAGGGAAAAGCCTCTCTCATTGTCATCAATGGCCTCTCACTAACACGGCTGCCAGCCACAACAGGTTTTAGCTGCTGATCGTGTTGATGGACAGCTAGATTTAAAGGGGGAATAAATAAAACAATGGACATACAATGATGAGTGTGGGGAAAGCCAGTCATCATCATTGAAAACCTCACTACCAGGACTTCTTAAAGGCACAAAAATATCATGGAAACATTTGATCTTATACACACAGGACATTCCCTTCCTTCAAATTCAAAGATGATGATGACCCAGATCAAGGTTAGCCACTGTTACAACACTGAGAATTTTCATTATGAGAACTCACAGAGAACGATTACAACAAGAAGCTTAAATGTTACACTTCTCAACTGTGCTGTGTTACAGTGACTGTGTGGGAGGCACACATGTAGACAAATGGCCTTGTTTTTTATAATAAATTGCAAACTTCCATGCACCTGTAGGAAACCTGTACAACAGGGTTAAATAAAAAAAAGGTACAGATTTTAGTGGGTTTTTTTTTTAAATAAATTAATGCTATAACAGTCCGTCTCTCACATATGTTCCAGGCAACAAGGAACAAAAAGTACTAAATGTATGCAGCAGCAAGGTGCAAGGTAAAGCCATCTGGACGTGTGTTTTAGCGTTAAGTGTTCTTTACACAAAGGATTTGTATTATAGATGGGCTGATTAACTTCTCATCCCTACAGTCTGGGGAAGGTTGCTTCTATTAAGGGCCCCTCTATGCTATAGAAAAAGCACAGTCATTCCTGCAACAGCAACATACAAAAATACATTTAAAATTATAGAAAAGTTAAGAAAATTGTTTATTTTAGTTCTAATTACCACCTAAAACCTCATGAGTTGGATCACATGAACACAGAAATTTACTACACTTGTATAGAGGAAATTTAAATAGTTAAAGTGCAGTTATATTGAATTAAGCCCACATTGTGCAACATGTCATCTTTGCTTTGTTAATATTACATATTTTTGAACCCTGTTTTTAAAATTCATAGGGTTGCAAGACAATATCACGTAAAGGTGCCCTGAGAAATGTTCAGAAAAACTCTAGTTTAGGTCTTGTAGCAAATACTACCCCCATACAATTCGGAGTAAGTAAATTGCAGACTCTTCCACTATGGACCTTAGTATAAATGAGGAAACAAATCTCATCTCTGTGCCATTTGGGGATCCAGCAGTGTTTTATAGCTGCCACATGAGCAGGCAAGCCATGGTGACCCTGAGTTGGCAGAGGCCCAGACTAATTCAGATCCTAACACTGAAAGCTAGGTCAACTAGGAATCAGTAAACGACCAGGAAGCCCCTGGGTTACGCTGCCTTCAGTGTTGTCCGTGTAAAAACTTTCCCACCCTCGCTTTTACAGTGAGAGTAGAGACTGTAAATGTGGCTCCACACCAGTGTCCTGCATACGTATGACTAAGGAGAGGAGTAGATAATAACCATCCATTGATGTTACCATCATCCACAAAGACTTCTGATGAGTACTGTTGGTTAAACTGATTTTAACTAATTCCCAACCTTTTGGATGGACAGATCTCATCTGACGAACATTTTACGTATGTTTATTTATTTATTATTATTTATTGCTTATTTTACCAGTTTTTTCAACCACGCTGGTTTCAAAATGAAAGAGATGACATATTAAGACAGGTTATGTCCTTAAGTTACAATTAAACCTTTTATATTTAGTTATCACTTTTATGCAAACCTATGCTGATGAGTATTGTATGAGCAACATGGTCTCAGAATTAACTTCTTTACTGGATAGTTAAGGTGGCTGACACGCAAGTATAGAACAGCATTAGACTTTCTTTGGTGTTTGAACACAATAAAAGTTTGTGGAGTCCAGATTACATCAAGACTGGACAAAGACTCACCCGAAGGCCCCAAGCACAACATATATTTCTACAGATATTTTTTAATTAAATGAGACACATTTTAAAGTATTTGGTCAAAACAACTTCAAACAAAACAATTTTCTTTGAAAAAGTATTACATTAAGCCAATTAATTTCTCACTATCCTAAACATGCCTTCATCTTAAACAAAGCTGTGATAACAGTTAAAGGCCACAAAAAGGTCACCTCCGCTCCATTGTTTGTAAAAAGGATTTGAAACAGCTGCTGTTTTGGGACCATTTGTAGGTGAGTCACCCCATTACACCGTCTGAAACAAGCCATAAATCAAACAGTCACCACAAAACCAAGCCTATCCATCTAAGCAACAAACATACTGGGATAATGCTTTTACCACTGTCTGGTAGCTAAGGGAGGTGGAGACAGACAGTGTCCTGTCATTGACAGAGGCAACATGTCCTTAGGCTTCAGAGGTCAAACACAGCTTCCTATCCCCAGGGGAACTAGCAGCGTACCGTTTCTGCCTACACCTTTACTAAGCCTGCAAACCAGCAATTGAAGATTCTAAAAAAAAAAAAGGATATGAAAGCTTCAGTTTTTTTTTATGTCTCAGTACCTTTGCAGATGTCCAAACACCAGCAGGGCATAAAGTCAGTGCTACGCAATGAGTCAAATGATATAAATGCGTGGCAAATAGATGACAGGTAAATACTATATAAATAAACAATTCTTAACCGTGATGACGTGAACGTTTTTGTTGACATATTATGCGATGTATGCATTCCAATGCGTTATAAAATAATAAAAGAAATCCCTCTGCACACTATATTTAACCGGAGCCTGACTTCAATCTAAATAGATCACTGCACAATTATGTATGATCTTATGTAAAATCTTTAAAACAAAAAGTATTAAAAATTGTATACAATTACAAAATGTGCATAATGTACTTCAGACCACAAAGAGAGGCAGTTAGAGGGGCGTGAGATTTGTATCCTCTCCATCTGTCTGAACACAAAAGTCAGACTGAAGGTTGGCATTAGTTCTGGTCAAAAGGTTAAAGGTTGTAAACAGACAGGGGCAGGGGGTATTGGGGGATTCCCACTTGTTTTCTCAAGGGAGTCTCCAATTCACCATTTGCAACGGCTGCTTAACGCCTCACTCTGTTCACCGGGAAAAGAGGCAGGAGGAGGGATGAGTCAGATGTTCAAATCCTTTAAACCCAAACAGGGTGCTCTCTTTGGAAACTGCATCCGTTTAATTGATCAGGGGATTTAGCTTAATACTCTTTTTTAAAAGATATAAAATCTCACAAAACAAGTCCATTCTGATGTTTTTAAACAAAGTATACATTTATAGAGAATTCTGAGTGGTTTGAAAATGTCATTCATTCCTGGTAGCATTCAAGCTGCTAAGAGGTGAGAGCTGTCAAAGTTTTGTGAAAAATTTTCAGCATATGTGCGAAGGTTCCCATTGGCCATTGCTTCCTCCTCTGGAGGCTTCATGTATCGTTAGCAGACATCGTATAATAACACAATAACATTTCCTCGTCCAATCATTAGTTGTTCTTAACAATCACATTAGGAATTTGAGATGTGAAAAATGGATGTGAAATTATATTTTGACTAATGTCAACAAACACAATGTAGATAAAGTTACATTTGAGAAAGAAATACATAAAGCTCGATCAAACTGAGGATCCTGGCTCTGCAAAATGATGGTGGGATACTATTTAGTTTGTTAAGAAAGGGGATGACAAGACAAGGGACATGAGCTGTATTCAAGTTCACAACAGTGTATGATTTGTACTGTGCAGACCACTGAACCACCAGCATGCCTCAAGCCTCTGTTAACATTATCATACCACAGATCTGGGCTGCTCTGCCCCAGACCAAAGGGTCTGTAGTCAGGATCTCCAGTAGACGATTGCGTGATTGTGCACTGCCAACACCGTGGTCAAGTACAGACATTTTGTGGTCCATTTGTTCCATTTATTCTTCGGCAGCTCTACAGGGACAGGACAGTCAAGCCGGGCTGCATCAGCATCCAGTTGACGTGCTTGGATGCTGTTATAATGAACACCGTTTTCATGTGGCAGTCATCCTCAGATCCTTTTTTTTCATCTTCAGTTTAGTGTACATTTGGTTCTACTGAAGCAGGTTTATTAGGACAAGTTATGAGAGAAGGGTTGTAGAACAGATTGCAGCCAACAAAGTTGGAAACAACATAATTGCATTTATTATGATTTTAACTCTGTGTCACTGAGTTCCCACTGCTTCTACATTATCTAAACCTATCAACAGCCCCATCTAAAAGTAAGATCAAGAAGTATAAGTTATGATTTTCCAATAAGATAATGCATTTGTTTAATATTTTGCTGGTATTCAATCAATCAATCAATCAACAATACATAATGCCTGTAAATGTGAGCTGTTACCAAATATTAACCTGGTCAACAGTGTGGCTGAGGGCTGCATTATAGGAAGTGTTTTACACACTGGAGAGTAACTGTGGCTGAAAATGTCCCGAGTCACACAACTAACAACTGACTCAAGGCAACATTTTTCATGGTAGAAAAATCTATTTTTGTGATACTTGGATATTATTTTGCAGAGCATTGGTTTCATTTAAAAAAAACTTCCTGACAGACAATAAAAGGTTTAACTAATTTGAAACAACAAAACAATATGAAACAGAAAGCTTCAATGACCTTACAGTCACTATTTTGAAAAAAAAAAAAAAGGAATTGTAATATACCCTGATGGAGCTCAATTGGTTTCAGTCGGTTTGACTGCATAAAGCCAATACAATATCACACTGTCAAAAGAGAGGTGTTATTGTCTACCAACAACTGGATCTTTCCATGGGGTCTAGTGCTTCCTAAAAACACGCAGTGACCTCCAGTGAAATCTATATGCATGTTTACAAGTACAAAGTAATGGTAACCACGTTTTAGGCCTCAGGTGGCTTCACTGACAAAAACTTGTACCAAAACGGAAAGATGAGAGATGTCCGCAATAACATTTTTGGGGATTCAAGCTTCAGTGAGAAGCTTCCGCAAATACTGTTGTTTAAAAGTTCAACATCGTAACACAATCTATCAAACTTCTATCAACTTCTATCAAACTTGCGTCATTATATAATTTCTAGGTTGGGAAGGTTTCTAGTTTTACTCTCTTGTTCAGTGCAGCCAAAGCAACATCTCCTTCTATCAAATACTGATTTGGACATCAATAACCTTGGCAATGTTAGAAGCTTTCAAAGCTTCTGAGCATTTGGGTCATAACTAAAGATTAATAATACAAGGGAAAAGTCATACACTGAAGGAACATTTGTTTTTCTCCACAATCTAGGTTACCAAGTAATGAAATGTGCATGTGGCTCAAAGCCAGAATTAAATTCCTCTTAACTTTGCAAACACACTTTACCTGATACAAGTCAATCTGGGCTCTTAAATTTCTTTAAATATCTGATATCGATGCATCTTAAATAAAAGAGGGGTAAAACAGGACAGCATATATTCAAAGAAAATAACTGATTTTGAAAAAAAACTTAACTTTCTATCACACCCACTGACATCCCCCGAGTAATTAGTGAAAGTCATTCAGCTTAAAAGGGGAGGCCCACATCCTTCGCTTTTACCCCTGTTATGACTCTTGCTTTAGCCCCATGCTGTCTCATTCACAGTATTGTTCACCAGTTAAACAAAACACATCCTCTTCCCGTCCTCACGCCTTCATGGCGGGCTCGCTCATTCAGTAGAACACACACTAAATACATATTGGCATTACGTCAAGAAAAACTACACAGGGTGTACGTGACCATTTTCTCATTACTGAATCAAGTACAGTGTGGCATGAAATAGCATTTATGGGTAGCTAAAATTGGTCAATGTTGCCAAACTGGGGATTTAATCTACACTACACTTCCTCTGGAAAGCCATTACTTGATTTCCCAACCTCCCACCCTCAGCCTTTCTCCAGGCCAGTGAATGCTCGGGATGCCAATTATGTCATTCATTTGAGAGGCCAGCAGTCTACAGCTGACACTCCCCCTTCTCCTCCCCCTCCTCCTGGCTCCCTGAGGAGACGCCAACAATCTAGAGTCAGGAATCTTGAGTGGAACCTAGTCACTACACAGAGGAGGAGGGATGGGTTAGAGAGGGGTGAGAAGGTAAAGACAAAATGTTCATCTGAAGGCATGAATCTACGATGGAATGGAGATGGAGCGAGGGAGGAATTTGAGGAGGGGTGGAGGAGAGAGGTCTATCAGGAGTCGCAAATCTCGAATATGGAAAAGCAGAGGGAGGGAAAGAAAGGGGAGAAGTTAATTTGGACGAGGGAATTTTGACAGTGATGACATTCTGGCAACAGTGGATACGCTGAGGGAGGAGTAGCAGCGGGGATGGAGGAAAGAGATAAGAGGAGATGACAGAGGAGAGAAGAGGGATACCAGAATGAGCAAAGCAGACAAAATGATACTTTGCGAATGTATTATGCGTACATTTGATATTTAACACTGTACAGACAAATCTGCATTGAAATTATCTTGATAGTATTATCAGAATGTCTCAAAACCTTTAAAAGTGGTCTGTTCAATTTGGGTAGCCTGCTATCCATCTGAATATTAATCTTTTTTATTTTGATCAGCTGTGTTAATTTTAAGCTCTGCAACATCTAACAACATGTATGTCTGTCTGAAAAATGAGAGTCTTTTGTTTTTAATAAATGCCTCCATATTACAATACTAAAAAAGAAGTGAGCAACAATGATGCCATCAAATCAAATGCTGGCACAAGTGGGTAAACTGAAAAATGCCTGTTAGCAAACAAGAATTAATTAACTGCTGAACAGCCCAGTCAATCCAGCAAAGGGCAAAATGTACTAAATTGGCCAGCCTTTGCCATTAGCTCATTCATTTAGGAGCTGCCATAACATTCTGACAAACTGTTACCACAAATGGTCAGACATGGATAAGAGGTGATGTGTAGAGAGACTGAAATTGGAATACATAAACACAGGGAACGAGCTAAATTACTTTTTAGGTGGAGGCAAGCTGCCACATAATGAACAGATGGAGAGTCTGGGTGGTAGGAAACTAAGAAAGAAAGGTGACATGAAGCAGAAAGAAAAGGATGGAGGGATAAAGAAAAAAAAAGGAATAAGGGGGAGGAAATAAGCCGGAGGGAGGGAAGCTATCTAAAGACTGAGTCACAAAGTAAATGAGAATCACACACAGGAAGCATTCAGGTTGAAGTTTGATATAAATACACTGGGGTGAAATAACATACCACAGGAAAGTCATTCCCTGATGACTCATTACATACACTAACATTGTGTCTACACAGGAGGTGTTTCAGTCGCCTTTTTTAGTTGTCCGTCTCATTCACAGCTTACAGAACAGATAAGGGCCATTACTTTTTATTTAAAATTTAAACAAAATTGGTGGAAAATTGAATAATCAAACTGTAATGACCTTGTAAATTCAAGCTATACATCGTCTATATGTGTACCTGACCATTTGAAGACACTTGTCTTGTGGTGTACAGCAATACACTGTATGGGTTGTGTTCGAATTATTACGACTGAATTACGCGTTGTTACAAATTCATTACAACCAACTTGTGACAGCCGAACATTACACACTTTTTTTCAAATGTGTTATGTATTTCTATGTTGTTTTTACACTAAACAAAAGCCATTACAAAACAGAATTGCTGATTTAAAAAAAAGGAGCAAGGGGGGCACTACTCTCTCTTTGCAACATCCGATCCATTCTTTTCATGATTGATTTTTCATTTCAAAATCAATCCAGCTCTTTACACAGGCCACTCCACAGCGCGCATTTTACTCTCACTATCCATGGGTAAACACAAGCCGATGCATACTTTTACACTTGAAGTCTTAGTTATCCATGTTTTTCCTGCATAACTACAGTGACTACATAACTACAGTGACTGTGGTGTTTAAGATAAACGTGCTTTAGCTGATATTATAGTCCAGCATCTTTAGAAACAAAGACCGTTTGACTGTGCTGTTGCAGTTAAGGTGACTGAGTATTTAAGCACTAGAGACCACTGCATATATTTCACACAAAATCAAACTATGCAGGTTTGCACTGGAAGAGGGTTTTTGTTGCAATGATATGAGGCTAATGTAGAGACAAAATAAGACAGCATGACATGGTAAGGGTTGTAGCTTCTTGTGATCATGTTTGAAGTTCACCCTAACTGCAATTGCCGCCTACAGCTGTTCGCCTAACGAAACACAGGCACAGGAAGGTGATGAATTTGCATGGCAGCCAATGCACTTGCTAAGTCGTGTGAATAAATGTGTTTGTCCTTGTGATATTTAAGTATAAGAGCAACAGTTGTGACAATACACTATTAGCTTATTCAGCTCATCTCCTCAAGCTGCTTCAAACCACACCTACTATATCATCCCCCAGGATTGTGTGTGTTTGTCTGTGCTTGAAAATAACAGGCTGCATCTGTGCTATATTTGTGTTTGTCTGTGTTCATTCCCATGTGGATGCCAGATTTCATTTACTATGTATGGACTACTAACCCTTAGAAACAAGGGGGTGATAGCAGACGGGGGCATAGGAAGATGACCATTATTATGAAGTGGAAAACAGTATTCGGAGGTCGGGGTGGGGATCCAGAGAGCGCTATGAGAAGGAAAAGAGAGCAATAAAAGAAGAGAACTGCAGTGATGAAAGAGAGAATAGTGAAAAATAAAACATAGGTAAAAATCTATGGATGAAAAAGGAAAGGCAAAGGCAATAAAGATGCAAGGGAGTGATGGTGGGAGGGAGAGATGAAGCGCTTGGTGATACAACATGCCAGCTATCTGTGTGTCCAATCAAAAAAAATTCAACAATAATTATTTTCATTTCAGAGGAACTTCACACACTTGATAACAGCAGACGGATGCAGCATATAGTGCATCTGTGTCACTGGAATGACAACAAACTGAGTCAGTATTAGTCTGCTGTCTCAAACAGATAATATCTCATTTAGACACTTATTTCTCCTGTATTTGGGTGCATTACTGCCCATATGTCACCAGTCACCAGCAGGCCAACCACCCACTAACAATATGGCATAGCCTATGGCAGAAACATGCCTAACATACAGTAAATGTCAGCTGTGCGTAGTCTCTCTGCATTTATTTTGTCATTCTATTCATCATCCTGTTGACAGAAGAACCTTGGTCTGGGGAGGAAGCTCAGAGGCAAGTGGTTAGATGTGTGAGACGAAACAGTGAGAGACAGGCAGATGCTGTGAAGATGGAGGTAAAAGCAGAAGACAGCACAGCGAGAAAGGGCAACATTGAGACAGAGATAGATGAGACAGTGTTTGCTATGTTTCCTGTCACTCATTGTGTGAATGACATGTGTAAAAAGTTGCAGTAGGTTGCAGTAGTTGTCCCAAGTTCTGTGTAAATATAAATATTCTAGCAGAGTAAATATTCTAGCAGAGTTTCTTGGTGGAGTCCATTGGTGGAGTTGGGGGGGGGGTGGGGTACTTTCAGTAACATATGGGAACTTTCGTTGAATGAATTGAGTTTACAGTTCTAGCTACGATTTCTTAACATACGAGGTCTGAGATATGACAGGACACAGCAATTGGTTTAGGCATTGCTTCTATAATAAGAGGATACAGCTTTTCCTTTCTTCAGAACTTAAGGGCATTTTTCTATACTGAGTCCCTAGGTCCTAATTACAGACCTCCACATTATGTCTGTAAAGGTTTCAATAAAACACTGCTTGGGGTTGATGTGTTTTTATAGCTACATTATGAAACAGATTAAAACAGTAAGTTTGTCATCAAACTGTTGGATTGCCACCTACATTGCAGAATGTTGTGAAATCTATAACAATCACTAAACTATTGTTAAAAATGAAACCAAGGACAACAAAGTAGTCTAAGAATGCAACTTCTCAGCATCTATTCATAATTTGCACGAGAGCTTTTGGTTTGTATCTCTCTCAAAATTGCCCTTCTTCAGTAGCAGTATCAAAACATGCCTACTGTTGGTGAATGAGGGGTCAGGTCCTGCATTGTTAACGCATTATAGTAAGAATTGAAGGAATCGTCTTTCTTTACTTCTGGACTTTCGTAAACAGGTGGGAAATCTTGCTGTTATTGTGATTATGTTAAGAGAGGAGTGGGATGGTGTGGCACACCGGCGCCGTCCGAGCTACTTGATCCCCATATCCACAATAAAATCTGCTGCATCACTCACGTCCTCCGACTGTCTCTCTCCCACACTCAAACTGAAAACACAGACTAGGAGAGAGGATGGAGGCAATTTGAGTGGCAGTGTATGCGAATGCGCGTACGTGTTTGCATTTTCGCACAGTAGAAATGCTGAGTGTTCTACCAGACACACACACACGCACACGCACACACACACACACACACACACACACACACACACACAGTTAGACTGGTGGGCAGTCAGACTGCAGAATCAGTAGCAGAAGAACAGTGAGGGGGAGGAAAGTGTGATCCTTAAAGTCTAACCTGCCTTCCTGCTTCACTTGCGTTTTTTAAAAAAAACGTCTACCACAGAAAAGGGAAGAGATTTTTTCATTATCCACGGGCAGGAACTACTTAATATTTACAACTGTGGCCTGGCAACAGACATAGAAAGGTCGACAGTCTTTTGACGATGCAGACATTTTTCCTTTTTTGGGAACAACATAAAAACATTTTGGGCAAAAGAGGCTTTCTTTGTTGTTTTATTTGTTATGGTAGTACTCTAACAATATTGAAAACTAAAATGTATAAAAATAAATAAAATGACATAAAAATAACAACAAAAATGAAAAATAAACTCATTTATATGCGAAAATTGTTAAGTAGATATTTAGAAAAATGGTAAATAAATAGAACAGAAATGAATTATTTCTCTTTACATTTGTGCAGTTTCATTAATCATTTATTCTATTTATTCATTCCCCTTTTTTATTTCTACATTTTTTTAAATGGCACTTCTATTACTCCATACTGGTGTCTTTAAGTCTTCTTTCATTAACCATAACACACTTGAATTTAACATTGCTCTGCTAAAGTTTAATGAAACACAGTCTCCTATAGAGATTCAGGCCACGTATGAGGCTGATAACAACATCCTTTAATAGAATAATATCACATTCCTGGCGAAATCAATAGCATGTTTTGGTTGTTTAGGATTTGCCAAAGATACCTGATTTTAATACACTAAAACATTTGTTTACTTAGGATAAATTCCACTGTTGCTTAACTGTATAATTATAAAAATTGTAAACAGTTCATGCATTCTTCTTTTCCAACTAATATTAGTGTATTAATTTTGCCCAGTGTCCCTAGAAGCCCCTCCAAGATGCCTCAGAGTCCCTAACAAACTTTGACAAACACTAAGTACTGTTCTGTGTTGAGGGACCGGCACAGGAAGTGTGTGTGCACATGTGTGTGTATGAGTTTGTGCACATCACAAGTTGAGAACAGATAAAGACGGAAAAAAAAACACCAAACTGGAGCCACACCGGCAGAATCGTCTGTCAGCTGTCTGGACTAGATCCGGGGGCAAGCAAGGGAGAGGAAGGAAGAGAGAGAAATGACAGAGAGATGAGGGACATCCTGTTCAAGACGAAAAAAGAAAGTAAAAGACTTAAGAGAAAAATGCAGGATGCAGAGACTCATGATGAGAGGCTGCACTAGGGAGGTAGAGAGATCAGGCAGTGAAACCCTGCAGTGAAGAGCAAGAGCAACACTGCAGAAAAAAAAACAACACATTCATAGACTAATTACCTGCCTTATCACGTGTTGCAAATAACATTTTTAAGACTCAAGTTTTTGCCTTCCCCTCATAATTCTCAGAGGCTGTCAGAAATATCATGCTCTGAGCAAATGAAAAAAAGGTGATATTTCTCTTTCATATTCTGCCGGAAAATCCTCCTGAAGCTCTTGGAAAGTTTAATGTATTCTGCATATTGAAGACCACCTCCTCTCCAGTCAGAGGCTGTTATGCAATAGTGAGGTGTTCAGTCTTTCCATTTTCCTGCTCAGAAGTACGCTGATGCCACCAAGTTCAAAAGTAATTTGAAAAACAGATAAAACTGAGGATTGACTGAAACAGCCAACTTTTATGATGCCATGTAGAGAAAATGCATACTTATAGGCTACATTATGGTGTTCTATAAAGAAAAATATAAATTCATGCTCTGAACAACACATTTTTAATTTTCCCTATGCACAAAAGGTAATAGCCCTGTAGAAAGCATGTAAGCTCCCTGTGTGTTAGCTGGTAAAACATAGGTCATGAGTGGAGGACAGTAAAGATGAGTTATGAAACTGGCAGCGCCCTGTGAGATTTCATTACTAAATCACAGTCTCCTCAAACGCCAAATTCTTTCCAAAACACAGTGCTGTGTTGAGATAAAGACAGTGCCTGGAAAAGCTAATCCTGTCTGAATTTGGCATTTTCAACAGTAATATTCCAAAACAAATCATTGCGACCCGATCAGATATCAAGTTGCATTTATCTTTAGTTAGTAGAGGGTTGACGAGCTGCACACAGCTGACATCTCTCCAGAGCAACGCTCCTTTATGCCTGCTTTACTGTGGTTGTGTTAAATGTGCTAAACCTAATAAGAAAATCCACAAGTCAACTGAAAGCAAATGTATCAATGGAACAAAAGGGTATGATTCAACACAGCAGAGAACTGGGGGTTCCCCCACAGCATTCAATATGAGCTAGGAGGAGAAACTGAGATGACCACAAACTGTGTGGAGCTCTGTGTTCCCCTTTCACCCGCATTATGGAATCACATCCTCGTAAATCAGCATCAGCAAAGCCAAAATCCAAAACAAAAACACATACCAAGAGCTTCATTTCACTGGGTGATTTGAAGATTAACAGGGTAAGGAAAAAGGGAAAATGAATCCCTGGATTCAGGGGCTGCAATAATGAAATATTTGTGGATTCAAGTCAGCCTAGATTTCAACGTGCAATTCACTGGGACTGTGGTGTAAACGTGTTAGTCAGAGATGAAAAACAAGGACAGCCTTTTGTGTGCATGTAATCACAGTGACCAAACAGCTTTACCTGAGATACTGCTGGCCAGGTGAACTACGGTTATATTAACACTGCACCGATTCTGGCTCACTGTCTTCTATTGGAAAATTAAGAAAAGTGGGTCAGCCAGATACAGTACTGCTGAACCGCAGTCAATCTGCACAGTAAGAATTTATCTTTGACACAATCAGTCAGACGTGGCGAGACGAGTGTCACAACAAGGTTACCTTAACTATAAAGAAACATTCTCCTTTCCGCATTCCCTGAACTAAAATGTGCTAAACTAAGGCAATCAAGGAAACCACAAAAACTCTTTCCAAACTGTTCAGGTTCTTATGCATTATCACAGCGATATACGCCACTCAGCCAAAACACTACAACTGGCTGGGTGAAGTTACCATCAATGATTTTCTCTTTACAATTTGTTGTTCTGCTGGTAATACTTGGGTCCAGGAATTCAGATGGATGTTCAGAGGGGAGTTTGAGTGCCGGGTTGGCAGTAGGTATGAAGGCCACGATCCAAGGTTTCCCAGCAGAACCTTGCTTTGTAAAGAGATGATTACTGTTCTTCACTTCACGGTTTTAATGTTAGAGCTGAATGATGGATCTACATAGTTTCAAGATCATCATAAAAACAAAAATAATAAATCAACATAAGGGGACATTAAAAAGTGTTTGACCATATTTTTTGTATATAAAACAGTGGGTTTCTTTCAGAATAGTACAATTGACAAGTTCAGCTTCGAGTTGAGTCATGTGGCAGTCATTTTGTTGCTTGGGATTATCCACATGTCCAATGAGAATTATTTATGTTGTGACCACAAATGCACAACATCATCTTGGCCGGTAAGACATATCTAAATGCCGCTGTATTTTCCCTTCAGATATACCAATAACAGAAAGGATAAATACAGCTGGACAGCTGCACCACAAACTGAATATAAATGTTTCGGCATGATGAAAAGGGCCACTGACTGGGTATACAGAACCTGTGTAGTGTGTGTGTTGTAAACTGAAGTATATGCTGGCGATGCAGACTAAACAGAGCCAGAGGAAGTTTGGGTACAGAGCTCTGTACAGCACTACAAAACCAAACCACAACACAGTGACCCCAAACGCTAGAGGCAAGATTAGGAGGAAGATAGGAGCATCATCTTCTTCCTGCCAAGGCCTTTGCACACAGACTAATCTATAGTACTGGATATTTTCACAAGAGGAACATTCTGAACAACATTCACAGCCAGATGTCAAATGGAAAAAAAGCTCATTAGCAAGCACAATTAGTCTTGCCACAGACTAAGCATTTAACACAGAGGCATTCCTTTGTCTGGCACTGACTTCTGCCGTGGATGCAGAGGGCAACAGACTCTAGCACAGACTGTCAACCTTCAGTGTTTTGGCATTTAAATGCACCCTATTCAAGGCATAAAAACAGCATACTGTCAATACAAATGTGTCTTTCTTGGGCCAGACTTCTCACAACTGTGTTATGTTACTTCTGGCAGAGAGCACTCTTCCATCTCATCTGTTGGTTCAAGAGCACACTTACTTTGTAATTAAATTGCAAATGATACATTACAGTCAAAAGCATTTTTGGAATAGGTTGAAATCTCTCAACTTTTCAGAAAGGCTGATGATGTCACCGTCGCTCTTGTTTTTTTTACTGGTCTAGGCAATAATATTCATCATATTTTGTTCTCATATGGATCATGTCGTGCACCCACATCCTCCTTACTCTGATGATGTCATGATATCAAACAAAAAACAAACTGATAGTTAACCACTAAGGGTGTCACGTTTTCACGTTTTAAAAAATGGAATCGTCGATGCTGCCCATGTCACGTCCGGTCGGCTTGCCAAGCGGAAAAACACACATACACACGTTGAAGTGCTGCAAGTCAACCTCCTCTAACTAGCTAAGCCCGAGAAAATATACAGCCAGTCAAACGATAGCATGGTGTTACACCATTCCTGTTCGACTCCCGGACCGTGGTCGGGAAGCACAGGGGAGATGATTTCCTCCAGGGTCGAAGTTTGTGTTTCCCTTCGGGGTGAACCCCTTTCACGTGTTAAGCTGGTCGGGAAATACTACCAGGGAACTTTGCTGTATGTTGAGGAGCCGTCGGCTTTATTCACAGCCAAACTGCAGACTATATTGTACACTTTACTGCTGTCGCTCCTCCTGCTCCTCCTTTCGCTTCTCCTTCCTCTCCCATTCATTCACCATCTGCACCTTCCTTACTCTCGCTCGCCCACTCACACCTTACGCACACACACCTCATGCACACACACCTCACGCACCACCCTATTCCTGAAAGGGGCTATGCCACTCGTACAACAATGGCAACTGCAGATGCAGGAAACCCATAGACAGAACTTGAACCCCCTCCTCTTTCACTGAAGTCGCTGTTGTGAAGTATTTTGGATTTCCAGTGAGTTTTGTTGACAACGTTTGCATTGTTGACAAAAAAGGCACAGTTTGCAAGCTTTGCAGAAACTAGATGGCAGGTTATTTTGCTTAAATTTCCAATTGACTGAAGATATAAGTTATTGTTACATTATGTTGTTAATAAATGTTTTAAATTTGACAATGTAATGTGATACATTAAGAACAAAGGTTTAGATAATATATTGCATAAAAGTCTAGTCTGAAAATGACATAGCAATCTGTGCTTTAAAAAAAATAAGTGTAAAAATCGGGAATCGAACCGTGACCTTATAATCGAAAATTTAATCTAATTGAGGATTTGGAGAATCATGACACCCTATTAACCACAAAGGGGTAGTGTAGATCATACAGCAGCTGTTGACAAGATATTGTTGTCATAGATATAAGACGCAAGAGCAGCATTTTTTCTTACAGCACACACACACACACTTCATCTCAGCACTCCCAAGCGCATAGCCAGCACTTTCCTGCATCCGAAAAGCACTATGTGGACTAGTGGTGGGCAAAAATATCGATACGGCAATATATCGCGATACTTTGCCGCCCAATACAATATCGATTTTTCAACTCCAAATATCGATATATCCCCGAAGAGCGACTCTGCTGTGCGGTGGGTGTATTTCTGTAGTAGAGAGAGTGGCTGAGGTCTTTGCAAAATGGATGGCAAGTTAACAACGCCTCTGCAATGTAAAGTTGACGTTTGGAAGCACTTTCGCTTCAAAGTTAAGAGAGCTAGCAAGAACAACGAGCTGGACAAAGAGAATATTACTGCCTGGAAATTTCATGGGAATTAAGAAAATGGAGAGGCTGTTTTGAATGAAATAGTTTTGACTCAATATGTCAAATATCATCTGATGTACATATACAGGTACTTGTGTTTTCATCTTTATTTATATCGCAATATCGTGATACGTATCGTATCGTGACCATAGTATCGTGATACGTATCGTATCGTGAGGTTCTTGCCAATACCCACTAGGGCTTTGACTTTTGGCCAAAAATCATATTCGAAGTTTGTTTGTTTATTAATATTAATATTCGAATATATTAGAATATTTATTAATAATATTTTGACCATTAAATGCATTCAGTAAGACCTATATTCGTATCAAACTTAAGTTGTACATGTTCTGTCCACCAGAGGGCAGTTTATCAATCGATGTCAATAGGCAGGCAATAATGTTTTCAGAAGAAAAACACAAGACCGTTTTTTTTTTACTTTCTTAAAATCAGACAACTCCTCCTCTTCCAGCATGCCGGGATGTAGTGTTTACAGGTGGGCGTCGCGTGGTATGTGAGTTTGGTCATACATATTTTACATATCACTTTGTCCTTACTCGATTTTTCCCTGTTACTTTGGGAACCCAAAGTAGCGCCACACGGATGGTCTGGAGTGTAGATTTGGAACTCCTCAGGCGTAGTTGTTGTAGGCTTTGGCGCGGCCATCGTTCTGTAGGCGCTAACCAGGACGCTAACGTCAGCTACAGGAGCCCAGATGACCCAAGGTTCTCCCCAGACGGTGGAATAGCGGCGCTGCGCCACTATACTCATTTTCAATGTTAGCTGCTTTATAGCGGGTGTTTATGGGCTGCCGCGGTCTTCTCGTAGTGAATAACAAGTTTCCGACGAGGTCCGACGCCACAAAACCAAGCTACTAACGAGACAGTGCCGTGTTATGAACTACGGGAGCCCATGAGGAGCGATCTCCGCCCCGCTGACGGCGAGGAGCGCTGCTCTACCCCCCCGACCGTGCGCCACTACACTACAAATTTCTGGGGAGAACCCCGTGACCGTTAATAGCCTTGCTAATGAGCTCACGATTCACAACTTCACCAGGCATGAAAAAGCCTTGGAATCTAAATTGAAAACAACGTTGACAAGCAAACAGGTACCGTAACAGGTTCGAATATTAAGGGCTGTCTAATATTCATTCGAATATCTTTATTTTTGTAAATATTCTAATTATATTCGAATAACGAAGTTCGGAGTCAAAGCCCTAATACCCACCCCTAATGTGGACACAGGCCATCTACTTAGTAGATGCGATGCTTTAACCCAGACAATCCAGCTACAAAATATATTGCAACCTGATAGTTGGCTTAAATCAATGTATCAGTATAAGTCAACTCTACTTTCAAACAATAGTTCATACTTTATCTGCAGCTTTTATGAACCACCTCCATACAACCTCTACAAACCGTTCAGTTGGATGATGTCACTCAAGACCTGTAGACTATAAAAAGCATATAATATTTTACTGACACTTGGGCTTTAGATCTTTAAGACCTCAGAAAATTGGCACACTCAGGACAGAAATTGACAGTCAGTGATCAAGGGTAAAATGGCAACAACATAAAAAGAAAACTGTAGTGAGTGTGAGGAGGGTATGTTAGAGGGGACAAAGAATAAGAGAGGACTTTAACAGAGTCGAGAGACGGTAAGAGATGCAAGAAAAGTATAAACAGATGAGCTGATGGAGGGAGAGATGACGAAAGAAGGGCTGACAGCAGCAGTGGGGGGCTGCTCCATATGGGCATCTTTCTTGTCTTGGCAGATCAAGTCTAAAATGTTACGGCTGAAGAACAAACACACCAACAGGCCACCGAGCAAAAATGGACAGTATAAACACACTCACTGAGTTGAAAACACATCTATTCTCCCACACGTCTGTACACACATACACATCGCGCTACACTGCTTGTTCAGAAATCACACTGGTGGCCGGGCTCGGAAATAAACAAGGAGCCGAGTCAAAGAGGAAGTGTCTGACTCCAGACGGAGGAAAGCCAGAGGTAAGCAGTATGGAAATGGGCACGTAGGCTTGGACACATCAGACTTTGTGCATGCTCGCTTAAGCAGCACAAGCACTTCAAAAAGGCAGCGGACTGCAAAGACCAATCACCCACTGACCTCCACAAACAACACACGGCATTTCAATATGGTGTAGTAAAGTTATGTGCTGAACAGGTGAGGCCTACTTATCAGAATGTCTGGGCAGCTCGGTTTATGAGTGGCCTTATCCATGGGTCCTGCCCCTGAGACACGTCTGAATAATCTGCATCACAAGCAGAGTACCATCTCTGATCTTTCCTGAGGATGTCATGTTTTCTGGAAATGTACCAGCAATTCACAGATGCTGTAGGTGTTAGCAAGAGTATTTACCCTGTCCATATGTGTGGGGAGCAGAAATGTTGAAAACTAGGGAAAATTTTAAGAGCCGCCAAGTATCTTAGGGGCAATTTCTGCGGGAATCAAGAATGACTATTAATTGCCTCATAACTGGGTCAAGCTGCACTTAATGCTGGAGTATTTGCTTGTTCCTAAATCAAGCTGGTGCCAGGGATACATAAAACAGAGAGCAACACCACAAACACGTCAGTGCATGACTCATGTCCATTGTGTGCTGATGAATCATAATCACCATCTCTGCTCCACATTTCAACTGTCAAAACTCTGTATTGTTTGGAGGGGAGGAAAGCCTTTGGAAAAAAACTAAATAAATAACACCACAGCACATGTATAGTCCAAGCCCTCACACTAGCAGCAGCTCAGAATGTGTTGATTAAATGTGACTACTGCTCTGTAATCAGCTTTCATTCAAATCATACGGGGAGGCCAGCGCGGCTGGCAAGCTGAAATAATACGACCAACTTAATCCTTTAGAGGTGGGGATGAAGAAGTGAGTCAGAGATGGAATATGTATAACACACCTGCCAGGCTCAGGGGAACAAACAGAACTATTTCCAAATAACATTATTTCCTCTCATTTCAGCCTGCTTTACACAATGAGGAAGTAAATATTTACCATTTAACAAGATAAATAAATTTCTCTCATACATTTAGTATCATCTAATATGAACAAAGCTTATCCATAATGCATAATTATCTTGCAACTCCATGTGGGCATTAGGGCCTGCAGCTAATGCTTATATTCATTATCAGTTAATCTGTATATTAATTTTACGATTAATCATTTCACCTATTGTGAAAATTACTCAGCATAACTTCCCAGAACCCAAAGCGATGTCTTCAAATTGCTTCTTTGTCAAACCAAAAGTCCACACTCAAAGACTCTTCATTTACTATCACATATGACAAAGAGAAGCAGCAAATCCTTTATTGAAGAACTGGTAACAGCAAATATTTGACAACTTCATTTAAAAAAAATGACTGACACAATTTATCGATTAATAATGTATTTTGTTTCAATCTACTAATTTGATTTATCAACTAATCATTGCAGCTCTAGTGGACATCAAAACCTCAAACTTGACATTTCCAGATTGTGTTTCACCATCACCATGGCACACTCTCTCCGCAACATTAATTCCTCTTAATTTAGGAAGCTGACAGCCCTTATTTAGCTCAGCATCGCGTGCTGACACTACATCCTTTGGAAACTGTGTATATGAGCGCGCCTGTGTGCATGTGCGCGTCAACGTGTGCGTTTGTATTCTGTTTTGAGAACACAAACATTGCGCTTGCCGATACAAACAAGCTGACACACACAGCTGTACTCTCTGAGAGCTGACAGTGAATGCTGAGACAGTGGTCCCTGATAACTTCTCCTAAAATGCACTCTGTCCCAGTGCTAATGCTGGAGCAGGGACGGAGGCTGGATCATTATCTCAATCGCCAGCTTCCTGGCCTTTCCCCCCTTTGACACACACCACCTCCAGCACCAGCTTCCCAAAATGTTACAATTGGGGGTCTCTCACACACAGCACCTGACAGTAGATGAAAAATGTATATGTGGGTTTCCTTGCTTGCCTGAGTTTCAAACGCTCACACAGAACACGAAGAATCCTGAGATGATTCTTCCAGTCATTCCCTGCTCGCCGCATGCCAACTGGAGGCTATTGCAGGAAAAGGATCACATAGACAGACTCCCTTACTCAAAGCAGAGGCAGTGACAGCACAGTGCAGCCAAGAGGCCATATTTGAAAAGGAGGTGAGAGATGGATTCATCCCCTCATACGTCTCATGTCATTCACCTTTGAGAAACTCCAGATTCCATCCAGTAAAGGAGAGTGAGGGGAAACACCCCGTTCTTGTTCAATTTCACTACATCATAAGCCAGCTCTCACTGCGCAGGAGACAGAGGGGGAACTACATCAATTGTCGGCTCCCCGCAGTGCTACGAATAACAGCTCCAAGATTGCTCTTTTACAAGCTTGGCAGCGAGCTCTATGGGGACAGAACGACACACTGCCAACCACCAAACTCAAACTAGGGTTGTTTTTTCTGTTTCTTTATTAATTTAAGCATCAAAGAGCAGCTGTCCCAGATAAATATTCTAGGCACGAGGAGGAGCCCAAAAAATGCCTTTGTTCGGAACTAGGAGGCGGCATTTAAATGCAGTGTGGGATGACCAAACTAGGGATAACTCAAGTCAAAATCCTCGTGTGCGTAAGCCCACCCTACATGAAATTCTAATCCACTGCTGTGACAAGAGTTGATCCAAGTGAAGCTGGCAAATTATAACAGAACACATCAAATTCCGCCGTCTCCGTGACTCCTATCTAGGAAAAGCTTTACTTTGGTGGGGGAGGGTTTCTGGGCGAATTTTATTTTGTCAGGAGGAACATAGCCAGAAGAAAAAACATACTGGAGCAGAGTCTGAGTCACGGAGGATTTTTTCAGCATTTTTTCAGCTTGGTCATGCAGGTAACACTGGGTGTTTAATTTGGAGAGCCATGACACCCCTATTAAAATATTCAAAGAAAAAGAAACAAAGCGAGAGAGCCTGCAGAGGTAACTCGCCCCGGTTGGAAACAGATCTAAGTGTTAATGGTGACAGCACAGCGATTAGTCTTGGCAGTCTCTCTGCAAAGACATGCCACCACATAAAGACTACAGGGAATATTTATGGTCAAGAAAGCTGCAATTTACCAAAAAGGTACTACTAGCAAACCCCCCCAAAAAAATACTTTGACATTCATAATAATGTATGTAAATTTAAGGCAAATACCCTGTTTGATACAGAGCCTTTGTATTACTGTGATCTGATGCTCATGTTTAGAGAGCATGTATGGTGGCCTGCAGGGATGAAGGCTGGGAAATGCCACTGATTTAATCTGATTTCAAACTCAAATTTTCATCACATCGCATCACATCACTCTGGGCATTGTTGGGGGTTAGCTGACTTTAACAAATCCTGCCAATAATTCCTCATACAGAAATTGAAGATGAATAGTTCCAAATTGTATTTAACTTCCACCTTTCAACCTCGCCAATTCGAACTCTCTCTCTCTCATGCACACTACGAAACAGACCACAGAGCAGACAGAGTAAAACTGGACTTCTGCTGGTATGCAATGTTAGGCCTACATGCATGCAGTCGCCAGCACATAAATCAAGTGTGGCTACAACTACACACATTAAGCTAAAATGAATGCACAGGTCTAAATGTAGACTTCGCCGCCCCGATCGTCACTGTGCGAGCAGCAATGCTGGTCACTCTGAGCTATGTGATCCCCAATTTCACTCTCTCTCTCACACACATATACACACACACACACACACACACACACTTTTTTCCTTATCCTTTCTCTCCTGTGAAGGACAGACAGAGGATGTGTCTATGACTGGGAAAGACTCACATTTCCTCTCTGAGGTTTCACATTCCTGGGATTCCGTCTGAAGACCACTGCAGCCCATTTAAAACCATTCCCCATATGGAGGGGGGAGAAAAAGAGACCCAGGGCATGGGAGATGGGTGGATGGCTGGGTAGGTTTTGAGCTTTTGAGAGATCATATTTACCAAAATATCCTACCTTTCTCAGTAAACAAATGAGTTTTTGTGGCACACTATCCTGAATGAGAAGACTTTTCATTCATACAATGTAGCTTACCCCACCAAAAATCATACCATGATGGGGCACCTGTTGTTGTGCTATGATGTGGGAATTCAAAGTTATACTGCACTAATGTGAATCTTAACACAAGAATAATAGTGATCGTGATCAATCTTATGTTCTCTGTTCCTCTGAAGGCCCCTCAGATTTTTAATTTGTTGCCACCAGTAATTAAATCTTTGGGCGCTCTGCTCTCAGCATAAATCCATCCATGCAGGTTACACATCAGATGCATCAAATGTCATCTCCCTCCTAGTAAGAGCAGGTTTGCCTTAATACACAATGCAAATATCGAAGATAATTGTGAGTAAATCTGATCAAATTGCTCCACTATTTCTCTTGATCTAAATACGTAAGGGCCATTAAGAACGGCACCAGAATGTGTGATAAGATGTCGATTATTTTTAAGTTTATAATATATGATTCGACATCCTGTAAAACCCCAAACGTGAAGCCACACACAGCATTTCCTCCACCCCCTGGAATGTACCCTACCTTGAACAGGACCACATATAGGAGGACAAGTCCTGATGATTAACGATCAGATGTAGTTCTGTTTTAATGACGGATAACAAGTGTTTAAAACCACACAGCACTAAAGGGATATTAACACTGAATGACCTATTTCAAGCTTAAGTGCTTTACCTAAATTAGCCTATCGCTTGACCGATAACTAGCCAAACGTAACATTCGCCTGCTAGGTTAACGTTAATGTAACGTAAACAGCGTTGTTGTCGCAGCTAATGTTTGCTAACGACCAAGGCTCATTGACTACGCTTCCATGCTGCTTAGTGCGTTAGCGTGAGTTCCTTCCAGTCAAAAACAGGGGATTACAAGCGGTAAAGATTAAATTAAAAAAATAAAATAAAAAACTATCAGATGAACATTTTTATATCACGCAAGACATGAGCCAGTGTTGTCCTGCAGTACGTTACCACCCGCAGATCTTATTTAGCCCGGTTGGCTAGCAGGCTTGCTAACGTTTCCGAGCGGCGCAGGAAGGGGTTTAAATTCGCTTACCTGTCAACCGCAGCTTCACTGGGCCATTCCTCCTAACTCCTTGGCTAGACATTCCCCTTTGTGTTCCAGCTTGGTGAAAAATCACAAAAAAGTGTCTAATTCATGTGCCAGCGAAGGAGTTCTTCAAAAAGGTATCTCCCAAAACAATCCCTCTGCTAGCTTGGGGTTAGCTTGTAGTATCACCATAGCAAATCACGCTTACTGTGCATGCAACATAATGGTATCAGAATCATACCGCTGGATTAACACTCTCACTTGTGCCCCTATTCCGTAAAAAAAAATACACAGATAACCACATTCCCATAGGTCCTGTCCGTCGCGGGTACCGATGCGGATCAAGTGGACAGTTTGCCCTCCATCCGACGTCTAGTCCGCCTGTGCTGCTTTAACTGAAGTTGGTCGTGATGATGGTGAAGACTGTGCTACTGCAGGCAGACAGGCTGGGTCAGAGAGAGAAAGAGCTCATCCGGCGCAGCCTTTCAAAATAAAAGCATCATCTGATAATATATGTTCTGCATATGTACTACTGACAACAAAACGCATCTATTTTCCCGGCTGTTATAAATCAAACACCCACATCGTGCGTTAAAATTCCCAACTAGAGAAACACGCCATTTCCACACGGTTACAGTCGATAATATCTGACTCCAGTGGTAGATATGATCCGGTGATTTTATTTTTAGATTCAAAATATTTAATACTCTTTATTAAACCTTAATGCGGATAACTTCATGGAGTTTATGTCGACATAAACGGCCGAAAGAATGTATGTGATAGAATAGAGTATACGAACCATTCAGCGATTTCTAATCAATATAGATTGTCAGTAAGAGTTGGATTAGTTAAGAGCCATGAGATTGCAGAAGTGAGCGTCAAAGCGTCTGGGGGGGCGGGGCTCTTGTGTCTGTTTCATATATACACACACGTTAAATGTAACGTCTACACGATATATATAATAATAATAATATAATATAATAAGGCAACCAAGTATAAGATTTGGCTAGTGTGGATGGAGACCTTCGGTGCTGTAAAGTACTTGATATGAAGGCTCTTGAGTCTACTTGTTCTGCTCTTTCCTGCACCCAGCTGACCAATCAGGCATATACTATACTGTCAATGTACTGAAACACAGATTTCATTCATAAAATAGTTTACAAGGTACTATAAACACAACAGGATCCATAGAACATTCAGCCACACATCAAGCATAAAGGATAAGCACAGCGTCACCTAGTGGTGACAGGGCTGCAGAATCAGCTCCCACTCCATCAACCATAAGAAGTCATTCTTAACATCTCACTCCTTCAGCCAACCATCTGTAAATGTACTTGTTCACATCAGAAACACACACACACAAAAACCATATGCATGAAGGACATTTATTTACAAATATCTCTTTAAAAGAGGGATGTTTTGTCCTTGTACTGTGATGTGCAAGGATGAAATGTTTTTTAAAAAAAATACAAAAATATCAACAAGAATGTTCTTTTTTTCATGTTACAAAGATCAAGCTGGACAGGTTAAAACTGGAAAGTGCTTTGGTCATTAGGGACCTGGAAGGTGTAGCTCTCGCTAGTGGCTTCAGGAGCCACGGACTGATCATTTTCATTCTGAAAAAAACAGGGAGACAGAAGAGCATTAGAGGATTCAACAAGTCTAAGCATGTTATGGGGACGGTTTTATGGACTTAAACAGATTCTGCAGACCTGGATAATTTCAGTCAGCTAGGAAAAGGTCTGATGTCAATCGAGTATCATTAAATGCAGATCACGTAAGCAAAAGGGGGGTTTTATTTTGAAAACTGAGAAGCAAAACATCCATTAAACATTAACATATGCACTGTCATTATATTAAAGACACATTTCAGGCTACTGTATGTTACAACACCTCACATTTAGCCTTTGGCAAGAGTGAGTAGCAAGGAGTAATCACACTCCACTTGTGCCACCCTGCCGGCTCGGCCAAGACCGCTTTCAATGAATCATATTATAATTGACAGTGTCGTCATACTTCTTCTGCCAGTCTTGTAATTCTTCCCATGTTTGCATTCAGCTTGACTTGTTTAAGGATGTGGTTAACATCACAGCTAAAACAAGCTATCCAATCACACCAAGCTGTGGTCATACAAGAATTTGAAATTCAAGTTGAAAACAAATCTCCGGGTGTGTTGTGCTGATCACCGTCATCGGTATTTCAACCATTATCCAAAGTTCTCCGAATGCCTCACTTTCACCTGCTGGACTAATCTATTTGAATCTAGCTGTAATTTATGCACGACCCATCTGAAGGGACCCCCATCATCAGCAACACTCACATCTTCAGAGAAGAATTTTTCTATAATGTTGAGAGAGGATTTGTAGACGGCTTCGTTGTCATGGGTCTGCAGTGTCTCAATCTTTTCCAGACCACCCAACTCCTCAATCATTAGGCCAAGTTTCTCATGCTCCCCTGTTTTGTATGCCATCTGTGGAGAAAGTTACACAAAAACAATATAAGATTAATAGTTCCCTCGTTGTTAGATATGTGACCATCCATTTTCATCTGTGACTGTCAACAATCTATCCACCTCATACACTTTATGATGCGACTGAGAATAAATTATATTAAATATGTAATATGTTTCCTAATCTCTGAATCCTGCGGGGTTAATCTGTTTTTCCCCAGGACTTGAAAATAAATGTCTGCATGCAGAAGAGTCTGGAAGGGTACTGTTTATAGGCTAATGTATTTCAAATGTATTAAAGTCATTACGTTGTAAAGTTATATTGCCTACTAGCACAAACCCTTAAGTCTCTTATGCCAGTGTTTTTGTATGTTTTCTTCTTTTTCTGTGAGATAAGAGTTTTCTGGGTAGAAAACATGTTTCCTGACCAGCCTTTTCAGATCCTAAATATGCCTTCTTTTATCATCTCAATTTATCAGGACCAATGAAGAAAGTCTAGTGGTTTGGCATGACGTATTGAATAAGTGTACTAAAATATGCTTGAGCGCAAAAATTTACTGTAGTGTTTTGTTATTTTTGCGTCTTACTTTGCGGTGTAGAAAATAAAGATTTGATTAAGTTTATGTTACAACAACAATTCTACTTTACAACTACATTGCTACATGACGATCAAATATCATTGAGGTATTGTGTAACAATTACAGTGACTCATTTCCTTCAACTTAATCGAGTATAGATTGTGTGCATGCTGACTTTCCAACATTTACACAATCCACTGAAAAGAATGGATAGGCTCTAGAGTCAACCTAAGAGGTGACCTGAAATGTTAGTCAGGCTGAGACATGGCACATTGTGTTACTGCAGCACTTGGTTTGCGCTAGGAAGACAAACTTGCTTTGAGCTACTGCAGTGCAAGGATAGCAACAGGGTCTTGGAAGTGTACCTGTAAAATATTGTAGATTGCATCCAGAATGACCAAGATGATTTTGCTGTCTTTGGCTGTCAGCAGGTTGAGCAGAGGCTCCAGCACACCGCAATGGACCAGGTAGGCCACCTGCTCCACTGTTCCACCACTGGTATAATTTGTGGCAGCCCACACTGCTTCCTTCTGGGTCTTGTAGTCTCCCTAAACATAAATGACATCTGATGTTTTCGACTAAAGAATCGTGCAGAGATATACTAGAGCTACTAAATTAGCCCTCACTTATTAAAATGAAATCAACATTAACTAGTGCCTGAGAAACTGATTGTAACTTATTCATAAAGTACTAACACAGAGTATAATCTACAGCAGGTCATAGAGAAGATGGGGAAAAGTAACTCTGCTGATCAGGTTAGGCCAGTTCTCTGTGACTGGTAAGTAAACACATTGAATGTTAATAGTGGGATGTGTTTAGTAAATGCAGCAGAGCAAAAGAAAAACAATCAAATACAACTAAGTTAGTTATTAGTAATACTGCAAGTATGAGAACTGGAGTTGGAGTCCAGGTGCTGCCCTGTGGCTGTTTGATGCTCAGGGAAGGTAATTAGGATGAGCAACGTGCAGGAATCCCCCCCACGCTATTCAATGAAATTAAGTTTGACTTATTGTGGATTGATAAATCTCCATATTTTCTGTATGCTCCTGTGTTCTGACCTGTTGGAGGACCTCCACTAGGATGGGGATAAGGCCTGCATTGATGACCTCCTGGATCTGCGTTTCCTTGCCAGCAGTGATATTGGACAATGTCCAGGCTGCCTCTTTCTGGATGTTGGGCTTTGGGTGGCGCAGCAGGTTACTGAACATCGTTAGCGCTCCTGCATTCAGCACACACTGGGTCTGCTCATCTGTCCCAGTCACAATGTTGCCAAGTGAGCGCAGAGCTGGAGTCTGGAAATTAAGGGGAAGTAAGTAAATTATCTTTAGGACTTGTGATTTATAGGTGAGATGTTGGTGATCCTCGATTGTCTTTTGACAATTTCTTTGAATGTATGTGTTGTACTGAGTATGAGCACTGTAGACAGTGCACTGACTGCTATTTTGAATGTCAAAACCAACATTAACTTTTGATGTAAACAAACTCAACACCACATACCACAACAGAGAGCTCCCCGCAGCCTAGCAGCTGTGCCAAGCGGGGCACCAGGCCAGCCTGCACCACCACGTCTATCCTCTCATTAGAGCCGTCGGTTAGGTACGAAACTGCCCAACAGGTGTCAGCCAGAACCTCCCTGTCGTCGTGGTGCAGGAGACGCACCAGGGCTGGAAGCAGCTGCTGCACCGCCGTCAAAGGTGGTGCCGGGTTCTTGTTCCGACACAGGTTGGACAGCGTCCAGGTGACATTGCGCAGGTAGCCCGACTGGCATGGTGGATTAAGAGTAGATAGTTATAGAGTTATTTTAGAACATCATAGCGTCATAACAGTTGTAAGCAAAGTTCAGATACCTCTCTATAAGGCGAGCAAGTTCAGTATTCAGCAAATTTAAATTGATGCCTTTCTCCAAAGAAAATGACACCAGGGTCTCAGGATCAATTCAGTTACTTTAAATAAATACATCTTTTGCAACAAATGCAATTTCAATAAAGGCTTCGTAATTGTTAATGGTGACTCTAGCAAATAACTAAATCCCTGAATAAGCTTTAATACAATAAGCACAATACAATTCAAACATATCTGCTGTTTGCTAAAGACTTCTTCAAGCCTCAGACCACATGCCAGCCTGATAAGATTCTAGACACTTGGTGCTGAAATGTGTCTCATGTGAACAGAAATGTAATGGCCTCACACATACTCCTGATCACAGTAAGGGAGAGTCTAGTTAATTCTGTTGAGTATTCGAGACATGACAAATCTACCAAATCTACTTCTCAGCTGCATTTTGTGGCAAGTGTGAGCAGAAGCCTTTCTCTGAACCTAGATAGTTTGGATGTATATATACGGAAACAACATACTAGGTTTTAATAGGGCATTGCCATTGATAAACAAAAATGTCTGTTAAAAACAGCAGTGCAGTGTTTGATGGATACTTACAGGAAACACAGACAAGTCAGGGGCAGCAAGCAAGGTTAGAAGTGGCTGGAGACCGCCATGTTTGATCACCAAGTCTCTGTAGTTGGATCCGTCGCCTAAATTTGTCGAGAAGACGGCATATATTACCTGTCTGCAGTGCAACATTGAAATTACACTAGGTGACTGTGGGTAGTTACCGAGAATACTGCATCATTTGGTTGAGCATTTGAGCAAGCACGACACTTAATGCCTCAGCATTTTATGAAGTTATCATAATATGTCAGAGCTTTTTTCCACGATGATCTATTTTTTTTTTTTTTTACTGTGATAGACCATAGGTTCCTTATCGCCTTGCATAATTCACCTTTGGAAAAAGACCTCAAGGACACACTTTTACACTCAGTACTACAGCCTGCATAGTTCAGCGACACCTCCAGACAAAACAAATGAAGCATAATTATACAAAGCAACAACAACAACAACACACACACAAAAAAAATCACAACTGTTGAGGCAAATAGGCTGAACACTTGTAACACTTTATGATGTCGTAATGCAGCAATTGAAGTAAAACAATCAACTAAAAAAAAACAGAGAGATGTTGAGCATTGTCACGCAACAGTACCTGCAATGTTTCCCAGGGCCCAAATGGCCTGCTCGCTGATGTGCGGGTGTGGAGAGGTCACTAGGTAGATGAAGGCCTGGATGGCCCCTCCTTCCACTACTGCAGTGGTCTGCTCTGAGGTACCTGAGGCGATGTTGGTCAGGGCCCAAGCTGCCTCAAACTGGATGGGAGGGCATTCAGGCATTGCCAGAAAACTGACAAACTTTTGGATGAGGCTGGCATCAATAATGTTATCAATCGGCGGGTGCTTTTCTCTGGAGAGAAGCCTCCTGTAGATCAAGAAAAACGTGGTTAGGGTAACTTCGACTGGCAATACAGGGGTTTTTGTTCCACAATGTAGTTCATCATAAACACTATGTTAGCATAAAGTACCACAGTAACAAGACAGGAACACAAAACTCTTTAATCAAGGTTATTTTCAAAATGATTTTACCTGGCCGCCTGTGTGGCCTGCAGCTGATGATCTAGATTCTGGCTGTTCACACCAACTACAATCTCCTCCACAGACCAGTACTGAGGAGGCTGTGCAAACAGAAACAGAAGAGGATTAGTTATCTGTCCAGTAAACCAGGGTCAAACAGCAGTTATAACCCTCAACACTCACTGGAACATGCATGCAATATGTTTAGGTCAGGGTTACAGGACCAGCAACACGCAGATCTGAGAGCTACCCAGTCTAACCAACTTGATCCTGGTTTTTAAGACTATTTGTACAAAATGAAAGTTCAAAACCTTCATAGCACTGTGAGAAATGCATGATGGCAGGGACTTCCCTTAAGTCAACTGGGAAGTACTTTACAATGAAGCGATTAACCCTTCACACTGTTACAATTATGTAGACACTTAATAGTGTACTAAGTAGTGTAGGCACATCCTCCAAGTGCCCAGTTGATCTTTGGCAACTGAAAGAAGGCAGGGGCAGACCCTTCCATGTCAGCGTTTGAGGTTCAACTAGATACACATTTTCAGGGAAGTGTCGGTGGTTTGCATGGAGGCAGATGTAGCACAGCCATAAAATATAAATGACATAAATAAACGTTTCAAATGTAGAAGACAAAAGGACATCAGCTGGATGTAACGCTCTTTAGTGCCTCCTGTTCGCAGTTCCCCGCCAAATCAAGTAGCTAACTGTTAGTGTGTGAGAGGGGCAGTAGAGCTGACCGAGAGCTCAACTGCTTGCTTGGTCTACCTGTGCATCTTTCTCTTGGAGAGGAGAGGTCGGCTCGTCCAGAAGGTCTTGGACATTTCTCCTCTTCAGGATCTGATCATCTTTCTTTGCTTTCCGTAGCTCCACGTTGACTTCCGCTCTCCTGCGCCTAAGCTCCTGCAACGTTCAAAGTCGAAACGCGTGAGCGCAAGATGTAGATGTGACTATCAGCGATGTAACACAATTAATTGTCGTACGCTGGTTGTTACGGACAACACCTTACATTGGCATCTTTCCCTTTGTTTTTGAACTGGTTGAGTCGATCTACGCTGTCGTTGGCAGCTGACATTCCTGATCGTTGAGCGAGACTGTCGATTCCACTCATGTTGAAGACACTCCCTGTAAAAATGTGACAGAAATCAACGATCATAAAAATTTCTACTTTCGCCACTTTTATCGGTTTAACTTTGTGTTAGCTAGCTAACAGGCGTCACATTAGCTAGCCCAGCTAACGGTTAACTGTCCGTTTGTCTTTAAGCCAAGCCGGTTATCTAACACCATGTGGCCCATCGCACGCGGAGCCTGTCTGGTAAACCAACACCCATCAACTCGGCTGAAATTCTTGAACACGGAAGATAAACACACCCACACACGCTGTACGTTCAACCGTTAACTTAAACAATTGAATAACGACACATTAGTCCAATAAGTACATGAAGCGACAGAGTATACACGACGCACTTACCGTTGCCGATAACTAAAGCAATTTTTTTCTACAATACACGTGACGTCAGTTATATACCGCCCTGTTTTTTGGTGACTTCTGATTGGTCAGTTAGTTTCCTACGGTGAAAAAAACCGCTTCGACAACGCAACCGTTGTCAAAGGCAACCACTGAAAGTATCGCGAGAGAAAACTAGCGCACCGTTTTGAGCCGACTTCTGATTCTCATTATAGACAATTGCAGCCATATTTGAAATACCTATGGTACTGCCGGCAACATATGCTATTCTTCACAAACTGGAAATCAACCGTAGAAGTCGGTATTCACACCCTATAGTGAATTATTATTCATTCTATTGTTTTCAAAGTGCTTACTTTTCAAGGTATGCTACGTAATGACCCAGTGGCCTAATGGATAAGGCATCAGCCTCCGGAGCTGGGGATTGTGGGTTCGAGTCCCATCTGGGTCGCATTTAGCTTCCTTTTCAGGGCTACAGTGCAAGTCGCATCTTCCAGTGGTTTGCACGATGGAAAGCGGCAATGTACACTGAAAGCTCTGTAACAGTCGCGTGCAACACATGGACCTGTATAAACGGACACTCGTTCCAACGAGGTGATTCAAAGTGAAACTAACGAGCTGAATATTAACTATCAATGCAGAAAAAGCAAACAAGGTATTTAAATTCAAGTAGTAAATCCCTTGTTGAGTAAATACATTTAAAAAAACAGCTGGAATTATTCATTAGGCTACAAGATCATTTAATCATGATGCATGTGTCCAGAGTTCTCTATAATCACTTTTTAGTTGAACTTCTGTATTTTGAAAGTATTTGCTGGAAGAATTTTAAACAATAATATATCAATATATTAATATATTGATAATATAATTTCTCCTTCGACAGATGTATCGAGGTGCTGCAGTTCCTCAGTGTGACCACCAGAGGGCAGCGAAGACTCATGATTGCAAATGCACTCAGGTCAACATTCACCTCCACCTGGTGTGAATGGAGGCCAAAGAAAGATGAGAAGTTGATGTGGGTGTATTTGTTAGTGTCCACCAAATTTTAAACCTTGTGAAAACAAAACAAGTAAGTAAACCAATAAGATTTTGAACATTATGTTCTAACAGCAGATGCCAGAAGGTAAATCCAGTTCCAAAATTCTTAAATCCTACAACAGAAAACTGCACAGAGTCACATTTTCCCTCTTACATTGTAAACAACAATGGGAGCCTTTTTAGAATCCATTTATGAATGAAAGGATTGTCCTGCCACTGTGTTTATTTCTGTGTTTGGGACGTCCCACCACCTCCTTTTCCAACCCATCCCATCTCATTCCTGAGCAGCCCGTATAAAAATCCCAGGAATCCCAGCCCTGCAGCAGACCTTAACGTATGTCCACACTGAACATCCAGGATGATGATGGGGATTATTCTGTTTCTCTTGTTTCTGGGGCTTCCTCTTCACAGGACGGAGGAGCATGTTATTAATGGTGAGTAAAAGCAACTTTTATCACTCAGCTTTGTACATCTTGAAAAATGAAAGCATAACATGTTGTGTTTCTCTTAGAGTAGGTCTATTATTTCCGCAAGCAACTTACTCTGTTGTGTGTTGTTTAACACCGGATGTCTGTAGCTTTGAATCTTACAAATACAATATCTATTAACACAAGACGGTTGTTCGACTAGTTATTCCTAATCAATTACCAAATGTGATTTAGATAAAGTTCTAAATGAGTTACAATTTAAATTTTTTTTAAAACTTTGAAGGATTGGGGGCTTTTATGAATGTGTTTAATTTTAATATCTTGACTGTAGATTCTTATCATGTTAGACATGCTGAGGTCAGTGAGTGTCATACTGTCAAATAAAATGTCATGTTCTCATGATGAAAGTCAGTGAGTGACCTCCAGCTGAAGTACAAACACAAACATTTGTCATACTTTATTAATTAAAACAAAAAAGAGATCCTAAACTTGTAACCTGAAATTGTAAGTTACAAGGAACATCCACAGCTCTTTTGTAAATTAAATGAATCATGTGCAGAGAGTCTTTGTATATGAATCGAATGAAGTCTTAACTTTTTGATTATGTCCACCCAGAGCTGTACACCCTGATAGAAAAGGGTCAGGCCAGCTTTGTGGATCCACCGCCGAGCAACCAGAGCCGACTGCTGGTCAAAGAGCCCTCCCTGCCCATCAATGAGCTCCTGGAGAAGAGCAGCAAGACAGTCGAGTCCAAATTCACTCTCCATCCTCTCCCCTCTGCTGTCTGGCCAAAGCACAGTGACCTGGCCCCCGTCCCTCGCCACCACAGCCCGCACAACAAGAGCAAAAAGGCCCCCAAGAGCGACCGTCTCATGGAGCACAATAGCGAGAAAACCAGAGGAGAAAATGTTGGCCTGCTCCCCAAAACGCTGCTTACAGGGGCCACAGCCGCTGCCAGCAACAACAACAACAACCGCACTGTGCAGAAGACCAACCAGGACACCCAGTCCAACATCAGCCCACCTCAGCAGAGTGAACCAGAGGGACACCCCAACTCCAGGCCCAGGGGTCCACCGCACACGCAGCCTCAGCCACAGCAGCCGGCCCCTCCCCCACGCAGAGATCCCCCTAACAGACGGCTGGACCCGGAGGAGAACCGCCCGGGGAAGTCCAGTCTCTACCAGTCAGGTATCGGTGCAGCCACCCGGAACAACAGCCGCCCACCGACCGCCTTCAACCGGCGCTCCTCCAGCCTGCTTTACCAGTTCGACATCCTGAGGAGAGGTACGGACACATTTACTGTAACCTGACCTTGGAGCCTGACTTGTGTGTTAATACTGAGTTGTACTCATAGTTGTATCGTTTCTTAAAACCCCAAAGTGGGACTACATATTTCAGAAGGATACAATTATTTAAGAGCCATCTGTGAAAACCTTTGATGCTGAATATCACAGTATTTATTTATTGCTGTGATAATGTGTGTGACCCTGACCTTTAAAATGTGACATCACACAATTATCCTGTTAGTCACTTTTTCTAATGTAAAATGTATATCCTGCTAAATATAAAGGCTCTTTTGAACATTTGACCACATTAAGAGCCAATGTCCCCTCCAGTATACTGAGATTGGAATTATTAATAAGAAAAATGGCATGATGTGAAAAGGCAGTCAGGAATCAGCGTCGGAAATGATCACAATCAAACGTAATCTCACTCACACCAATTGCCGTTATTACTATCTTTTGTAGCATTTTGGTGTAGGACCCGACCGATAAACAGTTAGCTGATGTCATCAGCTGGTATTGGACGTTTCACAGATACATTGTATCTGGATCTCTATCATCTCTATCCATCTGTCGTCAAAAATGCTGCAGTATGATATTTTATTTTTTTCCCCCGGAGCACTGATGTCATTTTAGACAGTAGAGTTTATTGTTAATCTGTCAAATATTCGGTCTCCCTTAAATATCATTGTCACAAGTGTTTGATAGACACGCTTGAGGATCATTGCAAGCTCTCTAATAGCGCTATAAGCCTCAACCTTAAAAAATCATATACCAGTGGGGCTCTGTTACGCTGTACTGCAGTGTTGCAATGTGGTATACTACAGAGGAGAGGAAACACCCCTGCTGTTCACCCAAGTTCACTTCAATCCAATGGTGAATATGTAAATAACAAAAAACAAACACAAGCAAACAAAAAAACCCCAATATAGAACAATGTAATGTAATATGCTATGAGACATTATCGTATTGGCTTATGGGTTGACCATGCCAACCCTGTAACTGCGTCTTCATCTCTGTCCCTATGGTCTCCTGTCCAAATAAGCCTGGAAATACGCCCATAAAACACCTAGAAATGAAAGCAAAAGTTTATGCTTTTGTGAATGTGCTGTAATATCATACAAACAAACACATGAAGTTCATGGAGTTCACACAGAGAGTGATAACGACATGAAAGTGTGGGTTTTCACCCTTCCACTGGTAGTTAACATCCTCTGCCAGTAATTACAACCACTTCCCTCAAATCACGGCTGTCAGTGTCTCCCTGTGTGTGTGTGCAGTCATTTAGGAGCGAGGGATGAGCCTGAACCCAGTGCAGAGCAGCTAAGACAGTTCTGACATTGTAATTACGATGGAGAAATGTGACATGGATGAGGTCGCGTCACACATACCACCTCCTCCTGCTCCATGTGGAGGAATGCAACGCCTGGGTTTTGTAATGACAACCTTGTCTTTTTCTAATGACGCTGGAACGAGGAGTCTAGAGTCTTAACAGACAGTCACTTTCTCTTCGTCTTCTCATCCCTCTGTCACGTCCCCTGCTTGTCTTCTTCTCTGCAGAGTCCGACTTCACACATGATGCCTTCTGCATGAGCGAATGCAGGAAGGAGAAGGAGGAGAGAGAGTATTACTGCTACAGTGAATTTGGTATGTTCACATTGGGAGGCTGAGGAAGAGTTTATCAAATGTATGTAGGCAAACAAAAGTAAGATGCAGTCAATATGAACTTTAATGTTTTGGTGAGCTGATGATTTTGGGGCATTTTTATGATAATGATCGGTCCAAATGGGCCGATTTTGTCAAATAATTAACATTCGTGAACATTTTGAACCCATCCCAGGCTGTATACAGCAATGAACTAATTAGTTTGAGTTTTGATATGGCTAAACAGGAATTATGAGTCTAGATAAGTAACAGGGTAAAAGAACCAGTTTGACATATTGGGATATAGATATAGATATAGATATAGATGTATAGATAGGTTAAGAAGTTGTATGTACAATTAAAGTCAAGCTATGAACAGTCGCTATTTAGCTTAGCCTAGCCTAGCATAAGTCTTGAAATTGGGGAAAATAGCTAGCCTGGCTCTGTCCAAAGGTAAGAAAATATATAGCTTATTTGTCTCTGTAAAACAATAACGGGTCATTGTTATACTTTGTTTTTTTGTAAATCGAACAAAAAGATCTGATGTTCTAATTTGTGAGCTTCAAAGGGGCTAGTATGTGTCTTTATGTAACCTTCAGACAGAGCCATGCTAGCTGTTTCCCACTGTTTCCAGTCATCATGCTAAGCTAAGCTAACATGCTGCTGGCTGTAGTTTCAAATGTAACAAAGAGTGTTTTCCAAATGTCAAACAACTCATCAATAATTCACATTGCGTGTTTAAACGTCATAATAGAATAATATCATAAACACATAGACAGGGATTTCCAGCATTTTAAAGCAACGATATTTACAAATTGGCATTTTGTGTGATTTGGCGCCCCCAACGCCCTCTGAGTGCAACATTACTGTCGTAGATAGAAATCCGAGGTCAGTTAATCGGACATAATGTAGGTGCTTACAACCAAAAAGCTCACTACGTCCTACGATTTTGAAGCTGTTACTTGAGGGTAAAAATAAGTTACATAATGTTGCTTTAACAAATGTTTTCCATGCCCCTGGAACAGCGATCAATGGGATAGTTCACGACATCGACGTGGTGCGCAAAGGAATACGTCTCATTACACTGATGGTGAGCAGTGACGGCTTCTACAAGATGAGTCGTCTTTATGTGACCCCAGACAGCTTTTTCTTCAAAGTCCGTCTTCTGGTCCTGGACACCTACAAGTGCAGCAAGCCCTGCCCCGACATCAAGCTCGGTGAGTGAAGCAGGGCTGCATGAAAGCCACGTAAACACCTAGATGTGAATGTCTGTGAAAGTGTATCCATTAACTATTATGGTTATTAAAACTGTCATTTTTTTGTGTTAAAAGTTCCCTTTAAATACTGAACATCAGATTTCAGACAAAAGTTGCGTCCTATGAGACATGTTGTGTGCAGAGATTAGAGTTTCAGATGTTTTAACTGATGGCTCCTATCACAAGGTGACATCAAATTCTTCTTGTGGGTTGTCCGATTCCTTTTCCCTGTTTTCGGCGACAGCAGCAACAACTACTTTGTTTAGTGCAAACATGAAAACTGGTCTGTTCACTTATTCCCAGTCACTTCAACCTTTCCTTAATGTGTTCCCAAGGGACCAGATACATTGTAATGGGCCAGATCTACCACCGGAGGCGCCATCTCCCCACCGACCTCCTGAACCTACTGGGGGGTAAACTGAAGCCCGGCGACGGCCTCCTGCGAAGCAACAGCTACATCAAGAGGTTCAACAAACGGAGGCACCAGAAAGCCCTGGAGGCCACCCGCTCCAGGTGTAGGTGAAGCAAAGATAAGACTATCGCCCCCTGCTGCAGGGGAAGAGACATTGCAGCTCACCTGAACTGATCATAACTAACCCCTCAGTATCGTGCAAGACAGAAGACATTTTTTTTTTCGGAAAGCTTGTATTTATTTTCTAATGGACTGCTATGATGTATTCCTGGGTCATTTTTTCCCCTCTCATCTGTAGTTCCTGGTGTAACGGCTTGTGATAGAAAACACAAGCAGCTTCAATGAAGTGGATTTTCCACTATTTTTTGAATGTTTGGGGCATCAAAGAAGGCTGTCCCCTCAGCCCTCTTGTCATTTTCTCAGAACAGCAACTCCACTCAAACTCCTCATTCAACTCATGGCTAGTTCATGAAGTCCCTAAATTGAACTGGCTAATTGACTGTTAAGTCGCACTCGACCAATTTTGGGGTTGCACCCGGTCTTCACTCTTGCCATAATCCAAAAACATATGGGAGCATATACATGTAAAGGTTTAAAATCAACGCATGCTTCTATTATTAACGATTGAATATTATATACCAAACAAAAACATGTCAAAAAAAAAATGTTGAAGGAAAAACACATTTTTCATATAAATATAATGACTCTTCAAAAATTGTGCCAGTTTAGGGAATGAAATGCACCTTGGATTTCATCATACAAATCCAGAGCGTTAATTAGGATTCATTTGGTGAACTGATGATGCTTCTAAATTGACGTTGAATGCAAAACGATGAATTGCACTGACTAGCATTGTTTTATAACACTCAGGACCCGAGTGTGTTGTCGCTGTGGGTGTTATTAGTGAGCAGGAAATGCTCTGTTACTGTTACAAGGACCAAAGGGAGGGAGTGAAGGGCCTGGAAAAGCAGCAAATAACCACAGTGGAGGAGGAAGAGGAGGAGGAGGAGGGGAGGGGGTGAAAAGGGAAGAGGGAGCACAAGACCTTTGCTTGTCACGAGAGCGGCTTATTTTCCTAACTTTAATTACGTGTCCACCGTGAAATATCTGGGTGGACTGGGACATCAAAAGGGGGGGGCCTTGCTGAATGAGGAGGCGGGTGTGTTGTCTTAGGGACTAAGCCATAATTCTAATCGCAGGAATCTGATCCTCTCCGCACCTGGACACATGACTCGGAAAAAGGGCTTCCGTCACGTCTCCTCTTGCTTACACATAAACACGCTCTCTTCTGGTTGAGGCCAATTCTCGAAGAAAAAAAAAGGAGTATTTAAAGGCCGGATCAGAGGAAGAAGGAGGTGGAGGAGAAATAAAGACGGTTATGTAAAAAATGACACGGGGAGGGGGATTGCTGGGTTCTGTCTTTCTAAAGGGATCGCTTCTTATTTAATCAGAAATCCCGGGCTTGATTGTAGCACGACCCTGAGCTAATGCTTCTTACGAAAGGGAAAAGATTTGCACTGAACGCTTACACTGCTTTACTATACATGAACCCAATAAAGATGTGTATTTGTTTTGTACTCGATGACCCCGTGAGGTATTCGTTTGTCTTTAAACTGACCCTCCACTCGTGCTATCACGTACATCTTCCCACTGACTCAAACGCTGATTATCATTCCCAGTGACTGCATGAGAAGGAGCCTCCGAAGTAAGACGCTCTAATTAGAGTTTAACAACCACGGTCTCTGTCTGGCCTCCGGCAAGAGAGGCTAACTTGGGAACTTGGATGTTGAGGCAGTCGGGGGCTAAAGCCTATTTTCTCCCCCTCTGTCCGTCTGTCAGCTGGGCCGGTCAGTTCCCAGGCTCGATGGAAGCCTCTATCTGGGATCAGCGCTGGAGGGAACAGATGCAGCCGGGCAGGAAACAGGAGCCCGCTCCACATCTTGGCTACTATCGCAGCGGGAGGACATTCCTTTTTTTTTTTTTTT
>CAEMYA010000187.1:1087327-1115616 GCA_903131615.1 Diplodus sargus | reverse complement strand
TAGCAAAAAGGCTTCAAGATCAAAATCATCATAATCCTTTATTATACTATACAAGACAAGCAAGTTGTGGATTGTGGAGGATGAGCTCAGGAGTCTCACAGCCAGAGGAAAGAAGCTGCTCTGTAGTGTGGTGGCAGTGGATACTTCTGTATCTGCTGTCAGATCAAAGCAGGGTAAACTGACTTTTGGCTGTGTAGGTGTTGTCTTTTAGTATCATTTGGCCTCTGTGCAAAATCAGGAGAGGGTTGTAGTTTAAAGTACTACAAAGAGTTGTTAATTGGTAAACAAAAAGTCAAAATTCTAAAACTGATGTTTTCATATCATCAGCAAGGAGGTGTCTATTCTAATATGGTGATTCTAATTATTCTTATTGACTTTCAGTGGTTCAGATTCTGGCTCACCCTAATTGGATAAATCAAAAATCAAAAGTGTTTTTTTATGATGAGTCCTGTGAATTAACTGAGCCTGAGTTAAAAAGCTGCTTGTATATCAGTAATTCCTGATAGCAGCTTCAAGTAAAAACCCAAAAAAAAAGCCAAAGTGGGTCCACAGTAGCTGTCAGCCAAAATGAGTCTGGGGAAAATTCGCAGAGGGTGGCAGGAGATACGGTAGCTGGCAAACATTCAATTACAAACCCCATCGTCAGTGTTCGCTGCTCTGCCTGTTATGCGGACACATTTCCTCCACTCACCCATTGGTTCCTTGATAACCCTGTAGTAGTCTGGGGCGTCATTCGTGTCCACTGGCTCCAGGAACGGCCACGCCATTTTATGTGCCTGCAGAGGAGGGAGGGGCCCAAAGGGAGACATAAAGAGAAAGAAGAGACACTTGAGAAAACTGAAACCAATGAAGAACAACAAACAGCACCATGAAAATGACACTGGGAGCAGGTGGGTCAACACAGATGTTCTCTCTTGTTTTCTTCCCCTCTTTTCTCTCTCTTGCTCTCTCACACATACAGAGAGTGCCGTAGAGAGGAGGAGAAAATGAGAGGAGCAGAGGTAGGAAGAGGTGGAGAAAAGAAAAGGGAAACTAGAGAAAAAATGCTGATGCCAGGCAGCTGTCCAAGTTGAGCTCTGGGGAGCCGAACCCATCAGATAAGACGGACACAGAGGACTTTTGTTTGCTGCTCTTACGCTGTAGTGGGGCGACGAGGAGCTGTGTTAGAGTCCATAATAAAACTACCGCTACAGTGCTGCTGCTTCAGATACTGCCGACACGGTAACCGTACAGTTAAAAAAAACACTGATGAAGTGTAGCGTAAACCTCCACAAATGTAGATTACCCATCATTCCAGGAAACAATTCTACTTTATTTATACAGTTGACTTTCACCAGTGTAAAATGTTAAAAAGTAGTCCAGCAGTCCTTGTTTCTGTCTGACCGTAGTATTTTACCTGTAAGGAACGTAGAGTTCTCCGCAGGCCCTCGTAGTCCTTGTCTGTGAGCGGCGTAAAGACCGTCATGGCGTCCTCCGTCGACTGGCACTGTGGGCACACGTACTCGTCGATGTGGTTGGCCTCGCTCTGCAGGATGCCCACACAGCGACCGTGGTACCAGTTCTGGCACCGGTCACAGCCTATGTAGAACCTGAGAAGGCAGGAAGTATTCACTTTTGGTTGTGATGTAGTGCCATTTACATTTTTAATTTTCAATGCACTTTATAAATAAAATGAGTAAGTAATCAGGAGAGTAGAGATTGTAAGATGTAGTTAGAGACATTAAGTTGGTCTTTGGTTACTGCTGCATTTGTGCTTCTTTGTTGATATTTCACACAACATATTTGCTGAAATGCTACTAAATCTGGTCAGATTACATTTCTGCCTCTGGGAAGTAGCCTGTTGATGCTAGCTCCAGATGGTTGCAGTCTGGAATACTTTTTGTAAACCTATTATTCACATTATAAAATGTTTTATTATTGTGTGCCTACAATATTGAGTCCTGCACTTACTGGGACTCGTCGTACGGGGTCTGACATATACAGTACAGCTCCTCTGTGCTGCCCTCCTGGCCCCGTTTACACTCCACACAGATATAGTCATCCATCTTCTTGGCCTCCTTCTCTGTGATGCCCACACAGTCTCCGTGATACCAGTTGGTACACAGGTCGCAGCCAATGTAGAACCTTATAACAGAGAAAATAGATTGATATTTGTTGACACGCTGTTAACTATTCAGTGACTGCCCTTAGACATAAGTGCCAAACTGTAACGTGGTATTCAAAACACATGTCCAGCATGACTGGGTAGTCATAAATATGATCTTGAAGTTGGGGTTTGATTTAATTATTTATTTGTTTAATAGCGAGCAGCACTGGGTAAATCTCATCATATCATCTGACTTTTTTGGAACAAATACTTTCTTTTCATTCCTGAATTGAAACAGTGTTTTACAGGGCCTGACGACACTATGTCTCGCTTCCTAGGTAATGAAATCTGTGAGTATTTGAGAATTTATCTGATTATTCAAGAAAGCACCATCATACTTGGTCTCGTCGTACGGCGTCTTGCAGATGCAGTAGAGCTTGGTGTCCTTCTTGCTCTCCCTGGTGCTTGTCGTCGAGATCATCTTCTTCTTCTTGGACTTGGCTGACGTCACGGTCTCCCTCTCCTCCTCCCGTTTCCTCTTGTGTGCCGAGGCGACGGTCGTGGTGAGATGGTGCTGAGAGGTGATGCTGTGCGTGTGTGCCAGAGCGTGTTGCTGCTGGTTGTGGATGGCAGCAGCGGCGGCAGCCTGGGCTGCCTGCTGGGCTGCGGCCTGAGCCCTCTCCTTCTCCCTCCGCATCCGCAGCAGGTCCCTCTTTAGCTCCTCCTGAGGAGTGTGACGATGGGATGGATGAGTTAAAACGGTATCACTTTGTTTCATACTTGTCTTTTGAACTTTCTGCTGAGTGTGTGATGCTTAAAGCATTCTTGAGGGCATTTTTTTATCTGCATGTTTGCATTTTGCATGCATTGTTCCACAACAGTATGCTTTGGACAATATTTTAAAGGACACAGAAGTTTCTGATGTTCTATCCCTTGTTTCCTCTCTCCCTTCATACCTGGGCCTCCAGCTGCAGCTCCTTGTCTAGAAGTGCCCGCTTCTTGAGGATCTCCATCTTGAGGCTCTCCTTGTGTCGGTATAAGAGCGAGGAGAGCTTGCTGGCGTTGGCCAGCCTTCTCTTGGCCTCCACCACCTCCTCCTTCTTCCTCCTCTTGGCCGCCTGCCTCTCATCCTTGTCTATCCGGTCCAGGATGAACTTCATCACCTGGTTGCACACGATCATCCTGGACAGGCACAAACAGGAGGAGGGGGAGATGGCAAAGGAGTTAATTATGGACTCATATCCGCCTGACCTTTTTAAAAGAGGATCATGAATGCTTATTTTAGAATAGTAAAGTACTGTATAGTGAGGATGAATACAGAAGAAGAATTTGTAGTCGTGCCTAAAAACACAGATCAAGAAGTATCGCTATTGAATCTAATGAGCACCCATGTGAAAAAGGGCTGTGGCCAATTCAGGGTATTTTCTTAAAGGCAGGAAATACACATAACAGTCCTGCTGAGAGAAAACAGAAGGATTAAAGAGCAGGGAGGGAAAGGATTATCACATATCTGAATCTGTGATCCAGCAGTCAGTTCGGTCGAAGTCACAGAGGAAGAAAGTTATCCCTCTGACACACTAGTGGGCAGGAGTATTAATCCAAACAATGCCTCAATGTTTCATAGAGTACAACCTGCATGGCTATTGGCTACTTCAAAAATGCAAACATCTAACTTTCCACATGTGAGAAATGGCAGTGCGTATCAAAGAACAATGAGAGCATTTCTCTCAACCCAAGTCCTTGAGGTATTCTGACTCAGTTGAGTAAGCCATGTAACTGTAAAGTCCTCTCATCTCCATCTGGCTCTAAATCTTTCCTTTCTGCGCTGTGAACTATCAAATAAAGGCTAAATCCTGAACCTAACATGGCTCCCTCCTAAAAGTGATGCAGTCGTGTCATCATCTCTGTGAGAACCAAGCAGAGGCCACGTGTCTTACAGATGTTAGAGGGCTATTTGGTTGTCCAGTGTTTATTTGTATGAGGCTCTGTGCTTCAGTAGCAGGGGAGTAAAGTTGAGGGTTGGAGGAGAGGTACGGGGAGAGATGGACAGATAGATGACCACAGGGAAGCCACGCTGCTCTTGTAAACGTGAGAACAGGAGGAAGAAAGATCATACAGTTAAAGTTTGAGCAATATTAAGCAAAGAAAAAGAAACCATCGAGGAGATACTGTAATAATCTTCTCAAACATTTCGCTGGAATTGAACGTCAGTATTTTACAGTAAATCGAGATAATTTATGGCTCGGTCTCCACGGTATGTTCACTTGTGTTCGCTAACGTTCACAACCAAGATCGAAAACTGTTCAGCAACAGAAAGCTGCGTTCAGTACATGCCTGTGTGAATAACACACAAAACACGTCCATGACCGATGAGGTCAGACACGGGCCAGGTCTCCTACAGAATGCACCCTGAGGCACACACTGCAAATACAGCGCGGGAAGTGGAGGAAACTAATGACACAGGACACACAAACACACGCGAACTGATGTCACAGTTTAGTACTAACAGAGATGTGTTTTGAAGGAAAAGTGAGAGAAAAGGATGACATGAAGAAATGGAAAAAGGATGAAAAATAAGCAGAGAGACAGACAACAGACAGAGCTGCTGTAGTGATGTCACGGTAGTCTGGGTTTGGTATTTCAGGTTTGTGTGAATGGGCACAGTGTTGACACACCGTCTGTGGATATAAACACATGGTTGTCAGGGTCAGCTGTAGGTCAAGGTATAACCTATCTACAGGATATAAAACAGCAGGGAAGCTTTTTCGGCTTTTATTTCATAGACTTCAATTGTAGTTTTAATAGTTTGAATAGTCACAACCGTGCTTATTTTTAAAGGTAAACCAACATTCTGGGTCTTCAGATAGTCTGCAGGGTTGAGTACCAGGTCCAATAAATAACCTTTGGCTCTTGATAAAAGTAACACGTGACACTACATTAAAGCAAAATGTCAGTATCTGATTTCAAAAGCAATGTGTATGATGTAAGTAATGGCGGCTATTCAATACATTTTTCATACACAGATTTAAACTTGCGACATCCCAATAAATCTGTGTTGGGTTGAGGGGCCTTGTGTGATTTTAGTGTAAGACTCCTCTCATTTATAAATGGGTTTGTCTTTGCGTTCTTGCTTGTTGGGGTCACACTGAGTACATGCAGCTGTTGGTGGTAACACACCCAAACGTTCCCATGCTGTGTAGTACCTCCCAACGACGTGTTGGACAAAAGCCAGATGGAGAGAGGAGAGTGTGTAGAGTGGCTAAGTGACGACGTTGTGGTTCCATATGATCAGGACACGGACATATAAGATGGCAACCATTCAAAGAATTTTCAAATTCTGGATACAAACCTTTGATTCTCTTCTCTCTCTGCAGGCGTCATGGTCTTCTTCTGCTTCAGGTGCTCGATCACAGCGTTCTGTTTCATCACCACCTGAAACACATGATGCAGAAACATGAAAAAAAAACATAAGTTTAACAACAGAAACTATATTTACAGTTTGAGAGGAGATGGCTACAGGGAAGTAAAAACGACCTGGTAACATCCTTTAATTTAAGCACACAATAAATACTATTATCTGGAATTAATTCGACGACCCCTTGTGACTTTAGTGTTGTCTAATGTGTACTACAAATATCTATAGAAATTGCTTATTATTAAATATGACCAGGCACTATAGTGAAGCATGACAAATACACAGAGAGACAGGTGAAAATACACCCATACACAGTGGTAACATACAGAGACAAGGCCCGAGATGAAAAAATAAACCCAGTGGAGGTTTGGAGGACAGTGACTGTTTATGTGCTGATGGCAGGGAGAGAGCTGGATGACCCGGCGATGCTGGGTGCCTGAGCACACTCACTCACTCACACACACACACGGACCTGTTTCTGAATGATGTCGCTCTGGCTGGCTGTGTTGAGGGCCTGCTCCCTCTTGGCCTCTGCGGCTTGTCTCTTCTTCTGCTGTTGCTGTTCTCGGAGCTGCTGGATCCTTTGCAGCTGCTCCTGGACAGATGCTGCCTGGATTGTCACCACGTTCCCAATCTGTGCAGACAACAAAGTGTGATGAGGTGTAAGATTTTGAATACTAGAAGACTTTGAGTCTAAGAGTGTAAAACAGTGGTGCTCAGTCAACTGCACTGAATGCTGTTCCCCTTAGCAAGGTCCAATGAAGGTGACAAAGGCTGCATCTGGCTTAACAGGCTTGCTGCCCTACCTGTCCTCCCTGAGCTGAGGTGGTCCCAGTCTGTTGTATCTGGATAGGAAGCTGCAGTTTGATGTGCTGTGGCAGAGAGCCTCCACCCTGCTGGGCCTGCAGCTGGGCCAATACCTACAGCAACAACATAGAAAATACACACATTTAACAAAGTTGAAAAGAAAACTTTGATACAAAACATCTATTTAGAACCCACATTAGTTCAGTTGGGTGCTACCGTAAGAGTGGCTGAATAGACTAAAATAGTAGTTCACTGAATGACAAAGGTTAAACATTTAAAATGCACATTCAGCTTATTAAATTGTGCCTTCTAAGACTTATTGATATTTGCAATTGCTTTGCAGAATACAGTAAAGTCTTGTATTGTTTACCCAAGGTCATCTGAACTACAGCTGTGGTTATGGCTAACACTACAGTGCTGATCTTTGCTAACCATACCTGTACCTGTTGCTGCAGCCCAGACACGCTGATGAGCTGTGGCGTCTGTTGCAGCTGCAGCTGGGCAGTTCCTCCCTGCGTTTTCACCTGCAGCGAGGTGGGTGACTGGATGGGCATGTGAGCCTGCGTCTGAGGGGGTAACTGGCCCTGCGGGGTGGCCGACGAAGGGGTGCTGGTGGTGGCCAAGGGGCTTGCCCCTGCCTGGACGGGGGCGGCAGCCTGCTGGGCGGGCTGGGCCGGGGTTTTGGTGGAGGTGGAGTTGGGCTGGCCAGGAACTGTGGTGGCTGGAGAGAGCGAAAGAAAGAGAGGGCCAGAGGGTCCAAGATGTTTTCTTTTAGACCATGGTACCAAGCGACTTTCCTTACATTGCTTTTTATTCCAAAAGCCTTTATATTTATGGCAAATCAATCATTAGTTACACAACAAATTCACATTTCACTATAAGAATTATTTCAAGAGTGTGTCAGAAACTAATTCGACCAAAAATCCTCTGCATACCTGTGCTTGATGTGGGTGTGGCAGCTGAGGCCAAGGGGGTGAAGAGGAAGCGCTGCACCTGGCCGTTGGGCAGCGCTGCCTGCATGAGCTGCTGGCCGGGTCCTGGGATGACGGTGACCCCTTGAGGTATGACCTGTAGCTGACCGGTGGTCTGGCCCTGGCCTTGAACCATAACCGTCAGAGCCTGTTGGGTACCCCCGACACCAGCCTGCCGATCTACACCTGACGCCGCTTGCTGTTTCTACATACAGGCAATGAAGATAGGGAGAGGCTTTCTGATTACTGCTGAAGAATACTTCATTTCAAATCATTTTCCGAAGACATTTCATTGCTGTTCAGACGGCGTTCATCTCAAACTCTTAACACGTGGTCACATACTGAAGTTTGTCTCTCTCACTAACCTGTGTGAGCTGGGTGAGCTGTGCCAGGGTCAGTTTAACCTGGCCTTGCCCCTGCGACCGTGGGGTGCCAGGTGGTGTTTGTCCTGCTGCGTTGGGGCTGGCCGCACCCTGGCCTGTGACCGTGGCGACAGGGCTGGCACCAGATATTGCCGTGGAAACTGCCTGGCCACGAATGATCTGCGTCACCACTTGCTGTCCACCCTGACCTGGAGGAGAAATTTGTACAAAGAAGATGGCAAATTTAACAACACTTGACACAAGCAGACATGATGGAACAGTTCAATTTTAGCTTGCTGCTAAACTTCGTACTGCAGTTTAAGTGTAAAATTCACTTTTCAAGCACGTTAACAAATGTTCATTCCTGAAGCCTTTGTCATCACATCTAAATTGTCATTATAGATGCAATGAAATATAAAGTTTACAAAATGAAATGAATTAATGTCTACTTGCACTTGGAATCGGTTCATCTCAAATACTTGTGTGATTATGTAGATGAAACACCAGGTTATGTATGAAAATCAACTACTTTCAAGGATTAAATTCAAATTAAATATATTGCTAACCTTGAAAACAAAGGTTATAATTTTACAAACTGTCAAGACTGGAAAAAAAATAAATTTGCTGCCCCTGTGCCGCCATATATTTATTTATTATTAGTTACCTTGCTGAACCACAAGGGGAGTTCGGAGTATCGTCTTTCCCATTGGACCCGTCTGCTGGATCGGTGTTCTGATCACTGTCATTCCTGGACGGATCTGACTACCAGCTGCAAGAACCTGGAAGGATATTTTCATGAAAACGTTACTTACTGTCACAATCTGACAAAAGGAAAGGAGAGGTCACAAGCTCAAAAAGAGGAGCTTGACTGGAACTGATTAGAGAAAAAAACAAAACAGTATGGTATCATATATCCAAAATACGTTTTATTCTATTTCAATACAGAATTAATACAAATAATACAGAGAAAAGAACAGCAAAGGAAATAGAATCGGTAATGCAAGGGCTTTTTGCAAACACAATGAGAACAAAACATGTAGCAAAGCCATACAGACTTCAGTTGTGACAACATAGTAAAAACACCTCTACAGGTAATTCAGAGCAGGCAGCGGGCAGACGTACCTGTTGCTGGGAGCCTGGGGTGTTGGGCCTGATGTTTAGCGTGGTTGCACGTGGCTGGAATGTGGTGAAGGTCTGAGCACCGCCTGCTGTGCTGGATGGGATGATACCCAATACTTTCTGCTGAACCACACCTGCAGAAACAGAAAGATATCAAAGTGAACAACTGAGAAGAAATGAGCACAGAGTCAAATCAGTCAAGACATAATAATCAGGAACTGGTGGAAAGATGAGAGAAGGAGATATATTCAAAGCAATGTCACGTATGGCGTGGTGAGGGTGAATGAGAGAAATGCTGCAAAGGCAAAACAGTTTAGGTTTGAAGTTTAAAGACTTGGACATTTAAGATTCAAATGTGTAGGGTTGCTTCTTTCATTTTTAGAGATTCTAAAGAGATGAAATTTGGTTATCACATCCATGCCTTTTACTACATCAAACACATCACCAACAAAAAATAGTAAAATGTACAAACATCACTGATACAATTACTGATGGGAATCAGAGGTTACATGTTTCTATGTTACAAGAAGTCCTGCATCAACACAACTCAATACATTAATTGTGGGCTTCTCTCCTTGCTAGAGGGCCAACCTTTTGATCACAGCTGTGGTAAATATTAGTTGAGCAGGTAAACAAAATCTTCAAAGGCTCACTGAGAGCTTAGTTGGGTTTCCCCCAACATACCTGAACCCCCTCATACATTATGCATGAATTCAGATTCCACTTTTTTAAACTTTAATCTGACAAAGGGAGCGTTTCATATTTGTTCAACAGGCTCTTTGCCCTAATGAGCTCACGTGAAGCCGGTGGCAGAAATGGAAACCATGAGGGTCGCTCTTTTTCCTCCGCTGCCTCCTTGCTGTGGTTTTTCAACCGCAACCGAGCAGGTAAACCTATACATCAAGACTCCTCAAACGGAGACGTTAAACCCAGTCGTAAGACCAGGGGAGTAGCTGCTCTGGTCACACACATCAAACACGCTTTTCTATGGACTGGCTGTTTGGAGAGGTCGGGGAGTTGGGACTCTGGTGAGTGGAGAGGTATACTTTTATTCAAAAAGACGGAGGGAAAAAAAGGAAAACGGAGTCCTGCTATAGAGGGCTACCTGTCTAGGATGCAGACCTCAGGGTAAACTTGTTTTCCTGCCTAACTTCCTTGAGCCCTTCCAAAACAAACAGGGAGCCCAAACAGTCAAATCAAACAGTCATGCTGGATAAATACACATGTCCATTAAATGGTTACACTCCACCTGAACTCAGTTTCTCCTTCATGATAACTTCAAAGGTAAGAAAAATCACTTTCTTTGTGTCCTTGCATAATATTATTTTCCTTATATGGTGATCGCAATGCTTAATTTAAGCAGGTTTGTAATAAAAATGATACATGTATTAGTACTATACACATTGAGATGCTATTTTAAATGGCATTATCACTGCATCATGTTTTTTTATCAACATTTTAAGCTTGACAGAACTGTCAAAACAGGATAACAGAATCATTTTCAAGGCTGCAAAAAGGGGTTTTCACCTTTAACAATGGGATGAGGGCTGCAACTAATGTTTTTCAGTTAACAATAATTGTACCAATTAATTTCACAGTTCATTGATTATTAATTCAATTTTAGTAAAATGTCAAAATGTGTGATAACAGGACTAATTACAATTTCCCATAGCCCAGAGTGAAGTCTTCAATGTGTTTCTTTTGTCAAACCAACAGTCCAAAACCCAACAACTCTTCATTTAAAAAAAATCATAAATGACAAAGAAAAGCGGCAAATCTTTGTATTTAACAAGCTTGAATCAGCAAATGTTTGACATTGATTGTCAAATCGATTGGTAATTCCTTTACTCTGCAGCTCTACATCAGTTTGGAAAAATATGTATTTAAGTAAGTAAACAAATCTATCTATCTATCTATCTATCTATCTATCTATCTATCTATCTGAAATAACACATTTTAATTTCATAAAAATATCTTTTATAGACAGTTAGGTAATTGATTTTGTGACTGTTTAAGCTGACCTATATAAGCCACATTTGAGCTGTCAACAGTTTTATTTGAGCATGTCAACACGATAGACCACCTCTGCTGAGTGTTAAGCAATATCCATCATCCAATAATTTGACAGAACGACAGAGAGGCCAGGCGGTGCTCGGTACAAACCATCGCTGCATCTGCGGTGTCAATATTGATATTTTTAAAAACGCTGTAAAGCATCGAACTTAAGATAGAACAATCCTCAATCCACAGTCTGGATTTAAACCTCAGACTACACAAGTCTACCATACAAAATAACACCTTTCTATTAGATTACCATGCCGACAGGACACAGCCAGACATGATGTGCTACACCAAACTAAGCTGCTGACTCATGAGGTTGGGCACGTAGTGGGCACCACAATTTGGTTGGTGCAGACCGGGCTGCCACAGTCGCAAAACACACAGTGAGCAACTGGCGGCTTCTGAAATAGTAGCACCTTTTACATTTGGTCAACTAGAAGCAGATGGAACAAAAAGCTTACCGAGAGCACAAGCGCACTATTACAGCTGGACTAAATTAAACTCAGCTTAACGTTACACACTGTATGTGTTCATTTATTCAACTCTCCTCCCTCATCCTCTATTGCTCAGTGCCCCACATCGTTGCATTTTTCTAAAGTCAATTTGTCTTCTTGGCATATGTGAGTACAGTACTCACTCTCCTTTGAGGTTTGATGTTAGTTCCCACAAGCTAATGTAAGAAATATCTGATTCTTTAGCTGCTGAATGCTCCACCTTAATCAACTAGCTGCTAACTCTGTCTTTCTGCAGTTTGATGCCGGGCAGGTATTGCAGCGTGGGTTTATCCAAGTTTTTCATTAAAAAAAGGTCCTGCCTGCTGCGATTATAACCTCTATTACGAGACAGATGGGAGTCAACCAAAGCAGTGACATGGGCTGGACAACCAAAACATGAGCTGAAAGACACTTTAAACCAGTGCAGAACTGAGCAGAACAGCAGAGTTAGTGATGATTCAGTGTTGGTTCACCATGACTTGCAATTCATTTCACATTACACTAACTAGTTTGATGTATTGCTATTATGAAAATATTGGTGACAGCAGATTTAATTTTAATGCCTCCTATTCTTTAACAGTTTAATTCGTTTAAGCAAAATCAAACTGAGCTCGCGGAACAAAGCTAGCAGTGATTCACTGAAAAAAAAATCAGTGACGAGGGCGATGAATTTGATGTCTGGAACCAGGTTATAACATCAGGACCATTGTAAACACCAGCTGTGTGACCGATTCAGAGAGGTAGTGTGATCAAGGTGTTCAATAGAGACCAACACTCGAACACCTGAGCCCCTTAGTTCGTCTAAGTTAGAAAGACTTGTGTGCTTGGCTCACAGTGAGTGGCAATCAAGGCAGAGGAATGTCTAATTTGTGTCTAATTTATAGACTTCAAAAGATTTTGGCCTGTGGTCATGGCCACTAACAACATTATAAATGAGTGAAGACAGACTCGGTCCTTTCTCGAGCACTGTGTGCGTGGTTGGCAAACTATCTTGCTTACAATGGCTTTCAACGAGCCAGATCTAATTTGACTTCTTTGACACATTTGAAATGTCTCAGCTGTGGGGTGTGAGGTGGATCAATGAAAACACATACATACATACATGTATCCTGAGATGGAGGTGGATGGAAAGCAGTAATGTCTACACTGAATAAATCTAACTTGCACACTCCGGTCTGCCTCCAAGGTGTGACTTATTAAAACCTACCTCCTTGTGAAGTTGGCACGTTGACTGTGACGATCTTGCTGTTGGCGGGCAGCGGCAGCTTGGTGGTCACTACCTTTCCACCCACTGAGGTTCCCGTAATCTGGAAAGTGTGCCCACCAGACGTGGCCATGGTGGTCTCTGTGCCCACTCCTTATAAAGCAAACAAACAATCAATTACAGCAAATATTGCTACAACTTTACAATCCAATAATATCACTACATTTAATAAACCTCAATAAACACCACAGTGATTAACAGTCTTGAAACGCATTACAGTACATCATACTTCAATGTAGCATGTAAGGATTTGATAAGTAAATATGAGGAAGAACAAAGAGTACACTGTACTTGCCTACTGCCCTTCAAGACTTAAGTACAACAAAATGTTAGTTACACACATCAGCAAAGTACCTTGTGTGCTCTGACCCTGTTTGACCCAGGTGGCGAACGACTGCTGGAAGTTCTTGTTCTGCTGGAATGTGACGGGGGTGCCCATCTTGGTGGACAGCACCACCTTGGTGCTCGGGGTGCCCTGGCCTGACAGTGAACCGACGATGACTTTGGGCGTGGTGGCAGGTGTTGCTGGAGTCCCTGTCGGGGTCACTGTGACTCCGCCTGGTTTCTGTTCCAGACGTTTCTGAGATAGTGAACAAGTCAGTCGGACCATGACACAGAAACCAATGGAGTATTCAAAGAAAGAGCCAAAATATTAGATCAGTTGTACAGAAATTACAGTGGTATACACGGGGATAACTGGGGGGTGTGCTGCCAGGCCAAATGATACAATCAGTAGAAATGAATACATTGTCTGTTGCCTTGGTTGAATTGTCACTCATATAAAAAGAATAATTGAGTGTGAATCCCAACATATCAAACATTGTCATCTATTCCAAAAAAGGAAGATGTAAAATCGGAGTGAATCACAGTTTTAGAATTGCTTTAAAAATAAGGGGTTTGGGGAGATTGAACTGAACTCGACTCACCTTGGCCTGTTCTGCAGCCTGAGCTTTCTCTTTCTCCACCCTGTGAAAGAAAAAAAGAACCTATCAAACTGTTCACATGCTTTAATCACCATAAAACACACTATTTTTCTGATGTTGTCCATGAATCAGCTCCTCTAATCATCCTCCATCTGATCACTCTGTTTTGGTATCCATCTCTTCAATCTTTTCAGTGTGGCAGGACAACAAAGTTACCTCGAGCAGAGGCAGGAGAATATTTACCCACTGACACAGTAAAATCTATCAGACTCTCCCATTTGACACATTTATAAATCAATCAGATTGTCATACATGGCAAGTGTAGGCATGACCTGCCCGACCCTCTGACCTTTCTGAGAAGGCTCTGATCTCCCAGAGGTCCAGCTCCTCCTCAGCCACCCAGGTCTCGATCACCACCGGGCCCGTCTGCTTGGCAGGCTCGTGTTTCTTGGGGCGCAAGGCACTGGAGCGCAGCCCCTTCCTCTGAGGGGTGTGGGTTTCTGTAATGGTGGACAAATTAATAAATTAAAGACAAAGGGGCTGTTTGAGTGTTTTGCTGGTGGACAAAGACAGCATTAAACAGTGTGTGCGTGGTTTCTATTATCAACAACAGATGAGTTTTATCGTCTCTTATTTCTTGATGCAATAGGAAAAAAGAGTAATCCACTGTAAGTGATAAATAGAGACAAACAGATGAGTTTATCCTTTTTTCTCAACTATGAGATGGTGGTTTTGTGAGCCTCCATGTTCTTTGGTTTCAGGCACTAGAACTTGTTCTGACTTCAGTGTTGAGAATAAAAAGTGGATCTAACCTTTTGGAGTCTCAGGCACTCCAAGGGGGCAGATGATTTTGCGGATGCAGTACTCTGAGCGAATTCCATAAGGTCCCACGTCTCGGCGCTTGATGATCTCGGTGGTGGTGATTTCAGTATCTGATGTCTCTGTAGCAATGAGTGGGGATAGGGCTGGGTTGGTATGGTGATGAGGACGAGAGCCCGAAAAGATGGAGGAAATGCGCTCCAACATAAAAACAGTGACACCCAAATGAGAACGAAAAGGCTGCGTCTTTTTCAGCAGCCATGTTTGCGTTCCTCTGGGCCAGCACAGAGATAACAAGGGTAGCCCAAGTAAATAAGGAAGATACTATTGAGCTAATGAACAAGAAAAATGCTAGTTTTTTTTTTTTTTTAAAAACACCAGGTTGGAGGTGATTAATTATTGTGGTACACAGCCGCATTTGTATCTAAAATACAGGTACGACTATGAGTATACTTTTATCAAAACATTCAAATAAGAATTCTGTAACATTCCAAAAATAAATCCTCTATATCTCAAAACCCAATCTCAAATCTGAGTAGTTCTTCCCCATTCAGCCAGGGTGAAGCGCTTCTTTATCTGATGGAGGTTGTATGGTCTGGGAGGGTACCTGTACGGGTGGTGCCGACAGCAGCTGATGGTTTGACAGCCATGTCGTCCCATCTGAGACTGGCCCAAAGGAGCCTCAGCATCAGGCTCACACCAGCCAGAGACTTCACAGTCTGCAGGCGATACCTAGAACACAACCCAGATGTTCAAGTGTTATAATACCTATGTTCTCATATACAGTTTATTTGTCCAAGTATTGTGTGTTCTTTACAACACTGCACATACACATAACAAATATACAGCTACAGAGAAACAAATTCCTGGAAAATGTGCACATTTTGCTGTAAACTTAAATCTAAAACTGGAGTAAAAAAAACATAACTGATTGAAAGAAAACTTATTCTACAGCTATTGCACGCTCTCCTGGTGTCAAGCAATTCATTTGTGCAGGCCAACTGACCCACAGTGACTCGCTCGGTAGTACAGAATATACATTGCAGAAGGACCGCAGAACAGGAAGAGTGAAAACAGACTGAGGTTTTTGGTGAATTCTTGTCCTCTCATGACCATTTCCATGAAAGAAACAGATGAACTGGCTGCCATCTTTAATAAGTCATTTTAATACATTAATTTGGTTTGGGAACAGATTTTATCTTTGACTACAAAAGCATACAAACAACAGTTTCAACTCACAAAAGTTCAAAGTAGAAGCCTGTGCATATTTCATTCAGCCTTTTTTAACACAATAAACAATTTTGGGTGTAACAGACTGTTCTGAGTGTAGAATCAGATGACAGGATGTCATCCATCGATGAATAATTTCCTTAAGTTTTATATCCGAAGTAATAGTCCCTCCGTGCATCATTATGGCCGGGACAGCTGTTCCGACAATGAACTTGGCACTGAGGACAGGGACATTTAAAATATCTTGAATATCTACCAAAACATGATCATCACAAGTCTGTTTGTGTGTGTTTGGTAAAGATTCTCTTTCCCATGTGTAACCACAGGCGGGAAAATATCCCTGGGTTGTAGGGCTGGGTCGCTGCACAAAGTGAACATCCTGACACTTCTCTGACCGCCGGATGATTCATGGCTACTTCGGAACTCCAGGGTCCGGTCAAAATAACCAGAGGTCCCTGTGTGACACCGGGCGTGGAGCCACAACATCACTTAGGGCCAAAGCCATGACAGCAGACAAGGAGGAACAGGAACTAATTAACAACTAATCAACAGGACAGGCACTTCAAAACTGGGCCTGGGTTTAAAGGTGGATGCTGAAGGGAAATCAGCCTTAACCCTACTGCTGTCATAAAACATAAGTAAACATCATAAATGTATAAAAAGCCAACTTTGTATAATGGCATACGACAACAAAGCTACACATGCCTTGTTTAGCCACCGACATCCTCTTCAGGGTGAATGATAATGATTAAAACTGTTCCAGGCTTTGTTCACTCAAGTGACAGATAATATGGCCCCAGTAAGACATGTAACATTGTGTGTTTTACTTTAAATATGCTGAACTGTGACCCTGAAAACACACAATCAGAATTCTAGCCCAGCCTTAAATCTTTATTTAAGGTACGCCCAAAACAGAACAATATTCTATTTCGTGAACCAGATGCATAGGAGAGGAACGAGCAGATGAAAAGTTGCAAGCAAACTTCCATACACTGTCACTTGCAAAAATACATTTATGTATGCCTTTCATCATTTGACTGATGATGGTCTAGTTATGAAATTGTTCCAAAACATTTTTTTTTTTATAGTTAGACAGAGTGCGGGAGTTTGCTTGCATTAAAAAGCAGGCTGCCATTATTTTGGAGTGATGTCATTGCAATGTTTCAAATTAAATGAATATAACATTAATATTTTTGGGGAGTCAGTAGATACAAATCATGCTAGTCCTTGGCTTTGTCTATTATAATTTCAATCTTCATTTGGAATGAAGTTGAATGTGTTTAATTCAAAAGATCCAAAGTGACTCAGTGTGACGACCATCATCTCAGGTCCCGACTTTAAATCTTGGCCCCCCAAGTCTGCATTTCCTGTAGTTGCTCCATTACTCTTGAACAAGAAACAGGCATTCAAAAGAATACCCCCCCCCCAAACTTCCACAGAATGTTGGAAACAGCCCAGTTGGTTAAAATGCAGTGGATGACTTTCATTATGAAGATCAATTACATCTTTGCCAGTGACTCTGTCAAGAAATACGAATCATAATTATTTGTACAGTGAGAAGGAGGGGGACAGCTGTAAGAGTTAAAGCCTCAATAAGAAAATAAAAATAAAAAACAACTGAGAAAGCTTGAGTGTGTAAGAAAATAAAAAAAAGTGAGCGCTGCTTACCTCCAAGTGATGCCAAACGTGGGCCTGGGGGATGGATATGGCCAGATGTCCGACGATGGCTTGGCGTTATAGCTAAATATGGGCACCTCACGGAATCCGCCTCGCCTCCCCAGCACCTTCAAGTCATCGTGTGGCAGTACGAAAATACTCTTGCGGTTGCTTTTGGTGATGAACTTGCGGTAAGAAGGAAGGGCAGTGTCCGAGCGCGTCTTCTTGGTGCGGGAGAACTTGAGGAGGCGGACGCGGCCCTTTGTTGATGAAAAGTCCTCTTGGCTCACAGTAAGAGATGACATTGAGGTTTCACCTCTGGCGTCCGTCGTTGACTTACTGATAGAAGCCAAGAGCGCCGTCTTTTGTTCCTGTGTCACTGTTTCACTCTGACTGTCCTCTGACTGGCCGTCATGCCCTGGGGAACAGATTTTGGTCACAGTTGTTTTGGTCATAGTAGTAAGTGTGGACACGGCGCTGCTTTCTGTTGTCGACACCACAGGCTCTCTAGATGCCTTCGTTGGTGCCATCCTCATCTCTGTGGAGACTACCGTCGTGGAAGTTGTGGAGGTGGTGGTTATCTGGGTGATGACGGTCTTGAGCGGGTCTGCTGTCCCACTGTGACTACTCTCCTCTGCGAAGTCGTCACTCAGACTGGACTCCTCAGCTGAAGGGATGGGAGACGGTGCCATTCGGATGACCTTGATAACAGGACTGGCTTTGGTCTCCGCGGACGGAGATGGTGATGTGCTGTTGTGCTGTAGAGTGCTTTGAGTATTAGCTCCAAGTGTGTCTATGTTGTTCTCCAGCCTCGATATCTTCAGTGGAGGTTTGTAGTCCTGCTCTGATATCGTTGTTTTGCTCTCTACCTTAGAAGCGAGGCTTGTTTCCTTGGCCCCGAACTCTGTACTATCATTCACAGGAGCTAAATCTCCATTCACTAAAGGTTTTTGCTGCATGCCGTCCTTTAATGAGACCACCGGCCCTTGTTCCTCAACTTTACCAATGCTGTTCACTCTAGGCTGCGGACTGTTGGTAAGTATTCCGTTATTTGAGCTAATTACAGAGTTACTCAATATGCTTTCACTCCCCGAGCCATCATTACCATTTACCTGAGGGAGAGGAGAAACAGGCTCCGGAGTGCTATCGGCTTCAGTTCTAGCTTGCATATTTTCTTGGTTCTCCACAGGCCCCATGCCATTTTCCTCTGTACCCAAATGCGATGAGCTTAACATTTCTGGGTTTTGCTGAGTGAGTTTAGAAGGAGATGCGTTTTGACTACGTTTTTGGTCAAGAACACTTGTCCTTAAAGGGTCCGGTTTCAAGTTTGATACCGCCGACGGAGAATTTTCAACATTTGCAGCCTTGGTAACATCTGATGGTACACTGACTGTTTGCTGGTCTAAAGAGCTATGGACCCCCCCTTCTGCTGTTTCTTGCACATCAGGCAGTTTGACACCCTCTTGCCCTGAACTGCCTGAATTAGACTCTTTTGGCCCCGTAGTCCTTCCCACTAAATCTGCCCCCAGTTCCTGGGGCAAGGAGGTGATTTGGTTTTGTGGTCCTCCTGAATCTTCACCTGTACCTGTACTGCAACTGTCTTTGTGTTTTGAGTCAGGAGCAGGAGAAGGAAGAGGAGGAGAAACAATTTCATCCATAGTTTTAGAGAGTTCAGCCTGACTCCCCCCTTCATCTTTTTGCCCTCCACTTTCTCCTGGCCCTGGAGTTTGTGTTGTGGAAGATTTCTCCTCCACTTTCAATGCTTCGCCCAATGCGAGCTGCGTGCGAGTGAGAGCATGGGGCTTGAGCGGTGACCGTGGCCGGACTGGAGTGCTCAGTGCCGTAGTTGACGTGGATGAAACTGGTGCAGGAATCTGAGTGTTGGAGGCAGACACTCGCTGCCTCTGCCTCTCTTCAATAACGTGCTGCTTCTGTCGTCTGTCCAGCAGGCTGTCCAACTTGGAGGACTTGACCTTCTTCTTGTAGGCAATGCGAGTAAGGAAGCCCTTGCTGACATCCACTACATCGTAGTTGAAGGGTCGTGTAGGGCCCTCTGGAGGCTCTTCCTTCACGGAAGCCTTTTCCTCTTGAACACTGGACACTGGAGAAAAAAATGAATTCAGAATCTGCACTGACAAAAAAACAAGACACTTCTTCACATTGACCTTTCTGTCAAAGTTGAAAAAGCTTGCAAATATTAACATAAATGTGTTTAAAAGAAAAAAAGTTTAAAATGAAGCATAACATGTGCTTTACATGCATATGAATACAATGCTATAAGACTCTAAGTCAAACTCGGTCATACTTTGCTCTTCATCTGATCGCGCATCTGTAGGATCCATCTCCATCTTTACAGGTGATGAAGATGCATCAGGTGACAAATCCTCAGACTTCTCTTTTTTATCAGCTCCTTCTTTTGTTTCCTCTTCCATCTTCTCATTTGACTCCAAATCTTCAACAGACATCCGACGATCCGTTTCAGGCTTGGAGAGACTGGAAGAGTCTTGATCTTTTGCTTCACTGCTTATGGCAGTGCCTCCCTGAGCCTCTGGTTCAGCTATACTAGGCCGCCGACTCAAGTCCAGCAGGGTACATTTCTTTCCAAGTTTAGCATCTTTGGGACACAAAATGACAGCAAGAGTATATTTTTCAGATTAGGTTGAGAACAAGCTACGTATGATTGCCATAAATCATTAATCAAGATGCACAGTTGTAATAGCTCTTTAGTTTCTCGCACATTACTAAATGACATCCACAGATGAATCAAAGGGATGACCAACCTACAACACACAATGACAAACTGAACTAATTCACTCTCAGAGTCAAAGAGACTTTATATTAGAGAAAACCAAATTCCAAATAACTAAAACCACATTTTAGGACCCAAAGTCTCCCATTCCAGACCTTCCAGTTCTTTGCGGTAGTTGGCGTTGGTGTTGCCTGGAAGCCGGGGGACAAACCGCTGCACATACGTCTTACTGATCCAACTCCAGCCCCCGTAGCCTGTAACACGATACTCCTCTCCTTTCTGCTTCCACACCTTTACATCGGATAAGAAAATGCAGGATGAATGAGAGAAAAAAGGATAAAGAAACATCAAGACGTGAAAGGTTTAAATGGAGAAAAATGAACAGACAGGAAAAAGGGTGCAGGTATAAATAGAGATTAGAAGTTTCAAGGTTTTTTACACACTGATCACTAATTGCTGAGGGAAATGACTCACAGCAGAGCTCAACTTGCATCAAAGAGGCTTTGATGGTCACTCACGCACATACGCACAACACACACACCAGTGTTTCCCACAGCAATGAATCAGTTTTCCAGTCAGTACACTACACTGAAATACCATTACCACCCGTGTTTAACCTACATTGCTTGTGACCAATGTGACGGTGGTCCAGCCTCAATCCGATATGCTTAATATGTACGATTTCATGGCAAGAATTGTCTAAATTGAGGCATATTATATTGACATTGTGTCTGTGGTTTGAAATAATCAATTGGAGGGACCTACCTGATGTTTAATTGGAAAGGTGTACTTGACCCACGTGGCCTGCTGCATCGTCTCCTCATCCTCCAGCTTCTTCTCCCTCTTCTTTACTTTCTCTTTCTCTTCACGCTCCATGGACGTCATGCGGTTTAACCTGAAAACATTTTTCTTTTTAAATTGTGATACAGTACAGCCTCCTGCTCATAGATTGTGTAATTGGGGTTTTGGCTAGTTTGCTGCACAGAAAAAACAGTGAATGGTTTACTCAGCGATTTTGAATAACTGAATAATCAACTTTTTCTTCTAATTAGGTTTAACTGAACAATTGGAACATTTCTTGTGTCATGTAAAAGTATGATAAAAGCCTGATTCAGGATGAGAAGATGAAAGCTGCTCTTGGAACAGTTCCATCAAATTTACTCTCTTTCTCTCTCGTACACACACTCATATACACACACACACACACACAAACACACACTATCCGGGTAGAATCTTAAACAATCACGTCTTTAAAGCGGCGTTGTGGTATTGAGGCAGTAGTACAGGCAGAGGTGGGTGGTGCTGGTAGTGCTGCAGTCTAAATATTATGCCTCACAGCGAGGGTGGGCCCTTTGATCTGATCTGCTTATGATCACGTCTGCCTGCTAAACTGACCACACATCCCCGTGTACATGCTTGACAGAGTTTTTAACTTTTTTGTATTTCAAAGTTTTGCAGTTAAATGGAATTTTCGGAGGGAACCTGTTGCTGTTATTTTGTTTATGTATGTTTAAGAAATCATATCATGCATACCTGGTGTGGCCCAGTGAGTCCTTCCAGACAGGCAGCAGAGCCACCGGTTTGATGGCACACTCCAGGATGGCCAGAGCCAGCGCAAACTCTCTGGCCTTACTGCACATCTGAACTGCTTTGATCCAGTTGGTCCTACAAAACAAGCAAAGACACGTGAAACTCTTCTAAATGTCTCTCTTCATTCTAGATGCCTCACTTGTAGGCTACACGTAGTTTTAATTTACAGTCTGCTCGTGGTGCTTTTACGTTCAGTAAAAAGCCTCAAGTCTGAGCATTCTTTCTTTTCTACACAAGGTGATTTAATTGTAATACATCAATCCCATACCACATGTCTCGCTGACTCTAAGGTGTACCTGTGTGAGGCCCAGTTAGGGTGCATAAATGGTGCAGGGACATTGTTCTCCAGCTGGATGATGGTGAGTCTCAGTGTGGAGATGGTCAGAACCTTAGAGCCATGAATAGACCCGTTCCACTTAAACTCTCCTGCTGGTGTCATGCAGAACTTGTGGGAGAGATGTCGCCTCTTGTCGTGGTCCTGGCGAAAAGACAAAATATGCCAGTTATAGTCAAATTTCATTGTCAACTCCTTATAATCTCTGACATTTATGTATCTATAATGATGGGAGATCCCCTTGCAAACACAATAGAGGATTTATGAATATTCATATGGCAAACACAAGCTGTCGTGCTCCTTGCCTCTCTGTGCTGATGCTTGTTGAGAGCCACAGTGTTGGAACTGTACTGGTTATGATAGACACGGTACTTCCCCTCCTGGCCAAGCCTAAAGTACTGGCAGAGTGTCCCCTTCATCACCACGTCCTTGCTGTTGCGTGTGCTGACACGGGTGACGTCACCTTGTGCATTCACTACTAGTACCTGGAGAGGTAGGGTAAAAAAAAGACAGTCTTATGATAACAAAGTTCATAGTCCAATCTATAACATGATAAACACCCAGCTGCCCTGAGTAAAATAAGCATCCTCATTACAGACACTGACACAGCAGTCTTGAAATTAGCTCAGGTTATCTGGCTCTTGCTCATCCCCTTTAAAGTCCTGATACTTAATTATGGGTTACTGGCCAACAAGCTAGCACACAATAACGCTTAGTAGCCTCAAGTTTGTCCTTTAAATCTCCAAAGCTGCATTTCCACCCCATGTACCTTGAACTTTTAACCCGACTATATACTTTTCAAGGAACTAAAAGGTTTTCTAGGTTCCTAAACTTAATGTAGACGTGATCCACCACTTTTCTTCTCACCTCCTTGCCCTCTTTGAAGCCCTTGTTGGCTTCATGGACAGCGGCAGCCACCTGCTGGTTCTTCAGCTGGCTAAGCTTGCTTTCTGGGTTCCTCAGCCGGGTCACCATGCGAGTCGCTGAAGACTTCTTACTACTGAGACCTGATGTGTCACCGTTAGCTGAGTCTTTAATGTCTCCTGGAAACCCGGCACCAAGTTCAGTCAAAGACAGAAAAAAATCAAGTCATACACAGTTAGTTGTAAACTCAATCTGAACATGTGCAATGATCATTAACAGTGACACCCTCTTATCTTGACAGTGGTTACATAAATAGTAGTGGTAATATGCTCGTACTGCTTTTCTCACATAAATAAAACTATTACTATTGTTCTGTCAGACCTGCATCGTCAAAGCTGGCCAGGGATGACTGGGAGGACTTGTCAAGCAGGTCCGGAGGTTCAGGACCTCTGGGAGGGACCCCAGCTCCCGTGCTGCTGTTACTGTTCTCCTCATTGGTCTGGGAGGGCTGGCTCAGGCTGGGGATACCATCTCCACTGACGGAGATAGAATCTGATGATGGGGCTTCTGCAACACAGACAGGAAATTTGCAAGTATTGAAAATTTCAGTAAACAAATTTGTCTCAGTTGTGATGCTTTTTGCGGCCATCAGCCATTATCTGAGACATCTTTTATGGTTCGTTTAAGTGCTCCAGAAAAGAACAGGCGTTCGTGAGGACTAGAATTAATGAACGGGGGGGAAAAAACAAGACAAATTGTAGCATCAAAGCTGTCAACAATGAGCAATCAATATGAGCACATGTAGAAGGCCAGTCATCATGAAGGCAGAAACTTTCTTGTGATAGTTCAGACATAGTTAAGCCTGTGGCTCCCTCTACTGATAAGTCATGTGTAATGCATGCACAAAATATCTAGATAACTGTTATTTGAAAGCAATGGGTGACAAGTCCAGGCAAAGCAAGGTTCCAACAAGGCAGTGGACACACGATCACACTTATCACAACGATAAACAGTGAAGCTCTTTGATTATCAAGGATAAATATGTGCAAATCATCAATAAACAATTTTCAACAAAGGTGTTGTCTTAATAGGTAGCTGTCAAATTAGAAGTTCCAATAACAAGCACGCAGCAGAGGATAAACATTTGGTGATTTGCAATTACAATTCTTGCACCAGGCAAAGCGAACGCAGTCCCCAGTTGACTGAGGCTCAGTTGCAGTCATGCTGATTGCAGTGACGAGGCTGTCTGATTGCAAATCAATTGATGCAACAGCTGGAAGTGTTCTGAGGTTGAAGAAATTAAAACTGGAACAATGAACACAAAAGCCAGCAGATGGAGTGAGAGCCACATGCAAAGAAGTCGGCTGGGAAATGGTCAGGTGAAACTATAAGGCACTGGCTGTATACGGCCCAGCAAACAAGCCACTGGTGAGGTTAGTGTAGTGAGAGTCATCACACAATCCTGTTAAGATGCAGGCTGCAGCTAGGGCTGGGTTTAAAAAACAAAATCAAATCGATGTTAATTCGAATGATCCAATATCAATTCACACAATCAAGAGACCTCCCCCCTTTCAATATATGCATTTTTCTGTAACGATTGAAACTTAACACCCCCATAAAGCACCAAATGTGAGTGGATTTTCAGTTTGGCAGGTAAATATCTAAAGGATACCTGTCACAGATAAATGTTTGTAACAAATCTGTTGTAATAAAAAAAAAAAAAAAGAACACTCATAAATGACACAAAAACTAAAAACGTTTTCGTGTCGTTTATGGGTATGCTGCTTCTGTCCATTGCTGTCTGTCTGTGTCAGAGTTTCACACCAACACACGCAGCTCAGGAACTTCATGGTGCAGCATTCTCTTTTCTCAGAATCTCTTTCATATCCAAGTGAAATTGGTTAACTGATAAAAACCTGAACTGAATTGATACCGGATCAAATCGGGTCCTTTTGAAGCGGGATTAAATTGATTTGCTAAATCAGCGGCGTTACCCAGCTCTTACTGTGGCCGTAAAGCAAATCCCCTAAAAGCGCTTAATGAGGTCAACTTCTCCCTGAGACATCCTTGTATACCTTTGGTGTTGCCAGAGACCTCCATATGGGAACATCCCTCTATCACAGCCTGTACGGTGGAGGCAGGAGGCCTTGGGGCCTCAGTGGCCGGGCTATAGCTCACAGCGGCAGGGAGGGTTTGCGTTGGAGCGGAGGCTGCTGGAAGTATAGGTCCGTCTGAGATGCTACAGCCACTACTGCCTTCTCGATCAGTGGGTGGAGCTTCAACAACTACAGATGGACAGCATCAGTGTTGTAAGTATGCATTTTTTAGTTTATAATGAAAAAATAACTTGAAGACGATGGGGCGAGGCAGTGATGGGCTTGACAAATAATGTCCAGATCACAAAATCATAATTCATTGAAAAATGAAAAATGTGGGCATTATTGGCAAAACTACAAATATTACCTTTAAAAGTGTATCATCAGTTTTAAGTTTTAAGATAATCACAATCAGGCTTGGTATGAGACCACATTTAGACATGTATATTCATTATGATCTCAAGGGTAATTACATGCCAATTACTAAAGACATTAGCATTTTGTTCTCCTGCCCATGCAATAAATGTCTTATTCCTGTGCATAAGGGCCTCTTTGTTGCACTGGATAATATATCCAGCAAGACACCAACATTAATTAACATGTGTGCTTTGTGAGTGCCAAACCTGAGTCTTGAAAAAGAGCACAGCATTTCTAATTGGTCTAAGAGCCAAACAACAGCGGAATTGATTCTTAAATCAATAACTAATTACACCATTGTGATGATGTCCTTTTTCCCAGGCTCCAAAACAGAATAGAGAGGAGGTACTGAGTCTGAGAGAAACTGTTTTTCAGATCAGACTTCACAATGCTTTATTATTATTCATTATTTCTACTTAGGGATACAGATTTCGCTGTGCTTTCTTAATGCTTAAAATATAAACATCATAATCACCTCCAGTTTTGACATCATCTTTATTTTCTTCTGTGACTTCTTCTTTTGTCCCCTCATCCTCCTTTTTAAGCTGCCCATCATCCTTCAACTTGGCCTCCTCCGCTTCCTTCTCCACCTCCTGCTCCTTCTTCTCCTGTTCCAGCCGCGCTTTCTGGGCCTCCGCGGCTGCACGTCTTTTCACCTCCTCCAGCTCCTCTTCCTTCTTAGCCCGCAACCGCTCCACGATCTCCTCTGGGTGACAAAGGAAGATAAAGGACGAAAGTTGTGAGACAAAAGAAATAAGAAGCTTAGCCAATTATTGGTGATCAAAACCACAAAACAGGGGAAAACAGACAAATAACTCCTTTAAAATAGTCCAAGAGGGGATAGTTTCAGAAGATACTGATAACACACTTATAAAGCTTAATAGAAAGGTGTTAGTTAATGGGGCTGAATAAATCACAAAATGCACATTAAAAGCCAGAAGAGCATCAGACAAAAGATCAGTGCCAGATAAGATGACAATGTGTTGGGTGGGTAATAAAGATAACTATGGTAAATTTCTCATGGCTGCCCTTGTTTGCATAGTTAATAGCAGTTTTTATACTGGGCAGCAAGCCGCCAATTCGGCTGTCCTTTTTGCGGCTAGGTCCACGGATTTAGACAGAAGGCGTTGGAGGTCTGTTGTGGTCCGCCAGTTTGCCGCCTCGGACGGTACACCTCGGAGGCTATCTAACTCCGAGACGTCGATGTGCCGGCCACTGCGTGAGATGGGTGGAGGTGTTGATGACGTTCACTGTTGTGCGACCCACAACCGGAGAGTTTTAAAACCAAGAAACAGCTGATCACAGCAGTCAGTCCATCAGTTCATCTGCGGACGTCAAGATGAGCAGCTGGACAGCCGCTGAGGTCCAGGAGATGCTAGCGTCTCCGGCTAGAGTCCTACAGAGTCTCTCTGAAGGCACTCTAGTAGCGGCAAGCTACGAACGGTCGGTACTTTCAAATTAAAAGCCCCCTGCTAAGAACCCAGTTCTCAACTCTAATGGGGTGCAATGTAGAGCTCTTATTTTGTCTTTCTGACAGAGAATGCAATGTACTTTATGTTAAGCCTCCAGTCAGTCCCCTCACCTCAGCATCAGAGACACGTCTTGAAAATGAGTTGTAGAGATTTTAGAAAAGTTGTTTTTATCGAATTCAAGGCTCCCTTCAGGCGCGCACATGTTCGCAGTTGACTGATGCATCCCCTAATCCTAACCTGTGTAAATCATCACAATAAAGTTAGATTTTAAGTGTGTGAAACCACAAAAAGGAAACCCTAAGCTTCTGATAAACACAGCATTGTGAATTGAACAGAAGGGAAGAGGAACAAACCAAAATGCTAATTGACTTTTGTGTATCATGTTCATGTTCTGTGTGGTACAACAGTTTTAGTGGAAGATTCTGTGGTAGTCGTTTTTTGTTTAATACTCTTTGTATGTGTATGCTATGCTGGACATCATAATCTGTGTTTAGTATGCCTCGCCCAATTAGGAACTCAAATCAGAAATTAGGAAATCAAGCAGAAATAACATTACTGTATGCAAATGTTTAGGCATCTCTTATATTAAGACACAAATCAGAGACCAACAGCATGTTTGTTAAATTTTTATATGTTTTGTTTTGTCAACTTTGATTCACTAATAATGATTTCATTGCAATGAGCTGACACATTCACTATAGCCTAACACTTGTACAACCCTGGATGAAGTTGGAAGTTGGATGAAAAATTCCACATTTCATCTGTGAAGCTGCCCAAAAAAATGAGGCAGTTGTTGGGCTCTAGTTCACATTATATAATTTTGAATGTTTCAGGACTTGAATGTAAGATGATGGATTAGTTGTGAAAACAGCTGCCAAATAACAGGAACTGTGAGGGGCTGCACTTTCTGAGCATTAATCACTTGTGTATCTCTGGTTTTACGTTTAAGTCACGCACCATTTTTACATGTTTGAGATGGTGCTGAGCTAGCTGGTACTGTGCACGATGGTGGTATGGTGCCATTTTGATAACGTTTGACAAAGACTGTATTTATTCTTTTAAGTTTTGTATATTTTCACATGCTTGGGTTATCTACTCCCTGGGGGTAAAAAACTAAAACAAAAAAGGTCAAAGTCTTTTATAAGCTAGAATCAACGTATTCAATTCAACTTATTATTATTCATCTTTGCATAACAGTTGCTCGTTTGAGTTGATCGTTTCCCCTCAAGCTGTTGGATCAGAAGTGAACGCCACATATACAGCTGCACCAGTTCAAGTTAAGTGTGGCCTTCCAAAGTTGAATTGCTGAGAACTTCCATTGCATGTCAGACCAAATTTCCTTATCAAAATCAAGTGATTTTTAAACCAATAAAGCAAACAAAAATCATAAGCATGTATTTGGTGGACACCCTACGGACAGAAACGACGGGAAGAGGGACTGAAGTGCTATTATGATACTAGCCAAACTGGGACCAGAGTAAGGTTACATAATGGCTGGGTTGATTCCTATGTCCCAGCCATCTATGACTGGGTGGCATTCATGAGTATTCGAAAAAAAAA
>CAEMYA010000187.1:1064228-1087311 GCA_903131615.1 Diplodus sargus | reverse complement strand
AAAAAAGCAGGCAGAAAGACATAAAAAGAGAAAGGGAAGAAAAATGACTTTGGGCTTAAAGAGATCTTTCTTCCCCTGTGAGCCATGATTAAATTCGACAACAGGAAGCTTCTCAGATTCTCTGAAAATGGCTTTATTTTATTAATGAGAGAAAGAATGAGGGGCTCTTTACCATTAGCAACAGTGAGGTAACACTTGTTGCTGCCACGGGCCTTGTTGGTTAAGTCCTCGGTGATGTCCATATGCACGTGCACCTCGTCCCTTATCTCTTCAAGCGCTGCATACAGGTCGGCCTCCCAGAACTCCTTATCCAAACAATCTATGAGATCAGCTAGCTGGACCTGGGAAGTTAAAGGAGTTCAATAAGTGTAAGACAAGATTAGCTCAGTGATATGACAGTCAGGCTGCCAAAAAACAGGGAATGTTTGGATGTATTTTGTTCATATAAGGACAGACTAGGGTTGTGACCCTTTACTCTAATAAGTAAGAAATTAAAATCAGTCTTTTAAATCATGTAATTTTATTGTGTGAAGAGCATACACAACCCCAGTAAGAGAAAATGATGAGTCACATTTACCTTGGTGCTATAGTACCAGATGGCTTTGTCCTCCTGTTCACCATCCTCCTCACTGTAGGGGAGACATGAGAGAGGAGACATGAAAGAGGAGACATGAGGAAAAACAACAGTGAGAGACAGGACAAACAGGAGTGAGAGTACGAAAGAAATGAAGATACGTTCTCCACACATGCTTGCTTTCTATATGTTGTGTGGCTTTGAATGCCATTTGTTCACATTTAGTCTTGTCAGTAGACATATTTCTTTAACTTCATGTCACATTTGGACTGCAGAAACTGCAGATCAGCAATATGTAAGCAATATGTAAGCAATAATAAGTTTAAGAGGCAGCAGTTTATCTGTCATTATAGTCATTTGTATTTGATGTGTGTTTCACAGGACCAGCTTCAGTCACACAGGTCTCTGGGCAAAAATGTCCCAATAAAATGGGATCCTTTAATACCTGTTGTATTTGACGCTCTTTAAAAAGTATCAACAAAAGGTGAACAAAACTGGCACTCAGTAGAGTGCATACCTCCGGCAAGGCCCAACACTCTCCTTTAAATCAATCAAGCCTAATCCAATATCAAATTTGAAATTAAACATATTCATATCTGCTAGATCCTGATTTTTATTTGGATCCACATCAAATTGTACTCACACATAGCTACCAACCACTTCTGTATGCCTTATTGTTTAAACCAGACCCATGCATTATTCCTTAAGAAATGAATAAAAATGTGACAAACACCCAATGTCGCAATATTAAAGAAAGCAAGAAAATAATTCCCGGACCTGTGTCTTTACCTGGATCCGAACCAACAGTAAATTAATGGGGTCTATTCTGGGTCAACACCAATCCTCCGTCCAAGTTCCGAGGAAATTCGTTCAGTAGTTTTTGTGTCATCTTGCTGACAAACCAACCAACAGACTGTCATGAATGAAAACATAACCCTCATTGGTGGAGGTGATGAGACATTTTGAATAGTTTATACTCAAAATAATAATATCTAGTTTAAAGATTAAAATCAATGGCACGAAATTAAAGCGGCTGTAAGTGATATATTCTTTTTAGATAGCTCTGTATTTCAGCAGAAATCACTGTATAGAGATATGGTCAGTTACCCACATCACTACTCTAAATGACTGAAACCCAGTTCATGAAAACATCTGCCCTCCCCTTTTGCCGTGAACATGTGTGTACCTGTAGGGTTCAGCTGGAGCTGTACTGACTAACAGGAAGTGTTAACTTGCGCACAGCCCAGCACAATAACACCCATCAATGAGGACACTTGAGTTTGTCTAGTAGCAGCTAAAGAGAATATCTAAGAGTTTTTTGCCCAACATGGTCCTTGCTAAGGGACTGTGAAGCCTGAGGCCGTGTAACAGTAGTGTCTATTCAGCATCCTTACTTGACACACACACACACACACACACACACACACACACACACACACACACACACACACACACACACACACACACACACACACACACACACACACACACACACACACACACTTCTGTGCACATCATTCATTGCACGTACATCCAGTCAGACAAACTTTCCTCTGTGCACACTACTTGGATGCACAAACACACACAGCCTCTGAAGTGAAGATCAGTAATGCAGCACCTGCTGGGGGCCAATTTGGAGAGCAGGATGAAGCAGAAAGGAAGAGAGGGAGTGAAATGCAGCCACGACAAAATTTGGGCCACCAACCTTATTAAATCTTATATTGTTCAAGTGATCCATGCTCCTTTATGGTTTATGTAGCAGGCCGTCTGCTGCTGCTGACCCAGCATACACACACCATCTGTGACTGCTCAATACCAAGACAATTTGCTAACGTATGGGAGCAATACTGCTGATGGTCCGGTTATGTTAAATCCTAATGACAGACTGTTATTTTTGGTTTATTAAAACAGCAGGTATAACCACCGTGCAGGTCTGTACTCATATGAAATACCCCAAGTTAGTGGTATGCTTAACTTTAAACCTAAGAACCCATAACTTTTTGTGTGTGGAAGCTGTTTGCTCAAGTGCAGGCTTCAGTCTCCCAATACTGTATAAAGTATTCAACAAATCCGTTTCATTAAAAAAGTTTGTGGTGAGCATGTTTGACTGAAGTACTCGCTTTTGCGTGTAAAACCGACACCGCTCATTTGCTGTCAATTTCGATAGGTCACCGTGGGTCATTCAGCCTGCCTTCATGACCCCCTCTGCTGCCCAGAGTGAACCTCTGGGCTCACGTATCCAGGCTTTCAGCACCAGATGTTTCTTTGGGAATGGAAAATTTTATTTCATGTAATTTGCAGAACAATAAGGTGGTTAGGCTATTATGTTTATGAATTACAAGTGCTAACACGAGTTTCTATGATACTGTGGGATAAACCTGTGACAACGATCTCACATGAAGGAGGGGGTCAAATACAGGTTAAACACGTGCTCAGTGCGGGTCTCCTACATTATAAAGGTATCACTAATGCCTTGGATTAGCAAAGAGGGTAGAGCAGGTAAGGTATAAAGCCAGCCATGCAAAGAGCTTCACAGACATCCTTTCAATATAATGAAATTTGGGCAAATATATGTACTGGTAGTGTGGTGTAATTATGTAATGCTATTATTTTGGCATGGGCACTTGTAAAAGTAATTTAAATTTTAGACTACATCAACATGTTTCACATAGTCAGTCCTAACCAAGTTTTAAAGTAATTTGTTATATGCAAGTAGCATACTTTTTTTTTTCATCCCTTCCCTCTCTCTCTCTCTCTCTCATCTAATCAATTCATTTTAAAAAAGGCATATTATCAATGTGTGAGACTGCAACATGACTAAGTTACCAACATGTCTGCTGTTGACACCTGTGCAATAATCTTGGCACATAATTAAGACTTCGTGAACTTACACAACAATACGGCGATCGAGGAACCAGTATTTTCGGCTGTGTCGGTCATAGCCGACTGGCAGTTGTCGAATAAATGGTTTGCTTCTCTGCGCTTCTGGGATGCAGTCCGCCACACCAGGTACCTTGTGTGCCACGCACACCTCGCACTGCCACTCGTCCTCCGGCACTTCCTGCAACGGTGGCTTCACACACTCCAAATGGTAAACGGCTGAACATGTCTCACAGCACAGCAGGTCACCAAGGCGATGGCATACCCTGCAGTGGTCGTCGTAGGCCACTACCCCTTCCGACATTAGCTCCTCTCTGGCAATGTTGGTCGCCAGGAACTGGTCCACCAAAAACTGGAGAACTTTGACTTTGCTCTCCAATGGTTCATACGGGTAATCCTCACTCTCCTGGAAAGGCAGAATGTGCCGGTACTCCGGGTCACTCTCACAGTACGCCCGCAACACCTCTGGCCAGGTCATACCATCGACAAAATACAGAGTGGAGTTGACCGAGTCCTTTACGTCAGCTGGACCAAATGTGGTGTTGGAAGTGTCTTCCTCTCTGAGGATAGCTTTGAGCAGGGAGATGTGTGTCTCTGCCAACAGTGTGCACTGCTCCTGGCTGGCAAGGGCTGCACAGAAATCCTCAAAGCGGAACGGCGAGAGCCGCAAAACTGAGCCAAAGTTGCGGAGAACTTCGTAGACAGCAGACACATTAAGGAGCTGTGAGGTAGGGACCAAGAGGTCATCAGAAGACTTGGGAAGCTCAAGGGCAGGAATGTCTTTAGCCTCAAGGATAGGAGACTGCGGTCGCATTGCCCGACTCTTTCTCCGGCCTGCATGAAAAGAAAAGAGCCATGAGTTAAAAGAAAGTTGGCATATGGAACAGAAAAAGAAAATGAAGAACAAATGTGTACACAAACCCCTGCAAACACTGTGTAGAACTATTTGTAATAAGTACAAGTTTACAGGCAGTAACAAAAGGGTATTTGAAATTCAGGTATTTGAGGAAACCACTGTTGCTTTGAGCGACCACAAAATGTTCAAATGTGTCAACTCTGTGCATCCCTGTATACAATGGACTGAGTTATATCCCTTATTTATACCATGAGGCAATGCAACCTAATGCCTGAACTTATCATCCTCGACACCTCGTTGGACTGTACTCTTGGATTCTGCACCAGTACAGTGTTTGATGTAATGTTGGTACTTGGGGATCTCCCAAGCTCAAAATTCTGTCTGGATTAAAAAGAAAAGATAACAACATTCCAAAGGAATTTATAGGACTCAACACCCTTTCTATATACTTCATAGGAATAGTGAAATTGTCTAATTTGAGACAATTACAAATGAGTACTCATGGGAATGGGGTTATTTCTAAGTAGCGTAACACTGGAGAGGTTCAAGGCAGACAAGCACATTCTTCTCCAAAGACAATTACTACTGTGTAATTCATGCAGATGGTGCAGCATACGTAGTGTACCTGTATATGACCTCTGGATTATCTGTCTGTGCACATTATCCATTTCTGAACCCAGTAATGTGGAATAATCCTGCATTTGTGGATGATCTGAATGTGTCAGTCCAGGTCATTCAACGTGGCTTCATGACACTGCTCCTGACCAAGATTAAATACTTAACTGCTTGAAGAAGTCACTGTAGGATTAATATGCTGTTGCGACACAATACATATAAAATCACGATATCTTTACAGCTGATTGGTGTGCTTCCAGTCATCTCTTATGCTCTTCATAATTTTAATGATGCTATAACATTATAGCATGTGGGTTGCATTTCCTTTTGTAGGAAGTCCATGTCACCAAATCTTTAAATTACACCACATCTCCCACATTGTCTGCCATGTTGTATCTTCTGTGTAAACACTGCAGTAGCTGCCAATAAACTGTTAAGCAAATATAATTGTATTTGTTCTGACTGTGGTATAATTCTGGTGGTTTAGCATCAATGTGTAAACAGAGAGACAGTGATGGGACTAAAGCAGCAGAACTGGCTGCTTCACAAATGATGACAGTTAGGGATTAGGGGTTCACTGCTGCAGGTTCATTATTCAGCATCAAACACAGGGACTTTGTGTAAAAGTGGTATGTGTGCCGGTGTGCACGGTGTTTGGAAACAGCATGGATATGTGTGGCAGTGTGGATGACAGCCAAAACACAGTCATGTCTGGCCATCAGCATAGGTTTTATGAAAGATCCCTCACACTTGGCTGCACAATGCTGCCATGTTCGCATGTCTTCAAAAAAGGGAGGCAGCCTTGCCACTTGAAGTTAAAAGGTAAGTGAGTAATCCCTGACAACACTTAAATTGAGTCGTAGCCTGACCAGAATGCAGTGAGGTGTCATAGGGCGAAAAAATAAAGTAATTCAACCTATAATATTTCTCTCTGAAAACATCACCTCTAAAGGATCACCTTTACATCTACCTTGCAAAATTCCATCTTGTTTCATTAGTCCCAGCGGCTGGCACAATACTTCCGGTGCATACTTTATGAATTGGTTATTTGGCAGACACAACTTGAGTAACACGACTGTCCATAAGTATGGACGTGGTGGCTCTAATTTGCTCACCTGATAAACATGAGAGTGGTTACTATGGTAACGGTGCACCACGTAATATTCTAATCAGTTGATGTTTGCAACAAGTGAAAAAAAAAGGAGCGCCTCTCTTCAAAACAAAGACCTGTCAAACTCATTTGAGCCGCATTATGCAACTAAAATACGGCCTCTGAATTAGAGTTGGAAAAGGTTCACAGACCTAATGATTGTGCGTAAAAAATGATTCAGTTATCATCTATTAGCAGGATAACACGTTCATTTCATGTAGTTCAGCTTTGGAAAGAGTTTAATTCTTAAATGGTCAACAATGTTTATAAAAAATACGCGTTTCGAAGAAGCGCAGTTAAAAGTGTAGAAACAGCGATTTCTGTGTTATTACATAAGTAGAAATGCTGAATGAATGAAACAAATGAAAAGTGGCAAACGTAATCTCCATACATCCTGTTCCACTGAGTATGAAAACAGGTTAAATACAGCACGCATGAGAAAATCCGGTAATAAATAAATAAATAACAGGAAAGCCCGAATACATTCTTCATCATTAAATGTCAACAAAAAATGTGCTGATCCGACAAAAGTCAAAAACATGAGAGCCGGTCGAAGCGTGGAGTAGATCTGCAGCCCAGCCGCGAGCTGAGCACACGATAAACAAAGGCCTGTTTCTGAGTGCAAGCTCCATTTTGAACAATGCGGCTTGCTTTCTGTACTGAGCTAAAAATAAAATGCACACTTTAAGTAATGCAAACCTGCTTTAAGTGCGTGCACTTGCAAACGATCGTACCTGGGGTGCTACCGAGCGTGCTGTGGCTCCTAAAACTACTCTCGGTACAGTAGCTGGCATCATCATCATCTGGTAGTTCCTCCAGATAGTCAGAGTCGTTTCCTAGGGCCTCCTCTTCTTCAAGATCCGACGAAGGGTTGTCGTTCAGGAGTTCATCTTCGTCTGACCTGTAGCTTAAATTATCATCCTCCTCGTCGCTGTTGTCGTCGTAGACCACCTTGGTCTGAGGCCGCTTCACTCCGCCTCTACTGCCGCGGCCGCCTCTCGACCCCCTGCCTCTCCCTCTGGTTCCTCTGCCCCGCGATCCCGCGGCCGTCGCCGCGCTAGAGGCTCCAACTTTCCTGCGGCCCCGGGACGAATGAAAGTTCTCTCGGCCGGAGATTTCTGTATCTACCTCCGCAGAGCCAGAGCCACAGGCGCCGTCGCTTCCTCCCCGTCCACGACCCCGTCCTCTGCCTCTTCCCCGTCCACGCATCCCTCTGCTCCTGCCGCCCCGAGAGCCGCGGACTGGCCCGGGTGAACCTTCCCGCATCGCTGCTGCTTGTTTGGGCGGCCTTCCTCTTCTCCCCCTCATTGTGGGAGAGAGTATTTGCTGTTCCGCTTCAATCTCGGTGCTTGAATAAACCACGCACACGGGAGAAAAGCGGGGGACAAAAAAACCAACAGGTTTGGGGACAGTTCTCGAGGAGTCCCCACCAAGCCCCGGTCTCAATTTCAGGGCGGAAAGCTCAAACTGAATGGCCGGTGTCCCGCTTTGGGTCGCCTGCAGACGCCATTTTTCTTCTCAGCTCTCCCTCCGTTGAAAACACAGCAGGCCCCAGAGTTGCATTAAGCTAACCATGGATACCAGTGGTGGTAGCGGAAGCGAAGCGCTTTGTCCTTCAAAGTAAAAGCTAAATCCAAAATACATAATAAATATAATGATTAAATAATGGCGTACACAACATAACACAAGTACCAGATCCGATTAAATGAATATTTCGTATCTAATCATGGTTGTTTGTGTGGTAAAAACGTATTTTTAAACGTATTCGGTTTTACGATTTAGGTACAACACATCCGGAAAGCGGCTTTTGTCCTCCACCTTGACAGTACGGGCCTGAGTGGATGCGAGGTCACGTGACTTACTATTCTACAATAGACGCAATTGCCGTGCTAGTTCATAAAATTAGTTATCCATGCAAACGCTTTCCGCCAATAGTTCTTTATTCGAGTTGGCTGGTCCTGGTAGATGGTTTAAATCACAGGTGAGTCGAGTGTATTCAGTGAAACACCATCATTCGTTTTCGGCTCTGTCGCCATCATCGTCACAGCAAAGCGAGGCGAGAAGATCAGCATACGTCCGACATTAAGCTCCCAAATACACGAACCGATAGAAGTCGGCATAAAAGTTAGCAGCACGCTTATTTTCAGGGTTTAGATGGCATGCATTTAGTAACAGCAGTAATATGAATCTTATACAAATACATTTCCAATAACTTTAAGATTACTTTTTGTTTATTACATAGGAATCTGGCTCCATTTAAGACAGTCCAACCTGTTCATTTACCTGAAATACCGTAGAACAATAGCGATGCTGAATTCCTGCAAAATAAACGATATTATAAACTGCGCTAAAATGAATGCAGCGCGCAGGATTTAACCGAAGAATAGGGGTGCAATCCTCCGGGGGTCCACGACATCCTCCACTCGTTCCTTTATTATGAGCGACTATGTGAGGTGCACTTAATGGATGATTTGACTTTGCAGTTAATTTCCTAAAATCGCCTTCGCTTTTGTTTGCTTTCACTTTAAAGCTCGCTACGTCAAAAAGAGAAAAGACACAGCTCTAGCTTCTGTTTAACCGGCATAGCTAACCAGCCGAAAGATAGCAGGGGACATTCTATCGTAACTGACATTATCAAAGGAGAATTACATAAAACGATATCACACAGACGACATTGAGCGTGCCGATGTTCATGATGTCACTGTACGACAGCATGTTGTATGTTGTCGTGGCCGAGTGGTTAAGGCGATGGACTAGAAATCCATTGGGGTCTCCCCGCGCAGGTTCGAATCCTGCCGACAACGTCATTCCTTTTCAGTTTTGGTGTCCCAATACTGGTACGTTATGGAGGGAAACACCAAAACCTTACCAACACGTCCTGGCAAGGACAAACTGAACTAACACTATTTCGCGACCAGTTTGGGTATATCAGCCAACAAAGTCCTACCAATTCCTAACAGCCCCTTACTTAATGTTTGCAATGTCAAAAAACACATTTTTTTCTTAAAATGATTGGTTCGGTATATACAGTATATAGCTGTGACAAATTAACCCATTCCCTGGATTCTGTTGAATTAAATTTGCTAGAATAGTTAGCGTATGTCGCAGGCCTTCTTGTAGACTAATTTTTCATCATAATCACCCTCAAGTATGTGACCAATTTTTTGTTACTTTGTCTTTTTTCCTCTGGTCCTTTTACATTGAACTGGCATGACTAACTGTCTGTACATTATACTAAAAATACAAAAATATACAATCAGGCCACTGGTGTGTTCCCATTCAGCAAGTAGTACAGCCATAGCTGCTGTTAACATTGCTTCAAACGTGTTTGTACAGGAACCAAATAATCAGTATTGCAACATCAATACAAAGAACTGTCACTTTTACTATCCACAATGTCAGTGTGCATAAAAAACACCACCACACTGATTAGAAGTTTACTTTTGATATATATATATTTGTATTCAAAATAAAAGGTCTTCTTGTGGGAAAACCCAGTACAAAGTCACAGCTGATAGATTCAAATATTCAGTTGTTTTAGCACACATACAGGAAAACAGGCAGTCACTCACAATTAAATGTTCAAAGGCAGAGTCCAATTAGAAATTACAAACCTTTGCCATACTGTCCTATGAGGTGGCTTCTGCATGCCTTTTACAAACCTAATATTAGGTGGTTTGGCATATAAGCAGAATGCTGATTTATCATGCAAACTAAATTACTTGACTGGTCAACAATCAGCTTTAACTGGTTTAAAACATGGTTGAAAGGCATCTGCAAGTTATTAAATGCCAAAATTACATTACATAATTACAAGAATTATGTTCATATAGAGTAAAACATCTTGAAGTCTGATTGCTGGTACTGTGCCAAAAAACACTTATTATACCATTTGGTTGACAAGTAAAGAACCCTTGAAACCACCACTGGGGAAAAGTTGGCGGACAAAATATGATCAATGATTTATTAAAAGTATACAAATTGGACACATTCTAAAACAGCTCAATGATTTCAATGGAGTATTGTCCGACGTCCTGCTTCACCTTCATCTTATTGAGCTCTTGGAGGCTGCCCTCGATCTTTCCAAGCTCAGAAACCAGTCTCACCTGAGGACACAAGAGGGAATCCTTAACATCTTTCTCAGATCACTTTTCACATGTGACAACTTCTCCAATAAACAGCACTAAATGTGACATGTTTTGTGCTTTTTTATTTTTTTTAAACCAAAAAATGTCTCATTTAACATTTAAGTGTTTGTTACCTGAGACTTGACAAAGCTGTGAAGGTTCACTAGTAACCCTTTGGCCTCAGGAGTCATCACTAGCACTGTGAAATGGGCATCCAATACCATGCATACCCAATCCATGATCTACAGTCAAATGCAAAAGAAAACAGAGTTAGTAATGTCATTCTTATAGAAAAAGTCATTCTTATTGCAGGGAGGGTTTTCTGTGCGTGTGTGTTACATAGTAAAAGTATATATTTTTAATTAGTTAGAAAAACTGTCTCCATGGTTTTATGCTGACTGTGTGCACTGTGGCTATACTTAAATCAGACTGCACACATTTCAGGTTAAAATGTGAGCGCACCATATCTGGATTTGACAATCTGTCAGAAAAATCCTTTTTTCTGCCTCCAGACTAGTCACTTAATGTGTCTTGGTGTGACAGTCACTAGCTGCTTCCAATTATCTAGTGAAGACACCGATTCAGACCTGTGTCAGACTCGGCGATCTCAATCCGTGCATCTGTGGGGAAGCATCTTGGGAATACTTGAGGTAAAGGAACTGCAGGTACTGGAGGAATAGCTGAGTGGGCGAGAAAGAAAAGTGACAAGTTAACAGTTTTTAAAGCATCTGTAGTTAGTGTTATAAAAAATGTTTTAAAAGCCACAACAGGTACGGTATATACTTCTTTAGGACATGATTGAGTGTTGATGAATGTTACTCACGACAACGTGCTGGGAGGAGAGATCTTTTAGGTGTGGGAGAAGGAAAGTCTCACTGTACGCCGTCAACAGGACCTCATTTCTGTGCAACTTGAGTTAAGGTTCTATGTCAAATGTATGTCTAGACTCAAATCATTACCCACCAAGCAGATTGCACTTAATGTCTGAGTGGCTGTGCACTGGAAGGATACAGAAGAACAGCCTTATGTAATCCTACAGGACAGATCGGCTCCGGTGGAGTTGAGCTCTTCTCCTTGTCCTCCTCTCCAGTCTTAATAACGACTCTACCTCCACCTCCTAGGGCATCTGAGCAGTCCTGGTCAGTGGAGGTGGAGCTGAAACCATTTTGCAAGCCAACTGGGGCACGCTCCCTTGCAATTAATGTTTCCATGAAGGAGACACCGTCAGGCTCCAAGCTCAGTTTCTCTGCTTCAGTGTCTGGCATACTGCAAAAGGAGGGTAGAAGTTATTTTTTCATTTTATATTAAACAGAATCAGGCTAATAATTGCCTGAATTACACTGAATTCATATTGTTTTATCAGATCAGTTCCATCAAGCGAAAAAAATGTAAGTCAACTGTTTGAAGTCACTATACGACTGTTTAAAGTCTGTACACTGTACACGAATAGTTTAAGTCTGTATTACTTTGGTGCCTCCCAGTGGAAGACTCAAGAGCAGCAGACATTAAATCATGCCCACATTAGGAGCGTGCACTTCAAAACACAGAAGTTTTACCTGATAAAAGCCTTCAGGCAAGCACAGGTGACAGCTTCTGGGATGTCAGGGAAGAACTGCAAGCAGAGCTGACACAGAAAGAAGTCCCTCCTCTCCAGGGCCAGAAGCACAAGGTCAGGACACACACTGTTGAGGGTCATATGAAAGGTAAATGGTCAGATTTGACAGAAACAACACTTGACTGAACTATTCCTGCATAATTAAATTTCAATGAAAATTAAAAGAAAATAACACGTAACAGACTGAAGACTGAATGATAGCTTTGAGAGTCAAAATGTGAACCTTTCAGTGACATTTCCATTAAATAACTATTAAACAACTCCACCCTGCTTTCATGGCCATGCCTTACTGACCTGTGGCAGAGGGACTGGGTGTGCACTAACTGTGCCAGGGTGCTCGGGGTGTAGAAGGCTGGATCAGCCAGGCTCCGGGACACAAGCATTGATGCTAGCTGCCCCACCAAAGGCTGCAGGTCCGGGATGTCTGCCCTGGAGAGGAGCCCGTCCACCTCTCTCTGGACCTCTTCAACTGGTGCCGTCTGCACGGAGAAATTCAAATATTTTGTTTTAATAATATTACTTTTGTTCAGATGGATTTAGTATTTCGTCAGAGAGAAATCAAAATTGTACCTTAATGAAGTCCAGAACTTGGTCAACTGTTAAACTGGGTGCTGACTGGGTCTTACGGTTTGTTCTCTGTGTGAGACGAGAGGAGAATCAAAACATAAATGATGACATTGACAGAAATAATAATAAAACCATTGCTCATCATTTAAACACACACAGAACATAACACTCAACAGCAGCTGGTGTTACTATGGCTCAAGTGTTGACTATTATTATTCAGTAATACATAATAGATAAATCTTAAAGTAAGCCCTGTAGTCTTGTGATTTTTCCTTACCGTCTTCCTGGTCTCGACTGGTCTGGAGGGCTGGGCTTTATCTCCATGCAGAATGTTATTCCAAGATGGTACACAAGCTGGAGCTTTGAATTCTGTAACAGAAAAACACACTGTATGGAGTGACCGTGCACAATTGCAATATAGAAAGCGCAGCATCATTTAGAACAGCCACATGACCAAATATGCACGAATTGGTATGTTACAGCAATATAAGATGTATTTCTGCGCGTCATTATTGCAAAAGTGGAAGTATTACACATTTGTTTTAGCTCACCTTCAGTCTTGGCCTGCTTTAGTTTTCCGAGGGCAGAGGCCAGGGAGGATTTGGGGCACTCGTATGGAATAACAGAGAGGGTTTTCCCATGTGGAATGAATAACTTGTTGGAGAAAGTCCATAGCTAAATCAGAGAAAAACATGAAATGAATACAAACAGGAACCAACAGTACAAGTTAACTGCACTTAACAGCAATAATATAAACAACACAACTGGCGTATTTGTGTGTCAGTTGAAAGATTGTAAACTGCAATAAAGTTGTGAGGAGGGACAGCGAGCCCCGTCACAGTGGAGAGCAGACACAATGCTTTACCAAAGTCATACAGTCCTCCATCAGCACCCAGCAGCTGGAAGGACAGGGAACCTTGGCCTGCAGTAATAATAATAATAACAATGAGGGAAGCCTAAGTGGGAGCACTTCCAACTGCGGCAGCAGATACCCGTTACTGCCCTTTATCAGCTCTACAACGCTGAAACTTATATGGCTAAAACATTCAAGCACACCTACCTGTCCGTAGATTTTACCCGCCATCTCTTTTCCAGCCTGAAGTGTCTGGAAATTTGCATTCCAGATGCAGAGGAAGTCTAAAAAGAGCCATTCAAGAACCAAAACACACTTACATCAAATACTGGGAGTCGAAAAGCGTCTAGTCTTCATTCTAATGAATTTACTCTGCATACACTTTTGTTTGAATTTAATGTGTGCACAGTATAATAAAGCAAAGACGGCAAGGTAAGCTAACGTAGAACTACTTTTTGTCACTCTGTCATCTCTATTGACAGGCTGACTAAAGCATGGCTTACTGAAAACATTGCAGTGTATCCAAGATTGACTTCATTAAGATCTGTCTTGGATCATGACGGTCATTTTAATCGAGTAAAAAAAAAACCAAATATCTGAGCAGAGCATTTGTGGTCATCAGTTTAAGGAGTGTAATCAAACTGCATTCACCTTTACCAGCTCCAGCAGAGGGGTGCGGAACCCCCACAACAGCTACATGGGCTTCATCTAAGACCTGAGCCGATGCCGCTTCCAGCAGACCCTCGCCGACAGGAAGACCCAGCAGCAGACTTCTGGGTAACGGAAGAGCCTGGGCCCCCTCGTCACCCCCGAGGCCCCGCACAGAGACAACACTCTGGTACACATGACCATTAGGGTCTGGTTGGCAGAACAAAGAAGGTAAAACGTATTACTGAGGGAGTAGATTGGAGAGAACTAATGACAAGACATCTTACTTAACTTCTATGTAATGTATTGTGTTTTTGCAACATTAGATTAACCTGAGCCTGTTTTTGATACCAAGTGTAGAATGCATTATGTAATCAAGACATTCCACCCTACTGAAATCAAGGATCAGTGTTGGCTGCATATCTCAGCGGACACTGACACTGAATGATACGGCTTGGGGATGTTGTTCGAGGCAACAGGCTTTAAAGTTATTGTCCTCTTTTCGAAAGCATTTACCCTTTAAAAATCACCTAGCTAAACTAGCTCTGTGCTGTTTAGCAATGATATTAAATATACTTGCACAGCAAGCTCATGCTTACAGAGGTAAAGCAGGCAGATGTGTTTGTCCCTGTAGGTGGCAGAGAAGCTGAGCGGGGAAAGACCGGGTTCCTCTCTCTCAAGCCGGTACCTCTGTAGGGTGTTGGGATTCAGTCTGTGCAGGTAGAGGAAACTGTCCCCTTTCTGTGGGAAGACATTAACAGCTGTTCACGGCAAACGGGCCTTTACAAATAACAGTCGCAGAGAATTGACGCATATGTCCACGGATACAACCAATACGGACAAAATTGGTCAATGAGTCATAAGGCATAGGCACATAGTTACGAACACAAATGAACGGTCTTTACAGATGAGTAGTTAATACTTCATAATAAATTAACATGAATTGTTAATTTTCTTTTTAAAACCAAACAAAAAAATGTATTTTACCTGTTCAGTTGTGAAGATGACAAACTGCTGGGAGTCCACAACTATGTTAGTGCTCCACCTGAGAACAAACAGAAGCACCATCAACACGCTACAAGAGACAACAGGTCAGACTGCAGCACAGCATGGCCTTATATTTGAAATGTCAATGTCTGGGTTGTAAAGGATGGTGATGCTGACCTAATGGCCTCTTCTTGAGAAAGGACTTCCTCTACAGGCTGCTGGGGAGCAGACAGGAGGGAGTCCAGGAGCCTCACAGCTCCTCTCTGGAACAAGACCACAGGCTCCCCTCCAGGCAAACAGTGAACCCTCCAGACATCTGATGACACCTGGAAAGAATGGATTAATAGGAAGCAGGTATGAGAATGCTTTTTAATCAGTGAGGGCACTTCTAATACTATTTAAGTTGGCTACTATGTATGCTTCAGATAATTCTTGGATTAAGGGACATTCTGAATGGAAGCAAGTGCTGTGTAAGGAGGACATTGTTGATTTGGTTTATGTGACCAGTTACAATGTTGGAAAGCTGGTTTTGTAAAGGTGACCACAGCCACATGAGCACAGGGCAATTTCAAGACATATAATACAGCTGCACAAAATGCTCTGACTGTCCCAGTATTGAAAACAAACAAACAAAAAAAACTCAATGTGACATTTTAGAAGCATAAACTCACCCTATTCATAGGAACAGGATTTAAGGGTTACACCAACCTCCATGTGACCACAAATCACCTCATCAGATTATGATTGGACTGGACAAATATTCACAAATAGTATGTAAAGTAATCACATATAATAACTGCACCATGCTCAAGATTTCAGATGTGGAAATGAAAATTCCATTTCGATTGATGTTCAGCTTTACCGTTTCAGTAATCCAGATTAGGCACAGTGGTCATGTTAAAATAGAGCTCATACGGAGTGCTTCACAGTTCACAGTGCGTCACCTCGTCCAGCTTGTTTGGTGGAATGCCATGAATGCTTGTAAGGCTAGATTGTCTAAAAGTATGCTTTTACCTCAAATCGATGCATTTAATCCCCCTCATAGATATCAGGCTTTTTGATTTGCCTTGTGGCTGTTTGGAACAGGTACAAACACTGTTGTCTTACGACACGATCAAACTATTTGAAGCACAGCATGGCCTTTACGGCCAATAGAGACGAGAGCTCAATGACCATGTTCACACTTACGGTTGCTTTGAAGGCCTTATCTAGGAGTATGTCCTCATCCTTCCAGATTCTGATCACCTTAAAAACAAAACAAAAACACTCATTATTTTTTGCATTTCTAGGTATTTAAAGTAATTATTTTAAACGTAATTATTTAAACTTTATCAAGAGAATGTGAAGAAATAATTGTTTTGACATCGTGCCAAAGACATCCCTGTTGGGCTACTGTGTCAAGGAGACATCTACCTAACTTAGCATGTTAACCAGCAGGCCCCAGGTCTGAAAAGCTCCTGTGCTAGAGGTCTAAACACCAACACTCCCCTGGCTGTCTAGCTAGCTGCACGGCTAACTGAGCTAATAGGCTAATTGCGGCTAAAGTCATCTATGTTTAAACAGAATACAGTTAGCAGTGGTTGGCAGTTACACTGAATTCTCTTGAATTCTGAAGTCAAGGTGGCCAACTCTTACGTATGCGCCCTTTGATGACAAATTGACTAACAGAGAGGTTTACTTATAATGGGTCACACAAATTGCTGAGGTCAATACTTCAAATTAGGTTTAATTGTGTAGTAAACAAGACAATAATAAACAACCAAGTGGACAAGGCCAATTGAACTGTGTCTGATATAAACCAGTTTGATGGGTGAATGAAGTCAACATCTCAATCACAGCTTTAACTTTGTGCTTAATGTGTATGGAAAAGGGAAAAGGTTTAGTCCGAGTAACAAACTGACTCGTTCTTTTTTGCCATTTCAATCTGACAGTGAGTCAGTGCGGCTCCACAAGGACTTTGCTGCAGCCTAGGCTAGTTCCGGAATCCTTCTCATAAAGGCTCATGTGCTTATCTTCATCATGCCACAACCAGAATGACCAAGAAGTCTACCTTGTTGTCTGAGACCACCACATATTCTTTGGTCTCAGAGTTGTAGACTGCTGGGCAGGTCAGGGTCTGTCCTTGTTTCACTGTCCAGCTGCTCAGCGGCTTCTGGTCTGAAACCTGTCAGAACCACAGCAACACAAAAGAAAGGACACGTTACTGACGTGAGGAAGGTTTTACCTATAATTGCACAAAACAGTTTCCCCCACCCAATTGCATCCACGATGTAAATGTACTTTTAAGGGCTTTATTATGCCATAGCTTAACTTCTATCATGCTAACTGGAAACAAGGCAGTTAAACCAGTACTGAGAGTTCACAGTTCGTGAGAAGCAGGTGCTCGGTGCATTATTTTGCTAAATGGAGATGTGTAATAGACATAGCTAGCTAAATATGCACGCCAAGCTTAGCAAAGCCATCAATAGTTAGCCAAATGTGTGTGTCTAGCAGTTGATATAACGACCGTTAGCTAACGTGTGCTTGTTGTTGTATCCCGGCTTCATGTTTAATTAACTGCTCCAACCTTTTTGACTAAGAAAGAAATTAAGGCACTACTCTGTTTGCAGTTATCTAAGGTGTATGTCATCTCTGCGCGGTTCTGGTGGTTTCTGTATCGACGAACATCCGAGGATGCCAACACGAGTTGCACGCACACAGGTCGCACTGATCAGCTGGCCCAGGTCGGCAGAGCCTCCTCAAAACCATCATTAAGCGTTACCTTGTACAACGTGACAGATCTGGTTGAGTCGGTGACCACGACATGGTCGCTGTCTCTCTCCGCTTCGATCCCCTGAATGCCTGAATTAGTCAGAGTTTGACCTGGAACAAGTCCGCACAACGTGTATCCCTCATACAGCGCGGCCATGCTGGACGAGAAGAAAGTGGAGCTCGTCGGATCTCGCGAGAAAAGACGAACGTTTGTCAGCGGCAACACCGGAACCACGAGACTGCTCTCTGCTACACCCTGGCAACACTCTTGGTAAAATCATCTCGGACCACACTATTTTCAAAGTGAAATATTCTCTTATCGTGTATCTCAATGAAACACACTTCACCGTTAAAGAAAAATAAAATATTGTAGACACGTGCATCAGTTATATATGTAAATACATGCCTGACATTTATGGATTTTTTTTGAAACCTTGAAATATTCCCAAAATAGTACAATGAAGTAGTGTTTTTAACTGAGCAGTATAAACGACAACACTTTTTTAATCAGCTAATAACTTAGGCAAACCTTGCCAAATCTCAATAAATCTTATTTAAATTGCAGATTTCACTTTTTAAAAGCATAATTTCTTAAAAAAGGCTGCCCTTAACTCATCAAGATTTCAAAGCATCACTACTCTACATATTCCCTTTATGAAGGCCATAATCACATTCTTTTTGTGATTGTGTCACAGGAGTTGATTGGTGGCTGCACTGAAGGGCCATATAATAATGCAAAACAAGAAATAACAATTTTAAGTTTGAAAAAGCCGACCCATGCTCCCCACCACATGGCTGACCCATCCTAGACCTCTGTACATGTTGCTACCGTCAGTGTAGAGGAGGGTTTGTTTCCTATGACGAAGCCTATCACAAGTGGGTGTGAATTTAGTATCTTCGGTGTTGTTGTGACTCATGTTGGCTTCTGTTCGGTTCAGAATATAACAAGAGAATTGAGAGAAATTCTTGTGAGAGAGAAAAGTAACCCGTGAAAGCTCTTCATGAATGCATTGGTGATCTGATGCTAGTTCAGATTTTAAGACATAACTAAAGAGTTTCTGCCAGTAAACGTGTCATAAAAATCAGTACATTGTACAATACAATGGGATTTTTCTTTTCATAGATGAGAAAAAATTACTTTGATGTTGGACATTGTTGTGAATACAGTCAACACATTGGTGTAAAAGACAAAATCTTACCTAACTCCTAAATCAGTATAAACAGGAGAAAAGGGGTAATCAAAGATAAAAGACTTTTCCCTCCCACTATGCTCTCACATTCACTGAATTGTCCATCACATTTTGTACTAGGCTTGTTTTATTTAAGTTAGCTTGAAAGGGAAGTAGAAGCAAAACACACTTTCTCAACCAGTAGTGAGTCAGATCAAATTATGTTAAATGTCCAATTTGTCAGGACTGTGCTTCACACAACAACAAGGCATCTTGAGTCAGACCATATTCTTTATTTTTAGAGCCAACTTTTCCATATCGCGCTGGTTCAATAATCACCAGAGAAGGGATCTGCTGCTGTTTCAGCACTGTGTGATTTCGGATGGAAGTGAACTTGAATGAAACGTATACTCGTTAACGCCGGGATCTAGAAAAGAAACAGACACACACAAACAGACACATAGAACAGGTTGGAATGGTTACGCTCACTATAACAAAAGTACAGATCCTTGATAAAAATAATCTCTTTTCATAGGGGAAATTCTGAACTAATTCTTTGACAGACAGACAAGACAAATGTGCCAGTTGAAGGTAAAGAAGCTAAGACCACTGCTGTCTTTGACTGTGATGCTGAGGAGTGATAATGACAGTACACACAAACATTTTATAAAGTCTGTCCTGTGTTTTGGCTGTGGCTTTGGCTGAATTTTTAATGAAACAGTGTGCTGTTTCAAGAAATATTGCTTACGTTCAAAGCAGTCGGGGGTTTTGAGTTTTCCATCGATGCACTGTGTTGGCACAGCGTAACCACAGTTCCTGGCCTTGTCCCTGCAGTAGACTGAGACGACATCTTTGTGTAATACTCTGTTAGGGCTCAGGTCTTCGATCCAGATTTTTCGTCCTTTGTATAGTATCCTTCCTCTCGTTATGGCAACGCTGCACGGAGCTGCAAGTCCCAAGCAGAAAGAAAAATTAGGGAGCAATAGTCAAAGATATTAGTATGGACTGACGTTTAAATGTGAAAGCTGTTGCTCCCATCTTTGGATGAGTTTTTATCAGTCAACATCTGATACCAAAGATTGGTTTTTGGTCAAATGTAAAATGCATTTTAACGTCAAGTTTTCCTATTGGATTTGAACTCTTAAAGTCAACAGTCTTAAAATTGGAAGTAAAAATAATGGAATTTGGTTGATTATCATCACACTATCAAAGTCTGGGACAGAGGAGGAGCAGCGACACACAAATCCAAACGAGGAAACACATCAAACCTTTCTCTGCTTTTCCAAGATCACCCCTAAAACTGCAGTTATAACTAGAAATGTGTCATGCAAAGTGACTGTAATATAGGTTGTGGCCCTACCCTTGCAGGATGGCTTTTCAGACCACTTCCCATTCTGCTGACAGAGAATCTCGAGGCTTCCTTCAAGAACATAGTCTCCATTGCAGCCATATTTGACAGTTTCCCCGTAGTCATATTCCCTGTCGTCGTTGCTTGACACATAGCCTCTGTCGATGTTCCCTGGTCGAGGGCAGGTCACCACTGTGAGAGGAACAATGTGGTCCCTTCATCAGAGAGACTCAACTAACGAAAATGTGGCATGTTGTCAGTCACAGCGTGTTTTCTCATTTCTTACCAATATTTATTTTATATATAATATTAACTGTTTGGCAATTATCTCATGATGTGGCAGATTAAGTGATTTGGAAAATTTCCACAGCAGATGGTGAAGATCAAATTGGATGTAATTGGTTAATTTGTCATATTTATGCCGACCTTTTCATCTTCAGCTGTTGCACAATTTTGACCTTTTCACTGGAGGAAAATGTTTTTCTTTCACACTGTGGCATTAGAATATCATCCACATCCCCGGAAACTGTTTTGCAGACTGTTTGGACTGTGATTCACAATATAAGGTTTCACAGTGTCTAATATCTCTTTGACGCTCTGTCTTTCTTGAGAATTTGTTTGTGTAAGTGCTACAAAAAATAAAAAAATAAAAATACATTTGAACATTTAAATTCCACGTAATCTGGACAAAAAGAATACATAAGTGGACCTTGTGTTGAATTGCTTTCTGATCTTCTGATATCAAGATTAAGACTGAAATCTAAACCTGGGATTTGTTGATAATAAGAATAAATGCCACGACATTATAATACATGTGTTGTTTTGGGTGGCTCTCATCCTACAGTAAAATGTTGAAGTTGTGACCAGTAAATATACCTTGCAATACCACAATAATTGATAATTTTTCACCAGCTCATGCTTTTCTGACCTTCATACCTCGACATTCAGGTGTCTTGGTCCAGGTACCACTGGCAGTGCACTCTGCTCTTGGGTCGCCAGTAACTGCGTGTGGAGGCAGACACTTGTACGTCACCCGGTCGCCGTATTCAGTGGTGTTCCCACTGATCCTCCTGTCATAAACTACCATCCCAAACTGTGGGATTGGAGCGAGTCCACAGGTCACAGCTGCAAGACAAGACAGAATATGATCATTTGTGTGTTGAGAATTAGTTTTCTCCTTTTGTTTTCAAGTATGTGTGTCATATTATTTCATATGGCACGTATTGCTCGGATTTACAGCACTACAGTCTCAGCGATGACTTCACTGTGGTCCATTAACAAATGTGTTTTCACTGGCCCATTTCCAGTGAAGATTGTGAACACTGCAATTGTGTGCTGGTCTTCTAAGACCAGGGAAGGGACAACAGAAAGGACAGAGGTATATAAAGCTACAATAGAATAGGGTAAAAATAGATTTAAGTGCATTTGGAGACAAGAATGACAAATGGGTGTTGTGTGCTTTCTCTAGAGTTTCTCTTAGTGGAGTGGATTACATACGTTTGCACTCTGGTACTGATGTGCTCCATGTTCCATTGGCAAGGCACTCAGCAGTGTCGGCTCCAACCAGGGTGTACCTGTACACAGAGGTGGAAAGTAACTAAATACATTTATTTCAATTGAGCGTTTAAGTCAAATTTTTTGTAACTTTACCTGTGTGTATTAATTTTATGCTACTTTCTACTCCTACTGGAAGGCAAATATGGTACCTTTTACTTTATTTAATGATTTTAGCTGCTAGTTCCTTTGCAGAAGAGTTTTAAAAATGTATTGTCATACAGTACACCTTCCAATATAAAAAAATGACCTCTGTTGTAGCCAGCTGCAACATTAAAATTCATCTTACATGTTACTGCCTCAATGAATATGTTATATAATGAATTAAGAACTAAAGAGGTCATTTGTCAGCATTGTGATTCCTTTTAGACTTTAAAGGATAAGTTCATCCAAAAAAGAATATCCAGTCAGTAGCCAGTCAATCTCATACAGACGGAATTTCCAGATGAAATTCATGTCCGGTCAAGCCCCAAAATTGATTTGAAAAGACATTATATCCAACCGTCAAGCTAGTGCACCCACTGCAGACGGGATGCACACCTAACACTTCTAGGTTAGCTACAGTGAGGATTTTGAATTTAAAAAGGGTGATCTTTTCAAATCAATCTGGGTTCTCAGGGCTTCCATGGACTTTAATTAAACTGGATGAGCTGTATGGAGTATTGTCTTCCCAGTTGTTTTTATACACTTTAAAACAAGTCCCCATCCTACTTCAGTTGCTTAAGAGAATGATGCAAAGCTGTTTCACTTCCAGAAATGTTTTGTGGATGACTACATTTCCCCTGAATGTCCATCTGCGTGTGGGTGAGTAGATAATGACTGAATTTTCATTTCTGAGTGGACTTACTTACATACTTTAAGTATCTACTCAAACTAAACACCAATAAAACAGAGCTCGTGGTTGTAGCCTCCAAGGTGCTGCTCCAGAAGGCTGGAGATCTTCTCCTGGACGTGGACGGCTGCACTATCTCCCCATCCCACGGAAGTCCACAACCTGGGTGTCATCCTTCATTCCACGCTATCTTTCCAATCACACATAAAATCCATCACAAAATCAACTTGTTACCATCTCAAAAACATCTATAGACTCCGGCCCTCCCTCTCCGAACCTGTGGCTGAGACCCTCATCCATGCCTTCATCACCTCCCGCCTGGACTACTGTAATGGAGTCCTGTCCGGGCTCCCTTCCAAAACCCTGGACAAGCTCCAGTATGTACAGAACTCTGCTGCCAGGGTTCTCACCCGCACCAAGCCCTGGCAACACATCACCCCCACTCTCATCCGTCTTCACTGGCTCCCAGTTAAATCACGCATCACTCACAAAACTCTCCTCCTGACCTATAAATCTCTCCATTCACTCCCTTTTCAAACTATCATATTGGTACCTTC
>CAEMYA010000187.1:1020928-1064165 GCA_903131615.1 Diplodus sargus | reverse complement strand
TTCATACACAACACACACTTTTATATACAACACACATTTATATACAACACACATTCATACACAACACACACTTTTATATACAACACACATTTATAAACAACACACACATTTATTTTCAAACCACAGATTTATATTCAACACACAAATGTATACACAACACAGATTAATACGCAACACACATTTATAGTAATGCGGTCGTTGTACCGGTCTGTCGTGGTGAAGAGAGAGCTGAGCCGAAAGGCGAAGCTCTCGATTTACCAGTCAATCTACGTTCCTACCCTCACCTATGGCCATGAACTTTGGGTCATGACCGAAAGAATAAGATCCCGGATACAGGCGGCCGAAATGAGTTTCCTCCGCAGGGTGGCGGGGCGCTCCCTTAGAGATAAGGTGAGGAGCTCTGTCACCCGGGAGGACCTCAGAGTAGAGCCGCTGCTCCTCCACATCGAGAGGAGCCAGCTGAGGTGGCTCGGGCACCTGTTTCGGATGCCCCCGGGACGCCTCCCTTGGGAGGTGTTCCTGGCATGTCCCGCCGGGAGGAGACCCCGAGGAAGACCCAGGACACGCTGGCGTGACTATGTCGCCCAGCTGGCCTGGGAACGCCTTGGGATCCTCCCGGAAGAGCTGGAGGCAGTGTCCGGGGAGAGGGAACTCTGGGTGTCCCTGCTCAGGCAGCTACCCCCGCGACCCGGCCCCGGATAAGCGGACGAAAATGGATGGATGGATGAGCTGTATGGAGTATAGTCCTCCCAGTTGTTTTTATACATTTTAAAACAAGTCCCCATCCTACTTCAGTTGCTTAAGAGAATGATGCAACGCTGTTTCACTTCCAGAAATGTTTTGTGGATGACTACATTTCCCCTGAATGTCCATCTGCGTGTGGGTGAGTAGATAATGACTGACTTTTCATTTCTGAGTGGACTTACTTACATACTTTAAGTATCTACTCAAACTAAACACCAATAAAACAGAGCTCATGGTTGTAGCCTCCAAGATGCTGCTCCAGAAGGCTGGAGATCTTCTCCTGGACGTGGACGGCTGCACTATCTCCCCATCCCACGGAAGTCCACAACCTGGGTGTCATCCTTCATAACACGCTATCTTTCCAATCACACATAAAATCCATCACAAAATCAGCTTGTTACCACCTCAAAAACATCTCCAGACTCCGGCCCTCCCTCTCCGAACCTGTGGCTGAGACCCTCATCCATGCCTTCATCACCTCCCGCCTGGACTACTGTAATGGAGTCCTGTCCGGGCTCCCTTCCAAAACCCTGGACAGGCTCCAGTATGTACAGAACTCTGCTGCCAGGGTCCTCACCCGCACCAAGCCCTGGCAACACATCACCCCCAATCTCATCCGCCTTCACTGACTCCCAGTTAAATCACGCATCACTCACAAAACTCTCCTCCTGACCTATAAATCTCTCCATTCACTCCCTTTTCAAACTATCATATTGGTACCTTCACAGTAAAAGATGTTAATAGTTCTTCCACTGCTACCTGTTTATACTCGTCAGTGTTAATAAAGCAGCTTACATAAATTAAAGTTACTGCAACCAGTGAATTAGGATGAGCAAGGTGGCCGAAAGAGCAAATGACATACGTCACAGAATGAAATTCAACAAGATGTTGTTGCCTACCCTTCATTGCAGGTGTAGTTGATTTTACTCTGGTACCCAGTATCCTCATAGTCCAGTTCTCCATTAGACAGTTGATCAGGATAGGGGCACCGTTTTGCTGTAAGAGAGAATACAGTTCAGAGAACACGTGTAAATATTAAGTTATGTGATTTCTTTGTACGAAACATGCAAACACAGAATGACACGTCTGCAGTTCTCTACTTCAGTATTGTGATCTAGTTGTGCAGACTGTCTGCACCTATCATCATTTTTCCCCCCAATGTACAGAGAAGGAATCATTGATGTTTAAGTCCTGACGACACACATTCATATCTTCAGCCCTTATCTACATATTATAATACAAATCTTCCCCAAATCTACTAGAGCAGTGTATTTTTCCATACCACATCAACAACAAGTCCTCATTTCTAGTAAGATTGGAAACTCTATCAGTAATAATTGAATGAATGATAATTTCAGTTAAATTACTTCATTATACAACTGTAATACAAGCAAAAGGTTTTTAAAACATGTAAGATTTGAAGGAAAAAACTCAAATTTGCAGTTGAAGATTATGCGTCACAAGTTCTCACTAGAATAATGGAGACCCACGTATGCACAGTAATTTGGTTGAGGTCCATTGTCCGCTGGCAATGCAAACAATCGTCCGTGGTCCCAACACGGGGGTGTAACCCTGTTTACAGGAGAGCGCTACCTCTTCACCAGGGCTGTAGAACCTCTGGAGCCCACTCATCTCAATGTTGTCGCCCAGCTGAGGTCTGAAACACACTGCAGACAGACAGATGAAATCAATGATGACTGGGTATAAACTCTCAAGCATGTCTGACAATCTATTCGAACATTTGACAAGGGAATCCGAAAATCGATTTCTGTCACGAATGTTGGAATAAAAATGTACTTGGACAAATACATGTGATCAGTGTAACTCCAACAAATTGCTTTTTAATCAGTCTCTTATAAGATATAGAGGTAACCTGATGCTGAGGTCATAGAAACAAGTCATAAATCTGTTTACGAGCAATTTAAACCATATGACCTCACAAAAGCCAGTAATGATAGTAAATACCATTGTCTTGTCCGGATGTCACAGAGATTGAAAATGCCACCAAACATAGCGGAAACAAAGTCATAATCCATTCCATCCTTCTGTTGAAATGTGGAGACGTTCCTTGGATCTTTCCTCCGGTCTCTCCAGTTCAAATACTGAATGTGTCCCCTTTTCCGCTGCTGTTTGTGTTTCTCTAAAAATCAACAGATAAGAGCAGTGTGAGGTAACCGCCCGCTGATGGTGCTTGTTTTGTTTTCTTCTTTGCGTTGTGACATTTTACTGGAAGTGAAACACTCCAACTGTGGACTTTCCCTTGTCGATGCAATGTTACGAAACAACAAACGTTTGTCTTTAAAATGCCATGTGACCCAGCTTGGTCTGACTTGAATCATTTGAAAGAGTCCAGCATTATGAGACGGAGCAACATAAAAACAAAAAGTATAATAAAATAATGATTGGTCCATTGCTGTTTGTTAGTAAGTTACCGCCAGGCTCGACGGAGCATGACTTTATCTAAGTCTCTTACTGAGGTTAAATGCATCAAGGGCAGATGATGATGATGATGATGTCAAAGAGGTATTATATCAATTATTTGGGTAGAATTCTGAAATATACAGGTATTACTTGCTATAAATCAGAAGTTGGTACATCGCATGACATGCCAATAAAAAGATTGATTCCCTCAGAGAGCAGCTACAGTACAGATCAATGCTCGAATTGAAATAGGTTGAATTAAAGCTATACAGTTATTCAGATGAGTTTATTTATCCATTCAATCTTTACAAGGGGGTACTAGTGAACATGTATCATTGTGTACTTTACCTCTTCCTATTACACATTCAGCTGTTACGGAGCTTTACTGGTCATTTCCAACATGAGTAGCACTAAACTGACTCGAGCTGAGGTCCCCAAAGCCGACGCCGCAAACTGGAGCAGCAGCGATTAGCCAATTATTTGATTAGTCCAACAAAATGAAATCAGATTCAACTAATAGTGAAAACAATTTGCTGATAATGAAAATAATGGTTATTGTTGCACTACTGTCTGTAAACAAGCACACGCACAATCCTAGAAGTTACAAAGTCTAAACTATATGTAGGTATAGTATGATCTTTTATGATCTTGCCCCGTGTGTCAGTTTGTGCCACTCAGTGGTTTAAGGGGGAGGCCAAATTCACAATGAAGTGTGGAAATGTGTGGACACCCATAGTTCTGACGTTTCAAATTCAGTTTTTATTGTAACCTGCTGGGTATGTATGAACAATTTCAGTGTACATATGGCGTGAAGTCACAGATTGGGAACGTGGGTTCTTCAGGTCATTGACTCTCGTGCAACACACCAGTATTTTGCATCCTTAATAAAAACTCATTTTCTTCATTTTCAATATCGACTGCATTTTATTATCAATGAAAATTGCAGGCAAACACAAGCTGAAGATTACTGATAACCAAAGTGGCCTCTGTGTCTTGCACTGTATTGTTACAGATTCATTTCATGATCCAATCATTCTTTCCTGGAACGTAGAGTTTCACGTCATTCTGTGCAAAGTTATGCAGGTCTCGCGGAGCTGGTGGGGGCTGCGGGTGGTGAAGCAGCACACATTGCAATTTCTGATGGTAGGGTCTTGGGCCTGAGTTGGTACTCCACCTTCCCCGGTTCTAAAAGCGAGAAGAAGGCAGATATATTGTTATCACAATATGTATGACTGCATGGAAACATGGGCTTCTCCAAAGACATCTGTAGGCCACCTGGCAGACTTCTGATGTATCATGTTTAGGGACAAAACACACTATATTGCCTCTTGTGAAAGCATGTGGATATTAGGGCTAAGTTCCTGGCACAACTTAGCCCTAATATCCACATGCTTTCACAAGTGGCAGTTTATATCCAGCACCCTTCTTTGTCTCCCGTTTTCTGCTTTCACAAATTTGATTTAGCCACCACAGTCTGCAGCATACAGGCTTTATCTTTCCATGCCTAATAACAAATATTGACATACATTAGACGGGAAATATGTAGAAATGGTAATGGTAATTATTGTGACAGCAAAGGAGGAAGTCAGGGGAAGAAGTAAGAAAAGCAACAAAGTCGTCTTTGAAGGACGGGGATGATGGTTTGGGTCAAAAAAGTACAGACAAAATTGACTTGCTGGAGTGTCCAGCAGGTAACCATGAGTAAAGGCAGGAACACACCGGCCCAACCGTTGGACGTCTGAAGCGTTTGGAGAGACTCGGACGAGGTCGGGAACATTTCTGTTCGGTGTGTTCAGCTGCGTCGGAAGCTTTCGGAGCCGTTCAGACGTTGTCTGCTCCGACTCAGCATGCGAAGTCTGAGGAGGAGGGCTGTTGGACGTCTGAGCCATTGGATTCTCTGATTGGTTGGATACCAGCTGAATGGCCGTTCGGATTGGCGGTGTGCTAGCGAATCAGCGCGGTGTGTGGGAGGGCGGAATACTGTGTGCACTTTGTTTTTCTATGCACTTTTCATGTTTTGTCAGTACTGGCACCAGACTATCTGTTATTATGTCCGTTCAGGACGAATTAAATTATGTTTGTTTGGTAATGCCTCGCTGCATGTTTAGTATGCAGCTGTTTTTATCTGAAATAGTTAAGTTTCGTTTTGATTGAAAGTAAAGAGAGTTGCGTGCATAAGCCTCTCGTTTACAACTCACAACACAAGCGCCAGCCGCTTATTGTATGTCGCGCAAGTGCAGAACATACACACTACTGTGGAGTAGGCAGCACGTCGAAGCGGTGTGTTTCAATGCAACTTTTCTGCCGAACGGGTCAGACGAGAGGCAACAGAGTGGTCGGAGAGCGGTCGGATAAGGCAGTTGGACGTCTGGGCGGTGTGTGGGGGGCTTAACATAGTAACAATAGTAAAGTGATGTTGAGACCATAATGTAACTGAAGTTATATACACAATGTCGGTACATTCGGAACTGAAGTGACATAAAAAACTTAACCGTGTAGTTTCAGTGCCTAAATCTGACCAAGGAAACTGTGGTACGACAAAGATCGTGTTTGCCTGTCGCTGGTATGCTACAACAGTAATGTTGTTATGTATAGAGGAGAAAGGGATGGTAGTGGTAGCTGCTGAGCAAGACATCACCATTTGAGATGGTGTCTCAACATTTGTGAAGGTGAAACCACTGGATATTTTGAACAAGATGTCAGGACAATTTCCAGACATGTTTATGGTGACAGTGACCCAAAATATTTTCCTTACCATAGCCAAGTAGTCTATGTGCCTACACCTAAAGGGACTGTATGAGCAGCTTTGTCACAATAATTAAAACAAAGAAAAGCATTAACTTATTCGAGGTTTGTAGAAATATACATTGACAACATTTATTCTGGCCATAGGGTTGCATTGAAAACACTTTTGTGTTTGACATGGACTTGGTGATGTGAGGTCATGTCTATGCTGCTGTCACTACAGGGTGAGAAATTATCAGTCAAGCATCCAGACCTTCACGGGTGGAACTAGAGAGGTTGAACTAGATTTATCAAGCTGACAGCAACTCACCCACAAAGCACTCTGGGATGGGGAGGGTTCCATCATTACAGGTGCTGGCCACAGGGTAGCCGCACCTGTCTTCTCTGTTCAGACAATAGAAGGCAACGTGCTCTCCGTGGAGGACTCTGTTGGGTTTCAGGTCTCCGATCCAGAGCTTCTTGGCATTATAGAAGATACGACCTCTTTTGATGCCAACAGTGCAGGGGGCTGGGTGAAAAAACCAGAACAGTCAAAGTATGTTTTCACCAGAAATTTCAACTCCACTCATAGAACATTGTTATCAGGATGAAACCAAAAGTTCTGAAGGTTAAGAAGAGTTCAATATTTCTCTGCAGACTCTCACGACTTTTCCATAAACAGAGACTTGTAGCCTTTGGTTTGTTCGTAAGATCTGATCTTTCCAGGACTCACCCCTGCAAACTGGCATGGAAGACCAGTTTCCGGTGTTTTGGCACTGTATCTCAGCCTCACCATCCATGATGTAGTGTTCACTGCAGGCATATCTAACCTTCTCCTTGTAGCCATGAGGTCTCATCACAGCAAAGGTGATGACGCCGTTTGGTATGGCTGTTGGGATGGAGCAGCTCACATCTGGGATCATCAGAAGCAGGTACAATTGCAAAAGGTAGGCAAAAATATAGAGAGATGTAAATGAATGGTGGAGCAGTACGGCGAAGACTGCGTACCTCGGCACACCGGCGGCTCAGTTGCACTTCCATCAGCCATGCAGGATCCCCGCTCATAACTTGGTGCTTTAGGTGGGTTACACTCATATGTCCAGCCTTGCCCGTACATGGTGGTGGCTCCATTCACTGACTTATCATGGACAATTCTTCCACCTGTAGGTGGCCTGGGCAGAGGACAGTTCACAGCTGTAAGGAGAAAAAAAAAGATCATACTGGAGTTATGCTGAAGCTTTTCTTCCCTATGAGCCTTAGAGGGATGGTTCACCCCAAAATAGAAAATACATATTGTCCTCTTACCACGTGGTGCTATCTATCCACCGTAGACTGTTTTGGTGTGAGTTGTGGGGCTTGGAGATGTCAACCAGATACAGATGTGTGCTTTTATTAATGCTCGGGATGTAAACAATAAATAAATAATGCTATCTAGCTTATTTAATCTATCTGGGTAGCCTCTCATTAATGAGTAGTTGCGTGTTCCTACATGTAGATGCTCACAACGTCTGTGGGTTATCTTGAGTAACCGGGTGATGATTTGTTTAAAGAGACACTTCTATTGAGTTTTTTTTTCTCTTTTTGTCCTTTGAGCATCATGTTGAGTCCTATCTAGTAAAATTATATTTACAGAAGGCAGATGTCATACAGTGGATATTTCCAAAAATCAGCAGCTGACACTAAATAATGTAACATGGATAATTGGCACCACAGGTAAGAGGAAAAATATGTATTGATGATTTTGTGGGTTAACTGTTTAAGAAATCCACATTAAACGGATGTCAAAATGTTATGTACCTTTAAATATAGAATAAATTAAATTAAACGTTTACATGTCAACATAAAAGTCTGACATATTTTGCATACTGCCACAAATTATCAAGATAAATGTTTTGTCAAATTATCTACAACTTCATAGACACAAATGCATAGGCATCAATAAAAAATATATTAAAATCTAATCTGATCAAATTAGGCTTTAGATGATGTGCCTGCTCTCCATTAAACACTGCAGAGTCTGCTGATATTTCCACAATGTACCTTTGCACATAGGGGGTGGATTGCTCCAGCTACCGTCATGTAAACAGCTGCTCTTATTGGATCCCAGCATGACGTACCTAAAGGGCAAAAGTGGACATTGTGCTGACATGCATTACTGTAAACACAGTGATCTACTAAGAGCTATAAAGTGACTTTTACCCGTCATCACATGTGTAGTTGAGCACACTCTTGAACGGAGCTTCTGTCCTTCCCCTTGCAAATGGCTGCAGAGGTTTAGGTATTGGGCACATCTTAGCTGTGGAAAAGACAGTTCATGTACTTAATATACATCTCTTGTTAGTTAGACAACAAAAAGTTATCTTGTGAAGAGGTGATTGTCATCAGCCCTGTAAAAATCACTCATTACTGATTACTTTGTCTCAGACATGACCTTTTCAAACAGTGGATTTGACATGGTAAACATGAATTATTGTACATGTACATATATTAAGGTCCTTGTAAGTCCTTATAAGACATTCATTTACATTGCTGTGCTTATAAGACTATTTAAGTGTTACTAGTAGTAGTGCACTTAAAAGAAACTAAACAGTTAGGCTATTAGAAAATGTTCATTAAATTTAATGATTTTCTTATGATGTAAAAAATGTAATGTACTGTGACTGTTAAACTTCAAGCCTCATTCTAAGAGCACTAAAATATGTGTTATTTTCACCATTGGTATATTATTAAGGTCAGACCATAAAGGTTCTTAAAAACTGACATTGTATTCTAATACAATTGCTAAAAAATATTATTTTGTGCTTGTTGTCTTGGTTGCTGGCATATCTTAAAGGTACATTAGGTAAAGATCCTTGTTGAAAACGTTCAGACGAATAACTCAAAATATCACAGAATGTAAAGTAATGAAAATTTGACTTTATGATGTCTATGTCTTTATGTACTGAAATTAGCATGCTAACCAGCTAGCCCTGACTCGTCCCTGTCCAAAGCTCCTGAGCTAATGGTGTAAACACCAATACTCCCCTGGTTCTCAAGCTCCCAGTGAATACTGCTAGCTGCACAGGTAACTAGTTAAAGGCAGCCACGGTTAGCAGCAGTTAGTGATATGCTGCCCCCTACTTGTTTAACTTTTGAATTTGACAGGTGGACAATTCTTACATACTGCACCTTTAATATTCTGAATTAAAGCTGCATTTGGAGCCCATTATGTGACAGTTGAAACAAAGGATGCTCAGCAACATGTCGTAAAAATAATAATAAATCTTCGACATAGTCAGGGGAGACATTCTATGATTCCATGAAAAAGTCACCAGGAACACAAAACATTTTTAAAAGTAAACTTTTGCCCCCACCTTAACCACACTTTTGACTTTTAGACAATTTAAGAATAACAACTATCCTTAAGTGAATGACCAAAACCTCAGTAAACTCACGTGAGCATGACAAGTCTGACGGTGTCCATTCTCTGGTGGCGGTGCAGGTTAACCTTCGAGGGGTCGCCGTCGAGGGCAAGTACCCCAGTTCACATGTGAGGGTCACCTCTTCTCCAACCTCGTACACACGTTTCAGGGTTGCGTCGTCAATCCCATCAGTGATAAGTGGTCGTCCACATACTGGTTAGAGAACAGAAAGATAATCTGATGGATATATAAAGAGCAGGATTCACAGGGATTATTCTCACATTGTTGGTGAGTTTTGACAAATAATCCAGTGGGTAGATTTAATTGTTGCGAATTTACTTTTGTTAATCCATCAGGTGCCTGAGTTTCATATTTATAGCTAGAACAAAGTGATTGACAGCAAGTAGGCTAAAGCAGGAATACTTACAACACATCAAAAAAGAGCTACGCATTTATTTCTAATACAAGTAAAACAATGCTCCTGCTCCATTTTACCTTTCTTGGATGTGACAGTTGTGTATAACGCAAGGTGGCTAAGGATCAGCAGAGCCAAAGTCGGACCCATCTTCCCGGGAGTGAAAACTCCTCAGTGATGGGGCCCACAAAAGGGCTGCTGGGTAAAGGGGCCCCTGATAGCCTGATCCAATCACAGTGTAAGCTCCTATTGATTGAGCACAAAGGTCCTAACATACATATTTACCCAGAGCTGATCAATAATCTTGATTTGGTACAAGAGGCAGCAGCAGACAAACAAATGATATGAGCTGATAAATAATGGAAGGGAGAGTCTCCTGAGACACTGTGCAAACACACACAGATACAGATGTTTGTGGAAGCGTACTTAAGCCTTTTGTTGCCAATGCTCAGTAATTTTCTGCTCTAACGCTGCAGAAAAAACAACATTACAGAAATAATGCCACACAACAAAGGGGAATGCTGTGTTTGTGCTATATTCTAATTAACAAGAAGATGCTTTTTTGTCCAATTAGGAAAATCTAGAAGGTATCAAATCAGGATAAGGAGATAATCCACTTTAACTCTGCAGATCCATTATCACTGAAGTCAAGCAATACCTGAAGAGATCAAAAGAAAACGTGTCAGTCCTTAATAAACTAGATAAACTGGGCAGAAAGATTATTTGAAAGAAATAAACATCATGTCTCTTGAGCGATGGCTGTTTTAAAACCATCTGGTTTCAGGGAACAGCAGATTATGCAACTCGATTTAATAGCAAATATTTGTCGTCCACATAAAAAAGGATCGAGACGGTTCTGCTGCTCTGCTGGTCAGTGAACCCAAGGGAATTGGTAAACCTGGAAAGGTTTTAGAGATAGCAAGAGTCGCAAAGACTTGGTGAACCTCCGTAGGTGTGAGAAAATGTTTAAAACGGGAAGACGTGTAATACCGACACCGGCAGTAACTAATTAAGTCAAAGACGTATTCATAACCACAGCAAAAGCCACGTTCAGAGACAGACACTGTGAGTTTAACCTCTACAACCAGGACCAAACACAGGGCCCCTAAATGCAAATCAACGTTGTTCAAGCCAAAAAAGTTGTTTAAAAAAAACCAAAAACATTAATTTTGAGGATTGCACAGAATATGTAAGACATTAAGAAAATGTAATTATGAAAATTTGATGTTTCAGCCATTATGGCCATCCTCGGTTTGAGTATATTTCTCAATGAAAGCACCACGTAGCTTAAAAGATGTGTTAGATCAAGCAGATAATATCTTATTATATTATACAAGGATTTCTTTATTTGTTTATTTTTTCACTTTAAAACTGCTTGGGGGGAAGTTAACAACACGTTGAGTTTAAATATAAACAATATTGATTGAGTATTTAATGATGAATTGTTTTCAGGGGCTAACACACAGTAGTGTAAGAAGTGTAAATGACAATGACAATTAAAGCTGCTGTGCTGTCGGGGCGTACCGCTTAGGCGTATTCAGGGCAACACCCTCTACATGTTTGAGCAATTTGGAGTAGATGGCAAATTGTATGTGGAAGTTATAATGACTTGATGGTTTTATGGCAAAGCATAAAAATGGACTGCACCAGCACGGCCACCAGGTGTGACATAGGTGAAAGTTTTTTGATCAGTTTTGTCCACAGATGCTACTTGCAAAGTTTGGTTCAAATTGGTCAAATGGAAAAAGTATGTTTGTCATTTTTGGCGATTTTGCGAATAGAAATTTACCGAGAAAGTTGGTGTTGCCTACATCACACAATTCAGCTGAATTTAGGGAACAAGATATAAGGCTTAAAAATGTGGGCCACATTATGTGGGAGTTACTTAGCACCACCTGCTGCTCATGTTTGGTTAGTTAGTTAAAGGGGCCAGTCGATGCAATGCCTATGAATTTCATTGGCGTAATAGTTATGGTGTGGGCACAGTAGGGTTGTGAAAAGTATCGAAACTCAAAAAAGTATCGATACTAAAATGTTGTTTCTGGATACGATACTCATTTTCAAAAGTATCGAAATGTTGGTGACTGTATTTTATTTATTTATTTTTTGCACTACCTCAGACCAGAAACTTGTTATCATAGTTGCAGTTTCTTTTTGCACAACTGCTTTATTATAAATATTTAACACATGGTTCTGTTAATTGTTACATACTGTAACAGAGGTTATTTTTGCATTTTTCTTGTTAATAAAAAATATTTCTTTTAAATTTGGGGCTCTTTTTTTGTCCTTGTGGTATCGAAAATGGTATTGAGTATCGAATATTTTCCTGAGTATCGGTATCGAGTGGAAAATTTTAGTATCGTGACAACCCTAGGGCACAGTGCCAAATATTTAATTATACTGCCACCAGAGCGCCACCTAGTGGCGGATTGGTAACAGTTTTGTAAACTGTCCTCGGGAGGACATTGGCAAAAATTGTACAAATTTTGTCTTAATCTGACCAACTGATGTTGAGATATAAAATACTTCAATTTAAAGAGCGCCACCTTGTGGACATTGGCCCAAATTTTGCACAGAGCCTCCGGGGCTGATGGGGAAGTCATCACTTGGGTTTCATGTCTTTGAGACAGACCAATGTGGAGATATGCAACACTTCGTGTTTTGAGCAAAATGTACAGGAAGTTGTTATTTAATATCTTGAGTGTTGTTTGGAATATCAAAATTATTTTAATAACTTTTGTGAGGAGAGTCCACATGTGCTGTGTGCAAAGTTTGGTGCAAATCGGTGAAATCGCCTGGGAGGAGTTAGACAAAGTCGTTTGCGACATTTCGCGAATCTGCGAAAAAAAAAAGGGGGAGGGGGGGTCGGCGAAAATGGGCGCGGCCTATATCACGAGATTCAGCACAATTCAGTGAATATGAGGACATAAGGTTTTTGAATGTGCGACAGTATGTGAGCAGGTGTGACATATATTCCAGGTTTGGTGAGTTTTGGGGCATGTTCAGGCAGTGAAACTTATGCGAGCATTTGGGACAAAAAAATCGTCACTACAAAAACAGGTCGAGACCTGCTCGGGTCCTAATAATGGGGGAGAAAGGAAATTGACACAACACAAGGCTCACATGGAAGTAGAGGCAATTTCCAACGGTGATGTCACCAATATCCTGTGTTTTTCACCAAGAAACCAATAAATGTCAATGGGATCATAATTGCACAATATTGATCTAAGCTGAATAGCTCATGTGTGAAGTACTTGTGCTGGACTGAGCTCATGCGAGAAATAAGAAACGATTTTCACCCAGCAGCTCCAACATGTGTAATGCTCTGTTACTCCACACGATGACGCCCCAATCCCAAATTCCTGCACCGGGACGGGCGGCCTCCACCCTCCCGCTGACAGCGGTCCTGTTGCGTGACATCAGCCGGATTGAGAAGGAGGAAGCGGAGCGGAGCGGCTGTCAAGTTGGACGAAGATACACACAGAGCACGAGCAGGAAGTTTGTTTTAGGAATAAAGATAGCTGAAGAGCCCGGTGGACAGCTGAGGGATTAACGCACATTTGAAATAAGAGTACCATGTTCTCTGAGCTATGGAAATATGTTATAACATGTGTTGCATTAATAATAATAATAATAATAATAATAATAATAATAACAATGATAATAATAATAATAATCCACTACGGAATTCAGAAGTCTGGATTTTCCTGCTTGTAAAAGGTTGCATGTTTAAATCCTTCATGAGCTGAAATATGGATGTACTCCACTGTGCTTGAATATGCAGAAAGGTTTCATGGATTCTTTTTGATGGTTGGTGCGCCTCGCTTTCATGTATTGTTTGTCAACAAGGCTGAGCCCCTTTGTGACTGAGATTAAAGGCTGCACAGATACAGGGCTACATTAAGAACAGCCGGGCCGTTAGTCTGATGACTGTTTCAAACTATAACCCAGTTACACAAGAGTTTCCTGTTTATTCAGGACACACAGATATATATAAAAAAAGATGCAGTCCAACAGCCCAGTAATAAATGATTGTTACATAATAAAGTTGCTGAATCTGTTTTAGAGAGGGGTTATTTTAACTTTATGGTTCCATAAGAGGCTACAGTGAGTGGTGCTGTGTTACATGATACTGTTTCGTGAAGGCAGCATGTGCAGCACTCAGTTAAAAGTTACACTGTGTCATGCGCGATTTAGTGTAACTGCAGTCACTGTTAGCTGCACACATATAAAGCAATCTAGACAAAACTAGTCTATGAAAGCTCCATGTGCATACAGCTGCACAGTTACTGGATTAGGCTAATGAAAAGGCACGACAGAATGTATGATCGCCCGTTAGTTTAGGATAAGTTCACTGAAATAACTCTTCTAGTACTCCCTGTTAATACATACAGTAGTGCTTGTTGGTCCAGCCCATGTATCAAACTGTGGCGAAGAGTAACTTAGCACATTTTAAATGTGAGGTATTTAACTTAAGTATATCCAATCTATGCAACTATACACTTCTACTTGACTACATTTAAGAGGAAAACTTCCCCACTGCTACTGTTATTTATGTAACTTTGATAGTAACTCTGATTTTACATAAAAACACACGATCAGCTTAATGAATATAATACACTGTTATAGATTAAAGGACCGACATACACACAGTTCTGCTGCTGATTAGACCTGCTCAGGTTTAAGATCTGTTGGGATTTAAATGAGGTCATCACGTAGGCTACTTATAAGATGATAAGATAACGATTTAGTCGTAAAATGCCCTGCAACAGAATTAACGAGAGCTTCTTCCACCACTGGTGTCAGATACAGCTCGGTAGCTCAATTACTCCCAGCCAGGGCACCTCTAAGCGGGAGCCTTACAGAGAGCAAAATGTTGTTGATCTTTGTAAAAGTTTTAATTCCACCTAAGCACTTGTTTTTGACTTTTTTCTTTGCAAAAAGTCAGTGTAAATTAGTGAATGAAGAACTATAATGAGTTTAATGCTACAGCTACTATCAAGCAGTAACAGTAACTGTATCATGAGGTCACAAAATTGCATTATTTTCAGGATCAGGAATCAGCTTTACTGGCCACGTATGTGTACAAAAACAAAGAATCTGACTCTGGTTAATTTTGCTCCCAATGCACAGGGAATAGTTTAACGAACATTGAATTTAAAGAAAAGTAAATCATAGAAGAATTTAGACTAATAGATAAGAAATAGCGCAATTGTAAGGAGTACAGAAATTTCAGCAGAATTTAACTTGAAAAAAACTAACAAAAAACAATAAAATAAAATACAGTGACACGATTTCTATTTCCTTGAAAAAACATTAGTTAAGTGTTAATTTTCAGTGATACTGCTATCAAATGTGACCTTGGAACATGTAATAATAAATTATGAGGACACTATTGTATTATCCTAATAGGTGCAGTTATGTGTTTCTGCATCATAGAATTAAGCGAGAAAAAAACCCCCAAAAAATAATTGTGTTCTAACTCCTACAGATTAACGCCAGAAGCACTTTGAGACAGACATAATATGAATGTCCTCTGCGGTTGGATGCACGTGGGCAGGTAAGTCGCGCCCCGCCCCAAAAGGTGAAACGCCTTTTATTTTGAAGGGGCCGGACGTAGCACCCCCTCGCCGCGGCTGACTTGACTGCGTTGCGGAGCTGTCAGTGGAGCAGCCCAGTGCGAGCGACAGGCAGGGAAAGCCCTCAGACAGTACGCGCAGTGTCTCCGGTGAAGACCGCCGCTCCACACTCTGCTGGCTCCGCACTGAGGGCTGCGCCGCGACACGGACTGAGAAACACGCCGACACAGCGCGACTGAAGCTGCAGCGTCGACCCGGTTCATAAGAGAGGGGGGACATGGCTGATTCGAGTTCAAACGAGTCGTCCGGCGCGGACGTGGCGAACAGGTTCGCTCGCAAAGGTGCTTTGAGGCAAAAAAACGTCCACGAGGTCAAGGACCACAAATTCATAGCCCGCTTCTTCAGGCAGCCGACTTTCTGCAGCCACTGCACCGACTTCATCTGGTAAGCCCACCTCCACCTCCACCCCCCCTCCTGCCCGACTGTTCTGCCTGTTGCATGTCGGATAACTTCGGTCGAGTAGCCACACTCTGCTCGGTGATGTAACACAACTTCACGCGAACCGTCCCGGCAATCTTCACACACACACACACACACACACACACACACACACACACACACACACACACACACACACACACACAAACACTTTTCCTACTGGTAAAGTGACGGAGCATGTGTATCCGCAGCCTTCCTAGTACTGCTCTCTCTCTCCGGGGATCCCAACTTGTCGAGGTTTGGTCCAAGCGGGTCCCATATGGGAGGAGTTCTGATGTTGTTTATGTTATTAGCCGAACATTTTGGGCTCTAACTGTTTCTGGTTGTGACTCTGTCTAATTCCCAGCGACAAAATCAAAGCAATCGTCAAATCCCAGGACCTCTTTCTTGAGAAATGTTGCCTAAATTAACACTGAACTGAAAAGGCATCTGTTACAGCTGTTCAGTTTCTCGTGTCTTGACTGGACCTGGTGAAAGTCTCTGGATGAGTAACAGGCTCCCTTTTTCCTGGCCAGCCATCCAGCCTTCCATGTATCGGTTGTTACCATGGAGAGCAGCTCAAGGATTTATGGCCCAAAAAAAAGAAAAGAAAACTCTGGGGAAACTTACTGGCACCATGAGGCCATATGGAAAAGATCCTCACATACACAGAGAAGAAGGGGCTCAGCATATGCACATGGTGCTCAGCTGCAGCACACTTGAAGTGGGCGGTGATAGCAGGGAGTGGGCCTCTGTGCTGCAGCTTATTGCCAAGTTAAAGTATTTAGAAAAGTATGACAGATTTACCTCAGTTTGGTTGAAAGGGTGCATCATGTCGCTGCCCTGTAGAGATCACCTCAGGTGCGTCTCCGCTGTGAGAGGAGGTAACTTGCAGCTGCACCCACGTTTCCCAGTCCTGTGCCGTTTGCAGGTGGGAGTGTGATCTCAGGCCATTTATTGCTTGTGGCTCATAACCTCGACCGTTTTACAGCGTGACCTGTGCTCCATTTCTCAGCAAAGCACGGTTTCAACGTGAAACTTGAAGGTAACAACAACAACTTGTTGGTTTGCTGTATAAAGGACAGAAAGGGGGGACTCTCTACACTGATTTTCATGGTAAATCAGTTTGGGATTTGCCATCACTTTGAATTTCGTATAGCTTTCAGCACTTTTCCAAGTGTTAGTTTCTGTTTCGGTTGATGATTCGAGGTTTTTGGTTCAGGTGGTGCGGTACAAACTAGGGATAGGCCGACTGTCATGGCCGATATTCAGCTTTTTACGATTACTGGCATCAGTGTTGAAACAAATGCATTTTAAAATGCAATAATCGGATCTTATACAGCATTCTCTCTCTGTGTGTAGTCGCTACACTGACGACATGTCACGGTTGATAGCTTATCAACAACATTTTCTGAATCTGCAGAGTAACTAGTACCTATGTTGTTGAATAAATGTAGTGAAGGGAAAATGTAAAGTAGCAGCGGAACATGGAAAGTTTAGCAAATATAATAAAAAAACCTACGATGAACCTAAGAAAAAATCGTATGCGTGTACAGTGTACACCTCCATCCAAAGCCATGGCTGTTAATCTGCTGCTGGTACAGCCTTCACTCCTCTGGGATTTGCTCCCATGCAGCCACAGGAGCGTTATGGTGAGGTAGACACTGATGTGATCTGATGAAGCCTCGCTTAAAGACTGCGTTTCTTTTCCTCCCGAGGGTGTCGACGGGGTCGAGGTCGCGTGCGTGCAGGGCGTCGAGTCCTTTCAGCCAAACTCACAACAATATTGCTTTGTGGACATTGCGTATTTCACATGGGCAGCATTGTCATGTTGAAACAAGACAGTCTTCGCCAAAATGTTGCTCCAAAGTTGAAAGCACACTGTTGTCTAAATCAGTAGGCCCCACATGGAACGCCATGTGGGGTTTTGTCACAACCGTAGATTACTATTGCAATATACAACTATACAACAAGTAATTCTTCTGTTTTTTATCTACTATACATACAGGACTGTTTATATTGTTTATGTTTGTAAATACACTGGGATAGGCGCAATAAGCTTAGCTTCTGCCTATTCCATTTCAGACTTGATGTTTATCTATGTCTTTATTTGTTAAATATTTAAATGTCTGAATAAATAAAATAAATCTGAATCTGAATCTGAATCTGACTCCAGAGTCGACTTTCTACATTGGATTCACTGGTGTGCATAGTTTTTCATTTAGATGCACCCAATAATACATTTTGAAAGTTATTATTTACCTAAAAAATAAAAAACAAATAAAAATTAAATAATGTAAATGACTGAAAACAGGAATAAAGGTGCAGATGAACATTTTTTTTGATTTAAGTCAAAGCACGGGCAACAGGAAACTGCAATATCCTCAGTTGTTTGAAGGTGCTTTGCCAACTCAAATAAATAAACCAACCTCAGATATTATTGGAATATTTAAAAAACAGTAACAGGTGTTATTCATGCATTCATCTCCTCATAAAGAGGTAAAATCCACACCTGATTCTAGTTCTTCCAGGAAACCAGAGATAAGCAAGTACGGAATGATTAGATAACAAGTTAGAGAGGTTTACATGAATAAATTTGTTCTTTAAGATTTATGGTTGCCCTTTGTTGTGCTTTAGGCACAAAACATTGGAAAACCATGCGTCTTAATAATCATTGTCTGATGCAGCATCAACATAAGCCTTAATTGGAACTAAGGGGACTTGTGGAGGAGCGTCCATATGCTTTTGTTCATAAAGCGAGATCATAGGTCCCGCTTCAGCATGTTTATGCTCCTATTTGTGCTTTCTCTGTGTGGAAATGTCTTTATAAATGTCAAGGTAAAATTCAGGCAACAGGTGACAATTCAAAATAAAATAGAATAGAAAGCTCTCAGGCAAATGGTTAATCAAAAATAAAAGCTCTTTGCGACTGCTCATGTTGTTGTTATCCCCTGCATCCCCTCTGAACCCTCCGCCAGTGTCACACAGTGTAGCTGTCAGTGTACTGTCTTCTTAAATATTCATTTTAGTGTTTTGGTCGGGGGAGATGACAACAAATGCTTCCAGCAGAATGTTGAAAGATTTGAAATCTCTGATGTACATTATGCAACAACACCCTGTCCCTGTATGAATGAATGTATGTATGAATGAGAGGACTGGCTGTGTGTGAGGGAGAAGGAGCACAAACAACTGCTTAATTCTGCCTTCTTTGTTTTCGCAGGGGGTTTGGAAAACAAGGATTCCAGTGCCAAGGTAACAACACAGCTGACTGACATCTGACTCATTCGGATATGAGATCTGTGTGTGTGTGTGTGTGTGGGGGTGTGTGTGTGTGTGTGTGAAGCATGTGCAGTACTTTAAGTACATGCTTTAGAAAACTCTTAATTTCCTGCCTGCTTCACTGTCTGCTGCTGTCACATGAACAGTAACAGTCAGGGTCGGGACATTTTAAGACACCAGCTCCATCTCATTTGTCCAGCTGAGACAAGAAAATGACATGTGGTTACCTTTGTGAATAACTGATTCGTCTGTGAGCGTGCCCCTGGTTATTCCTTCTCACTGTTGTCCTTTTGACGAGGAGCACAGGTAACATGACACAATTATATTTCGTATTTTTTTCATTTCCTGCACGCTATTTCCATCCCCCCCATGATTTGTTTGCTACTTTGCAAGCATGGCGTTATTTGTTTACCCTCAGTCATTGCAGGGTTATTGTGGTCACGATGTGCCTACATCATGTTATACGAGGCTCATGAGGGAAGATGCGTCCTGAGTAACAGTGTTTACACAATCATTTGCCAGCATGGAACTATACTTGGGTTTGGTGTCGTTTCCTCCTGATGCTATGAGTTACCTTTTATATCTGTGACACTACTAGCAGTAATAACTGGAATTTGAAGTACTGTTTAAATGCCTACTGTCAGTGAAGTGTCAGCTAAAAGGTGAAGCTTTTAATTAATAAAAACAGATCTGCTGGTAAACAGTAGTTCGACAACATGGGACTCATGGAAGTGTGTTTAGTTTTAGCTGTCTGAGCTGAAAATGAAAGGGAGAGACTATTTTTGAGAAAATCGGGGACAGAGAGGAGTAGAGAAGGGGGACAAAACACACTAATATGGACAGATCTAGCTGCCCACGTCAGGACCAGAGGTGGATTTCCCGTCAACCCTCCATTTTGAGCTTTAGCATGGACCGGCTCTGAGAATTCCTCATCTAATGTGGAAACATTTGGGCCTGCCAGAGTCCGACACTGACAGTGAGCGCCCAGGTAGCAGCGCAGATGATGTTAAACTGACATTTCACTTGGATATAGTCTTAATATAGGGAGGTACTGTATTGTCTTCAGGGTTGCCGTGTGGGATATGTATCCGGATATTGGATATTCAATAAAGACCAAATGAAATGTGTCACAATATAAATTCACATGTTAACATATATGGATTGTTATTACGTTGTTGTCTTTTTCAACATATTTCATATATATACATTTCCACATTTTACCATACATAATAAACCTATATCTCCATACATCCAAGGATGTATGTATGTTTCAGATAATCATAAATGACATTTTAGGTAACATATATCTGGATATAGGGGCATATTTGTCAAATCGCAGTGCAGTGGGAAGCAGGCTTCTTTTTCTAGGTTTGTCATTACACTCTAGACACTCTGAGCTAAACTCATTGCAGTCACAGGCATTTATTGTTGCATTTTGTTAGTGTCATTCTTTCAATTTTGTCAATGCTGGATGATGCCTCCTGTTTACATCACCTGAGGCAAGTTTGTGAAAAAGGTTCAACTATGTCACAGCGGATGACTGAATAGAAACTCTCTGGATGGGTTTCCTCTCACCGAGTTGTTCAGCAGAACAGGATACAGTCGCTCTGCTGTACGCGTGAAGATAAACACTTTGCCATGCGAGGCGTTTGATCTCAATGAATCAGAAGCGCTTCCCTCAAGAGCGTCAGGGAGAGTGAGACATGCAGAGGTCTTCATTGAATCATTACTCATCCCATCAATGCACTTAGATGGGTCATAGTGTCTCGCGTGTCTGGGAAATGCCCACATAGGAGCAGGCATGTCGTGTGTTTACATGTAAATCTTCCCCAGCAGGCGGGTGACTGCACACGACCCGACACCCACTCGTCTATGTGATCTCCTCTCACATAGGTGAGATGCAGTCGGCTCTCAGACGGTTAGCTCGCACTTGGGTGAAGCCAGGCCCAGTAATGAGTCAGTCCAAGGTGTCGGGAGTGTTGACAGCATAACATGTTTTTCCATAACCTGACATTATCGTCAGCGTGTCCGCCAACCCCCTCCCCTGCTTTCACAGCAGGTTGTCATTGTCTTCCTGCCTCACCGCCACCGTCACCGCTTTTGATGCAGGAAAAGATAAATTGAATGATTAGACGGACGAGGGGAGGTCTTGAACACAAATGGTGCTCTGGAGATTTTTTTTCATCTGCGTCAAACATTGAAAACATCCGGGCGGGAGATTGGAGTGACTGCGCTACTAAAACACTGACCGCTCCTTCTTCCAGTGGAAATCTGTGCCTGGATCCGTTTTTTAAATAAATAATGTGTGCCATATGAACATGAAGGCGATTGGTTACGCTGCAGCTATTCAGGAGAAAAAGAGAAAGGTAATCAATTATTAAGCTAAAAACGCCTATAAAATGAGGGCTGAGTCCTCCAGCAGAGACGGAGAGCCTCTCAGTAACTCCTTGAAAACGACAGTTAAGTGATAAAGTGGAGAGTGGCATTTCTGTAACAGGAGTGACATTTAATTTTCAGCCTCCTTACTAATAAAAAGGGTGAGCTGCACACAACTGCACCACACATGTAGGTTATCGTGGTGCTGAGCCTGAAATTGTGAGGCATGATCAGGCCTTTGTGAGTCACTGCTGTGTGTCATGGTCTGTCACGATAACTATCGCACACGCATGTTTTATCATATCATACAGATCTTATCTTACTGAGCTGTTGATGTGATTTTGCTGACCTAGATATTGCCTGTTGTGTTTACACCTCTGTTATAAGATTGTGGCCAACATGATGCCGGAATAGCTAGCACATTTTTCACTACCATTATAAGGCATAATATTACATTATATACATTATATTGACATTTAAGTTTCTGTTTTGGTTGTGTGGTTTTATTTGATTCATATTTTATTGATTAAGGGTATTTTCATTTTTTTCATTTTTTCAGCAAGTACATTGCTCTTTGATCGGGTGTACTTTCATTATTATGCTATATTATCATTATATGAGTGGCATCAAACGACACTTGACGATGAAAACCCTCAAGAGTTGCGAGGCCGCTAATGATGCAACGTGTTAGAGAGCAGGGTGTAGTGCTAACGCTGCCTCGTCCCGTACGTGCGAGGATATACTGGTGGACAGCACATTAAATCGGCATACTTTTAGTGTGTTTAGGGTGGACTTTTTTGGCTTCAGGTGAATAAAAATCAAACCACCCTCAGCGATGAAATGTTAGAAAGTTAATGTTGTGGAAACAAACGAGCCTATCAGTAACCACCGTTCTAGATGGTATCTGTGCTGGAAACCATTCTGTCTGTTGTCAAATGGCTACTTCTCCTGCGGAGTCGTATTTCAAGGCTCTGGCCTGCCGCCGTTGTGCAGCAGGGTGTCTCAAATCACCATTTAGTTGATATTGTTGTAGTGGCGGGCAATTTGTACCCATGTCACTCAGCAGATTCACCATTCAGAGCTTGTTAAGTTCACAATGTGGGCTGAGGGTTAGCGATTCTCATTTGGTTTTGATCCCTTGAAGCTCCGATATAACCAAAGGTTAAGGTGGCAGCGTAACCCTGTTCTGTGACCTGTTTCACATTAATTCAGCTAAACTATTTAATAGAGAGCTATAGTGTTCTGTCGGGCCGCTGAGCAGCCCTCCTTAAGTGTTTGGGGTCAAGCTCCCTCTTTTAGGGGCAGCTGTGTTGACACTTACTATAAGAGTGTTGGTATAATGATACTGTATTTCCTTGCTTAGGATTTTCCAGAATTTCTGCCACAAAGTGACTTTTCTAACATAATGTACATGGTATCATGATGCCATTGTGCTGTAAGCTGAAACACAAAAACAGCAGAGCAAACAGTCCCACATTATTAAACCTGTTTGAGATGGTATCGATGTTAACCCTTGTGGTCCATCTGACTCTGGTAATGCGCGTTCTAGTCTCCTTTGATAGGAAATTGCCGCTCAGACTCTAAATCTTTGTCTCACAAATTGATGTTCTTTTTTGGCCTCTTGGTAAAACAGCAGCAGATGAAATTAAAGTGCTGCTTCGTGCAGACTATAATTTGAAAGTGTCTGGGGGCATATTTCATCAAAGAGCAGGAAGGAAATTAAAGGAGAGGTAAAATCACAACACGAAGTCTTTTATGAAGTGTTTCTCTTATTATTCCAGGAGAAAGGAGTGTTTGGTAGTGGCTGTGGAAGTCTCTGTTTCTGGTCCGTTCACTGCGACTAATTCAGATCATCCCTCCAGCCTTGGTGCAGTTGATGGATTTGTTCTCGCTCAGTGGTTTCATAGGGAGATCTTCTAGGTTCCTCGTCAGATTGGACCATTATTGGCAGAATATAGACAACCCAATTCCACCTGAGGCTTTCCTGTTCCCTGATATCCACAAGGAGGAGGCTAATGAGTATTGCTATTCTGCCTCTCAAGAGAGGACTACTTGATATCCAGCCTTACAAGTGCAGACATGTACAGATAAAGGTTGATGACTGTTTTTAGTCTGGCAGCCAAACACATTTGGACCAATTTTGTGGTTATTTTGTAATGAGAATCACAACTAACAGCAGACCTTCTAGAGAAACAAGTAGTGTGTAACAAGTGTCCTGCAAATTGAGCTATATGATAATTCAAACCTAGTACTGGGCGATTGTAATGGCTAGAAAGGACAAGTACGACGCAATTTGTCAATCCTTTCTCACTTTTTCTTTATCAAATAAGCTTTTAAGTAAATAAGTCAATAAGTTATTAAATATTAAGTAAGTAAATATTTTATTTTTTTCCAATTCAACAGAAATCCACTGTCACCTTTGCTGGTAAGTGGTCTTGTGTGTCGCATTAGATGAAACTTTCACAGTGTCAGACAAATAATAATGAACACAAATATTTCTGTGCGCCAGACCCCGTCAGTGAGCATGAAGCGGCTTTGTTTACCTTGTGCTGCACACTGTTTGGACAGTTCTCAAAATATCCTTGTGCAAATCCGCCAAATTGAGTGTGAATGTTTTCTGGTTTCTTTACTCCTCTATCGGTTGTGGACAAACAAGACATTTAGAGGACGTCATCTTGGGCTTTGGGAAACACTGATGGCCATTTTTCACTGTCAAAATCAGTAGATTCTACAGATTTGTTTATGTATTTATTTATTCATTCATTTATTTACCTGCACAAATATGCAAACTTCAAAGTAAAAAGGCAGAGGAGGAGCATCATCTTTCATTTCTGAAACAATTTCAGCCTTTAAAGCCTCAAACGTAATATGCATCCTGTCATTTGAGCCTACAAGACATTACTGGAACGGAGAAACGGAGGGTGATGGAGACATGAAAGCTGTGTTGATTGTCGCCATGAGATTCTTATGAGCCCACAGCCTCAGTCGGGCTGTGAAACCACAAACCACCGTGCTGTCGCTTCATCTCTGCTACCTCAGTGGCCGAGCCTTTGTTTGCACCTTCCTCTGTAGTCTCTTTAAAGCGGCAAGAAAACAGAGCCAGATTAATTGCTAACAGCTTTGATGCCAACAGCTGATTTTCGTTCTCATCTTTTCGTCTCTGTCCTTTAACCTATTTGCCTGTTTCTCTGTTTGATTATTTCATGGGCTCACAGCCAGAAGATTGCCCTCACAGTGGCCTGAGTCCTGGGTGGCTGCCCACTGGGTTGCTCCAATATGGCCACTTTCTCTTGCCACGCACACACACACACACACACACACACACACACACACACACACACACACAACTCAAATAGTTAACATTGCTTTGCCATGCTCTTAAGGTTAAGATGTTCCAAGTGTTTGGCCCTGTATACTATTTTCTCACAGAATTGGATGGACATCAAGATAGAATAATTACAGACTCTTTGAATGGAGCAAAGCAGAGAAGTGTGTGTGTGTGTGTGTGTGTGTGTGTGTGTGTGTGTGTGTGTGTGTGTGTGTGTGTGTGAGACAGATGAAGGGGGCAGAGTTCAACATAGGCTATATTTAGTGTTGCTCTTGGGTCCCCAGAAGAGACATAGAGCTATGCATAGAGTTGGTTCCGTTTATAGGAGGACACTTGCTCTGTCTTTAGATGGTCACTGCGTGATTACATAAGGGCTTTGTCAAGGGACGCACATGTCAGTGAAGTTGGCAAGCTATCGACTTGACTGTGGATATATGTTCAAGCGAGGGATAAGATTTTACTGATTAGCAAAGACATTATCAGTTCTGCGTATTAATTATTAATTGCATTCTGTCACTGGCTATTCCTCATTTTGAGACTGAGACTTTGGTTTTTCTGTGAAAATACAGTATGTTTCCAAATATCAGTTATCGGTGTCCTTGATTACATATGATCGGTAACCTTATGGGTCCTGGAAAAAGACTAGCTTGGCGGGATGGATTCAAGTAAATGATAAGGTTGGAGGCGAGCGATTTATATGGTTCGGACAATTTGGAACCAGTTCTCCATTCCCATCCCCAGTTCAAGCCATGGTCATTGGGGATGCTTTCTCTTTCGACACCTTTTTAACCAGCCAGCTGATTGAGTACTACAACAGGAAGTTTAGGGTTCAGCTAATTTAATTTCAGAACTTTTACGCTGTTTTTTTCATTTCTAGCATGCAGCATGCAAATACATGTTTTAATATCTACCATAACTGGAAGATATTGTTCATTATTTCTCCTAGTTGCAGAAATGTGCACTCATCATCCTACTGAAATGTGGTATACAGCACACTAAACTGATACAGCATTTGGCCTTTTACACATTGAGATTAAATAGTAACTTCTCATTTTCTAATTCCACACCATGCCAGCTTTAAAGACCTTTATCATATCAGATGGGATTTTTATTGGAGTAGCAGAGTAGCATGTTTTGTTCTGTGCCTTTTAGTTCAAATATTCCAAACGATGCCTGTGGTTTGATACAGCAGTGAACACCAGTCTATTATGTAAATAAAATGGTCAAAGCCACCTGCTATAGATGGTAGATGGTTATCAGGACTGTGACCAGCACAATGCTACCTTGTGCCTGCAGAGATGTAGCCTGACTGAAAGAGACCATGATAACTAATGCTACTCCAGCAAATCCACAGCAGTAAAAGCTCTTATACCCCAGCTGTAAGAGGGCAGGGTTTCCACGGGGCTTTAAAAAGTCTCAAATGACAATCTCAATTTTAGGCCTTAAATAGTCTTAAATACTTGAATTATATTTAGTTACCTCTTAAATAAGTACGTTAATTTACCACTTCCATTGTTGCCTTTTTAAAATGTTTTCATTTAGTTTTTTGTTTTGGGGAAATTAGTTGGTGACATTCACAGTTAGCTCCGTGTGTTGTTCTTCTTTCTGAAGTACCCAGGAACGTAAGTGGCATTTTGCCAACAGCCAGGTTGGAATTTATCGCCATACACTTCGACCAGTTCCGGAAAGACTCCGACTGCGGAATCTGCTACAACTATGGGAAAGTCTAAATTTAACAAGTGTGGGCTTAAACAACCAGAATTCAGTGGGTTAAAAGCCATACTTAATAATGAATTTGAAACGCAGTGTACGCTCTGCAAGAGGACCCTCAACTTGGGCACACTCGGTGTGAAAACGCTGGTGTCACACACAAAATAGGAAAAACACCGGTTAGCTTCTAAAAGTCTCCAGCAAAATCACACACTTTTGTACGCAGTTCCCGGTCCAGGTCCTAGATAGATGGATGGATAGATAGATAGATAGATGGATAGATAGATAGATGGATAGATAGATAGATAGATAGATGGATAGATGGATGGATGGATGGATGGATGGATGGATATATGGATAGATAGATAGATAGATAGATAGATAGATAGATAGATAGATAGATAGATAGATAGCTTTATTTATCCCAGAGGGGAAATTAGGTCATCGTAGCAGCGGTACAATACACTCAGAAATACAAAAATACAATCAAGAGGCTAGGGCAAATATTGATATTCAAAACAGTACAATACACAATTGAAAACACTATACACTATATACAATAAGATGCTTAGCAGTTCCAGGAAAATATTAGATAATATTAAATACTGAGCAAAACTGAACTTAGTGGATTTTTTACGGTGCAAGATAAAGAGAGATGGGTGCAATTTTAATTACAGTGGTAAGATTTAAATAATAAGTCACTTAAACTATTATGTGTATCGTTAATGTTATTGCTGTGAAGCATTGTACAGTCTAATGGGACGAGGTAGGAATGATTTCCTGTGCCGTTCTTTATGGCAGCGGGGTTGAATGAGTCTGTTGCTGAAGCTGCTCTTAAGCTTGTCCAGAGTTTCGTGGAGGGGGTGATAGACATTGTCCATGATCACCAGCAGTTTTGCAGTCAAATCTTTGGCTCAACTCAGATGTTGAAAGTGGAGGTGCTATGGATTTTAAACACAGTGTGTACACAAACACCAAGGTTATTATCCACCTATCCATCGTCTGGGCGAGGGCAGGGTACTCCCTGGACAAGTCGCCAGCTCATCGCAGGGCCCAAACTGATGGCAGAGGCCGCCATGCAAGGTGCCAACCGCACATCAGGAGCAATTTGGTTCAAGGACACTTCGACATGCAGCTCAGCTCAGCCCGGAGCTGGGATTTGAACCAGCGACCTTCCGATCACTAGCCGACGTGCTCTACCCGCTTAGCTACAGCAGCAAGGTTATTATAGTTAACTAAATTACTTTAAATTACCAGACAAAAACTAAACTAAAACTGCTTAATCACTTGTTAAACTAATTAAAACTAAACTGAAATAAAAAACTAATGAACATTTTAATCTATAATAACCCTGACACACACACACACTCACTCTATTCTTCATTGTTTAAGTTGCTCTGTGAATGGCAATAAATGTGGTTATTTTTGAAAGTAATTTGAGGACTTTATTTTCCCTTACTTTTCCCTATTTTGTGTAGGTCTAGTTCTAAATGGTCTTAAAAAGGTCTTAAAAAGTCTTAAATTTGACTTTCAAACCTGCAGAAATCCTGCAGGGTCACCACCTTGGATTCATGCTCACCAGCAGTTAAAACAATTCTTAGCTATTGCTTTTTATTACGTTTAATCCACACTGCCTCCTGATCCATAAGCACAAAAGTCGCCAAGGTTAACACGACAGGGATCTACGCACTGGTGGTGATATCAATGATTAGTAGTTACAGTTAGCCTCATGTTCTGCAGCTGCAACCTGCCAGGTTATTGCACGTTTGTGGTGCATGACTGTTGGTACCATTCTTCTTGCACAGCTATAACAGATAATGCAAAGGATTAAACATTTTCAACTTGTTTCAAGGTAGTTATGCTGAGATGCTGCTAAATACTTCCCTTTAGTCTGTTCCTGGTAGTTTCCTGGATGTAGATCTGCTGTATGCAGATCATATTCTATCATTAGTAACACAAAATAGAATTTCATTTTGTGTTACTAATGATAGAATATGATCATATTAATTATGATTAATAGTTTAGTGGATTATTGCATTGGGACTGTTGTGTGCTGTAAATTGTCAGTGCTGCAGATTTTAATGCCTTCCATTTGCACAACACTGTAGTAGTCGATTATGTGTGTTGATTTGTAGGATTGTGTCATGTCTCATTGTAAATAAAACGGATGTTAGTGCAAAAGTGTAATATATAGGTCTGGACAATATGCATTAATGTAGTTTTAGAATATATTGTGATACATAATCACTGCTGGATGTTTTGAAATCTCCTTTAAAGCATGCAAATGCTTTGATACAGACAAGTATTTTAGTTTTGACGAAACGAAACAGACACATTCCAGGTCAAAATTGGTTTCCAAACATATTAGAGATGCTATTAAAATGCAAATAATCATCGCTCATGGCCAACAGTATGTCTTAAAGCCTTCCTGATCACTGTGGATGTTGACTTGGAGGTGCCGGCTAGCAGCTTGTGTCAGACCAGAAGCTGCATTGCAAAGTAAACTGAATGACTGTTTTAAATTTCCTTGAAAGCCTCTTGTCTCTCGTCCCATTTCTTCCCAGGCAATTCCACCCAGCTGCATTAAGATTAGGTTAATCCATCATGGGGGTATGCATTATTTATCACCTCAATTCCCACCATGCATTTAGGGAAGATGCCGTGTTGTGTTCAAAATGTGCCTCATGGCTCTTATTGTGTTTGGCACTGTGTTACGTGGTGTTTGCACTGTAAAAACGCTGCTGTTTATCATATTTGTCAGCCAGTGTCAGAATATGTAAATCCCAGTGCTTACAGAATTCGTCATTAATATTGCTTTCTAGATTTACATGCCAGAGCGCTGACATTCAGTTAAACATGTCAATATTTTAAATGTGTGTTGTGATGTTGGTTGCTCCCTTGCTGCAATTCTTCTCTCCATGCTTCTGAGTCAGTATTAGATTACTTTCTGGGCCTCCATGGAGACCTGGACAACACGTCGATGCAATTCTGCTTGTTTCTTGGCACAGGATGGCTCCTGCATGGAGGGAAATACATCTTCTGACACCTGCATGTCATGAGATAATAGAGCCCTGTTCAGTTCCTGATTGCATGCTGTCATGATGTAGCCCAAATCTGTTTCACAGTTTGATAAGGGGATTTGTGTGCAGGAAGGGGACCGGCTGAGCAGTCCCAGGTGGGATGACGTCCACGTTCCTGCTGTCAGGCTGATGTCACATGGAATTTGAATGATCACATTTTTCCATCTCTCTATCAGTTGGACAACACAGTGACAGCAAAGCATGTCAGGGTTTTGTACTGTTGTTAAATTATGACAAACAACTCTGAGCTCCCGGATTTGGGTTATTGCATGTTGGCTTTAGATGTGACCACAACTGTGTAGGAATTTCCAGTGCTTTGATATTTGCAGTGATAATAATCTTAATTCTCTGTTTATTTGCCATGCCCAAAGAGTGTTGCAGATTGTTTTGGGCCGGCAAGTTATTTTTTTTCTTTTCCTGGATGTGTGATTTCCCCTGTTGTTGGGGCAATCAGTGGATTCGGTAGGGAAATATCTGCACTTAATACATTGTTAAGTAAGGAGGTAACAGAATTTGTATAGCTGTAATGCAGTTGTCAATACACTTGTGTCTGTAGATATGAAGCTTTTATGGTAACCATTGCAATTTTAAACTTTTAAATACATATTACCTCAAGGTGTCCAGTTTTATGATTTCCTAAAGCAGAATATGTAATCTCTCTCAGCCAGTCCCTCTTGTAACAGCATTTACACCACTGTAAACATACATTCTGATCAGAATCTGTTCAGAATCAGCCTTCATTAGAATAGCTTTAAAAGTTTGCCTGCATTAGCTCAACATCGTTGTTTCTGTTTCTCTCATCGTTCTGTTTTTCTCTCTACCTGAAACATGTTTTTTTGTGGAGTCACCCAAAAAACTAATTTTTGGTTCAGTTCCGCTGTCATAACAGCAGACTAGCTGTGTGTAGAGGAAGCTTGTTAATTAAGTAGCTGATCAAAACCACAATGTGCCGAACAACCTTGTACCGACAAGTTGCAAGTTTGTACAAAGCAACACATAAGTAGGCCTATGTTTTAACAGGAAAGGTCGCATCACAATCTGGATTATCTGTCTCGATCCCAAACTGTATGTGTGGGAAACACTGCTATCTATTAACCTCTTATTGGACAAGTGCAACATTTTATCTAAACCAGCATGCATGAGGCAATCTGTTGCCAACCTCAAAACTGCTGCTCTAACTTCTGCTTTTACTTACTACACCATTAAAACTGCTACAGTGTTCATTTGAAGCAGCAATACAATCTGAAAATGCTAAGTAAGGCCTATACTTCCTCATGCTTGGCCTTGTGAACTAAAGAGGAAACATATTTTTATGTAATACTGTGTCTGCTTGTGTCGATGTATGTGGAACAAATTTGTGTGGACAGTGTACCCATGTAGTGTGGGCTGGAGGAGAAAGCCCAGCCAGCCGGTCTGTGTCGTGGGGTCTGCTCTGTGTTTGCTCGAGCTCCTGCAGGAGGAAACGTTTGGCAGCTTGGTCATAACAGACTCGGGTTGAGAGCATGCAGATGCAGCACAGCGAGCCAAACTCTCAGAGCCTCATCACAAAGTTATTCCCTCTTTTGGCTTGTCAGGTATGGTTATAGTTGATATTTATTGTAGCGAGCTAGTTTTACAGTTCATGAATACAGATTTGTCATGAACGTCATATTTATTCTTGGAAATCATTTTCCGTCCTTTTGTGCGAGCAGAGTAATATCTTTGGTAAAAGAAAGCCATAAAACAAGTGACACTGTTTACTTTCAGTAAGGACTAATACAGAAGTGGTTTATTTCTTGACTCCCTATTTCACTGTGCACGGCAGTGTGTAGCAATCACACATAGTAAAGATGGTAAAGGAGGCTGAGATACTATTTCTGCACTGACAGCAGCCTTTGTACTGTACAGTATGATGCAACAAGCCATATAACATTTCCAGGAAGATGTGTGACCTGCTTCTTCTTAACTGGGAAGTCATGCTTTCTAGCTGTTGCCATGGCATTTACTTAGTACCTGTCAAAATAGAATTTGAATTCGATTTTGGATATTGTTACATAGTGATAAGCCACAAGCGTAGTCTTTTCCTGGTTCTATTAGGTCTCATACTTGCCTTGACATACTTAGTCATTATACCCACATTACTGATATTTATCAAAAATGTTGTTGTGTTGATATTTTGTGAAAGTACCAATAGTCATCCCTACAATATAGTCACAAGATTGATAGAAATATATTTTCAAAAATATCTATTTATCCATTTATGAAAGGCTTTTGAGGAGATCTCAAAATATTTCTCAATTTGCTGTGTAAAGTGATAGAGCCCAAAAATATTGCAATGATTATTTCAAGGCCGCATCGACCAGCCCTACTGTCAGTGCAGTATGTCTGCCTACACACATGGATGCAACATTCCCGTTTAGTTGTTCGGCTGTTGTTGAAAGTGCATTCAAGGTTGGGACGGGGGAAAAAAAATTCTCTCTTGAGACTGAGAGGATTATTTCTCCATGTAGAAATGTCAATAATGTGAGATTTTAAAATATGTTTCTCAATATCAAGATTGCCTATAACTATTTTGTAATACTAAAACATACATTCCTTAAATTTACACCAATCAGATGGCGAAACTAAGTGAGTGTAATATGCGTGTTGCGTGAATTTGGTGAGGATGGCTAAGGGTAAGCAAGCAAAGGTAAGTGTAAGTGTACAACAGACAACTTTGCAACTTTACCCCCTTTAAGCTTTTCTTTTAGGTATCACTGTTGGCGTCGCTGTCCTAAAGATATTATCAGTAACAGAGCTATCGCTAATGTTCTGGCTACCGTCCAAAGCATCCATACGCAGGTGATCTTATTCTTCTACAGCCATTTCATTGTGCAATCAGTGATAACTTCAGAATGAAAAGTAAAAGCAAGAAAGTTGTCCGTCTCCAGTATGATTAGTAATAACACTGTGTTTTACAAGTAGCAAGTAGTCACACAAAATCATGTCTAGAAATGATGCATGGATAATAATTGTACTGCATTGTTGCCCTGTGAATCTGAATTGAATCTTGAGGTGCCTTGAGATTGCTACCTCTAATTCAGGGAAGTGTAGGAACATTACTGAATTTAATGGCGATGAGGCCTGCTGAGGACAAATGGAAAACAACAGAATGGTAACTCACAACCACAAGCAAAACTGATATGAAGTCAAAGTCAGCACACATTATCCCTGCAGATACACGGTGTCCTTTCAGAATGCACAGATTTGTGGTAGCCAGTTCAGTTTGACCTCTTCAGCAGCCGTAATGGTTTTTTAAAGTCGTCCATTTAGGTGATTAAAGCCACGTGGATGGTTTCAATGTTAAATCTACTTTCAGATGGTTGATGATAATGTTTTGAGGGGCAGAATGGTGCTATCATAGGTGCCTAATGGGAGCTTAATGGGAGCTTTTACTTGAATGAAGCGCTCATTCAGACTGTTCTTTTTTTGTGAATGGGACCACCTGTTGTTCTGTCATTTGCTCATAGGAAGTGTGCCCGCTTAAAGGGATTAACTTTTGGGCTGGATGTGAGCAGCAGGAAGCAATCCTTTCCTTCACCTCTGAATCGATGCTGTAACATCGACAAGTCACAAATCCCACATCTGCCTGCTTGCAAAGTAGGTCTCTGGGCTGGCTGCAGTGTCCCTAAGCAGGATTGTCTGTCTTGCCATCTAACACAGACCTCATGTCAGCCACTGCTTTCCATCGATGGCTGGTGATCTTCAGAGATCCCGAGAGATCCCGGTCAACATTTCAGGAACAGGCACTCTCAGGATTTAATGATTATAGTCGGTATTCCACATCGTTGTGGATCTATAGCTGCAGCTTGGACAAGAGTTTACCCTTCACGAATTGCATTGATGTCTTATGCTTTAAAAGGCACGCCTGACATAAAGACACGAACATTGAAGTGGGGAATAAAACCAAATGGATTCCTTTAGGTCTGGCGTTGGCTGAATTGATGGTCCCAGCAGTATTTATTGGGATTATATAGATGGTGATATAATATTTGGTCAATATGATCACCCTTAATCTGAGAAGTGAATGTGCATACAACCTCCTGCTGTTTCCTTTGAAATATGGTGCAGTAAAATTGTATGAAGTGACTCTTAAACCGAAACTCTTTTGTCTCCTGGCTGTCTTATCTTTGAACTTTGATCTTGGGATCTTGCGGATTCATGGACTTGTCATGGATTTTGTCATTAGCAACCCCCTTGTGTTATAGTTGCATCATAAAACTGGTAAAACAATTGTAAAGAAACTTCAATCTAGTGTCCTGAAAGCCATTTGCAACAATGAGGTGGTATGATTACTAGGGAGGAAGTAAATCGAATTCATCAGTTACCCAGACAGATTAAAATCACTAACTGTTTTGCCACATCCTCAGGGAACTTGTGAATGAGAAACCTGATGAGATGAAACTGGCAAATAGATGTTGTAACTGTTGCCCAAAGTGTCTTTTCCTTTAAACCAGCCAATTTTCATGATAAAACAAGTTCCAGGCTTCGATGTTTTACTACTGCACACTTGCCAACCCCCCTGGTACATGACAGTATACTAAAGCAGATCTCTGCCATCAGTTGCAGTGAAGTCACTCATGGATTACCGACTACTGAATAATCCTGATGGATCATGATTTTCATTTCATTGGGCTTTATCGTTCCTTTCATCACCGTTAGTTACAGCCGCAGCAGTGTCGCTAAGCCTGTGTGACCAAAATGCGCAGTATGTTCTCCATTCTGCTCCATTAGATTGCTCCAGTTTACACAAACAAATGCAGTTACTGACACACATAAACTCATGCACACACAGATCGGTTGTGTGTCATTTAGGCCTATATGTCGACATCTGCTCCCTGAAAGTGGTTAGCAGTGGCTACTGACTTAATCCATACACAGAGCATATGGCCCGGTTTGTTATTGTTGTTTTCTCGTATCACTTTTTTATGGTTTCTTGTTTGGCTGGGCAGTATATTGATATTATAATTGTTAACGTGATAAAAAGCTAAACATTGCCTCAGATTTTGGATATTGTGATATGGGATTGTGGACTGGGACGTGTTGCCGTTGCATTGTACTAGGAGCATTGATTAATCATTATCATAGTGAAACAACAAAGGAGTTCCCTGCCTATTTGGTCACACCAGTGCCTCAGAAGCAATGAAATGGAAGTCTTTGTGAAAACAGCAGTGAATGCCGAGTGAGCTCCACTTAGGCTGCAGTCCAGCAGACTGATAGCCCTCCCATCTGGACATGAAAGACTTGAGACACTTAAAGTTTCACTTTCAACTTGAAAATGTTACATTCGAGCCACACAGCCACAGACAGACGTCCAATGAAATCTGTATTTTTAGCCCAGAAAGTAAATATTTGCCTTAAGAGGAAGGATTGGTCTCTCTCTTTGTGTCGGCTCTCTCTGTCCCCTGCCTCCTCCCCAGAGTTTTGAACACCCACTCAAGTTGAGGTGGTTTGATGGCAACCTTGCAGTCCTTGAATAGCCCTGACCACAGCTGTCAATTAGACTGGATCTTAATAAAGTAATCACAGGGTGGACACAGTGTCACGTGGAATTCATCAAAGAATACATGAGTATGAGTCAGCTCAGAAGCACTCTAGATATTAAATTGCAGCTTTACTGGATGAAACAAAATCTACAACACTTCAATACAAATGAAATGAACAGCTGTTGTTAGTGTTTCTTGTGTTTGGGTGCTGATGCAGATACCTTGTTCGGTTACTTTGGCTCTGTTTGCTGCTGGATGGCAAATCTGTATTCTCCTTGAGCTAATGACTGTTAAGCCTTTTTTTTTACAGCTGGTCGACTTCCCCTCCCTGTATGTTTATGTCTCTGTCGTTCGGCTGATACAGATCATGAGTACGTTTTTGTTACTCTGAGGTAACGTAAGTGGGGAGATCATAGCTGGGCCCCTTCTAATGCTTTTGGCTGAATGAGCGATTGAATTTCTCTGGCTCTTAACCATCATCATTATGGTTACGATGTATCCTTACGGACACTTTCTGATGTTGTAGCGGTGAACAATTTCTCTGTACAAGTCTTTGTACTGCTGATGGCCCTGAAGTACAGATCTCTCCATGTCTTGCTTTTTTCCATTAGAGCTAGACATTTTAAAAAACAAACAAACAATGCCCTTGTGTCAAAGCAAAACGCAAAAGATTTTTAGCTTCATTGAATTTTCAACCCATTTGGGACAACATTCGGCAAATTATAAAAGGATAGTCATTAGCTTCAAATGCTCCGTAGAACAACAGAGAGCTCCAGACAATGTTGAACCAGTCATTCCAGTCAGACACTCTGGAGGTATTGGAAATATTTGGGTCATAATTGGACGCTCCTGCATTCTTCATTAGGCGTGCATGTGTGTGGAAGCACTTCTAGCTTAAAAATACAGTTTGGACAGTTTTGTGTTTATATGTTTGGTGTTTAGTCAGTATGAGAAATCCCACGAGATCTAGAAAGCTGTAGGGTTAGCTCCAGGCTGACTCAACTGTGGATTTAACAATTTAAATATGGATACAGTGTTGGGGGCGGAGCCACATTAACTCCCATGAAAGCTGCTCAGTGTCACATGAAGCCAAACATGTTTGACTTCCGGGGTATAAAAAAAAAAGAAAAGAAGTTATCGGCCTACTCACTTGAATGGTAATGAGGTTTCATTAGGTAGGAGTTTACTGACGTGGCTGATTTCCAGTTATTTGTCATGACCCCGTGTATTTCCATGGAAACGGAGATAACGCTCACATAATATTTTGAGAGTGAATTGCCCCACAACATGAATAGACTTTGATAATATCTTTTATTTTGTTAGTAATAGTTATATAGTCACAGTATTACGCTCAAGGGTATGTTTTACCGTCATTAGTGGCACCGCAGTGACGCGGTCAGGACAAGCACTTCCTCTCCTGTTATATTGCTTGAATATGGGTGATTCTAATGGCAAGTACAAGTAGACTGTTACATAAGTGCTTTGTCAGTCATATCGAGTTGCTGAAGGTTGTTTGAGGAATAGTATTTTCAAAATTGAAGCAGCTTTTGTTGAATGCTGACGTATTTATTATGTGGAACATGAAGGGCACGATGCAGCTCAGAAGATACTGCTCAGGAAGGAAACCAAATAACTGTCTGCTCTCTGTCAAGATAGCTTCTGAAAAGCATTAATGTTTCCGATGAACGACATGTCATTTTTCCAGTTACGTACAGAATGAGATGAATATGGACCTAAGGACAAGGACGGGTTGTGGGCCGTCACAAAGTCCCACACACAACAGTGGTAAAATCAAAAAATATTTGTATTTTCTTCTGTCATTTTCACTTTCCCTTCCCCTTCCTCGCGGGTTTGTTGACTCTGTCTGCAGTGATGTTTATTCCTTCTGAAGTTAAAGGCCAAAGCAGACACAACATGTGAAAATAAAATTTGTGAAGTTCACATCAACTTTACTTTAATCGTATTGATGAAAACAGATGTACAGATGTTCCTCTGGTGCTATCAACCATATCAAACTTTTTGTAGCATTCAGCAATGAATGGTTAAACTCTGGCTGACCTGAATTTACCTCTGCCAGACTGTTACTGAGGGGATCATACACACTGGTAAAAATTTGGCTTTTCTGAGAGACATGCATTCAACTTAATAAAAGGTGTACCTTTCAGAGGTACACGCCACTTTGGGTACGGATCAGAATGCTTTTAAAACTGAGAGGGTTTACTTAATCCATGGGGAGGTACAGCACCGAACATTACCAAGGATTAGAGAGGGATATTACTGTCTGAATGCATTAGAGGTGTATTAGATAGCTCCATGATGGAGCACAGACTAATGCACCAGGCTCTGAATTACAGCGTAATCTGCATTTAATTGCCCTGAGTTTTGTTGTGATAATGGCATTATCTAATGGAAGAGCTCTAGAAGGGTTTGTACCAAGACAGAAGGCAGGGGAAATGGAACAGGCAGAGGCGTAGTTACAGATGTGGGACTCTCACTTAAGGACGATTACACAGGTTGGTGAACTTGTGACATTTTGTGAACCCCAGTTACACAAAGATCCCTTTCAGCACAGCTGAGCTGTTCTAAACAATGAGAATGTCAAAAATGGTAAAAGAGGGGCTTTTGATTGAATGCAAGTGCATTGTACTGTTAGGGTTGCGTAATTCAGAGAGGATACAACAGGGAAACTTTCCCTGGCAATTGGCAGGATTTCATGGTAAATTACGGTAATAACATGTAAAAACAGGGGTTATCTTATGCAGATAAAAACAGGTGAACTATCATTAATGAGTTGCCACAAAACTTATTAAAACTTGTAAAATATTTATGTTGAAAGTTTCAGCACAGTTTTGTTTGTCCTTTTTAGAAATTTACCAACCCTTTTCAACCCTGTACAGTGTGCAAACGAAGCACTTGTTTTGGAAGAGGCCTTTGTCAGTGTGCAATTTGCATGCCTTCCAGCAACTGTGAAGACTAGCAGGTTCTTCCTGTCTCTCAATCAAATGGCACACACACGTTTTTTTCTATAGTTAAGTTATATTCCAGGTCATGTTGAACCATATGACTTACACAGGATGCTTGTACCTTGTGATAACTCATTGAAAAAATTACCAGAGCTCTTAACAAAATGTGTGCCACTTCCTATCTGGATTCAGGAGCTAAGGGCTCATTGTTTATGAGCTGGCATTTAAACTATTGGTCATAACCCAGTGCCCGTCACAATAGCTAATGAAACTACTCGTGCACATACACACACTTGCATACCTGTCTTCAAAATGGACTGATGCCTTGGTAGCAGGTTTAAACACTAAATATCGATTTGGTCAGTCCCACTCCTGGATGTCAGCGAACACATGGTCCAATCATATCCCTTGTGTTCTCCATTGTCTGGTTGACCTTTTTGTTGCAGCGTCTGGAAGAAAAGGGAACGCCTTGTAACCACTGTCCCCTATAAATATACAGTAATTTACTGCGTCTCTTGTCTGCAGAAAAGGCTTCATGACCCACACACACCCTTTTAGTGTGAAATTATAGCAATATTTGACTGTCTGTCAGGCTGTAACAATGAAACTTTCATTTTCAGTTCTTTGAACATATCATTTGTGAGAGCCTCTGCTAAAGCCCTCACAATCTGGTGCCTCTGGTAGTCAAATCTGGTTGATCTATTCCACCGAGTTAACCGCACTGTGTGAGGACATTCAAATATGTGATGGATTTTACAAAAGTGCCATTTGCCAAATAGAACATGGACTGTGTTGTTCACTTACCCAAGATGGAAAAATAGCAGGCTGAATGTTGGACTGGATCGTTACCTGAAGTGCTGAGATTGATCCTGCAGTTTTTCAACTTGTCCAACGAGAGATCAATGCAAATATTGTTGGCAGCATTGATTAGCTGCCAATATGGTTCAGACTTTAAGTGGAAGGACAAGCTTGAACATAAGCTAGAATCTGAAACTCTTATTGACTTTGAGACTTGTATTGAAGACAGATTTTGAATTTTTTATTCATATCTTTTTGAACAAGTCAGAAACACACAAGGGCTGAACAGACTTTGAATACATCTTGCCGTTGCTGAAATCAAAGAAGAATCAACCTTGAAGTGAAACAGCCGGAAACCTGTTTCACAAGCCTGTCTCAATATGTGCTGTGCTTTTATAATAAAGCGCCTGAGGAAAGCTATTTGCTAAATCACATGATTAACTGACCTTTTCCTTGATTTACACACAGGCCAGATAACATTTCAGACCTCTGACAGCACTGAACTTGTGTTTAATCAGACTTAACAGAAATATTGATCCTTTGCTTTTCATCTTGGAAACCTTTCTGCACTACTCTCTCGCTTGTGTAAGATAACCGCAAGCTGCACAGAACTGGATCCATCAATTGATGCTGGCAAGATGTCTTTTATTGGAGAGAGGGCGAGGCACAATGTTAAGATCATGAAGGACCCTATAGTCTTACAGCTTGCTGCCAAGAACAAGGTTAGAGCCAGTCAAATGAATATTCCTTTGGTCAAATTTCAGCCTACAATTTCTGTCTCGTCTCGTCGGTTTTGCAAGTCTTCATCATTTAAATCTCCCTCTTGCAGTTGCTTTGGGCTCAGGTCCACCTAAGCTTTCATTCAAGATCCTGTTAAACTTTCAGGATTAGTTTAAACCTTGGTGCCAATACTCGCCATCGTCGGTTGGATTGTCACACTCCTGAGAATAAAGCTGTTACTCTAAGTCTGTGTTAAACATCTCACTGCAGGAAGCGTGTTCCAACAGTTTTTATTGTACTGACTGATATTTTAGATAAGAAAGTAGAACACCATTGTGCATAATAAAACAGTAAATGTTTAACACACACGTTAATGATAGATACATTTATGACCTCAATCATGAAAACAAATCTGGTAACAAGGAACTTTCATGCAGTCAGGAATTAATTTTTATGACATCTCTGCCTTTGAACTGAAATGGGGGAGGAAAATCCTGAAACTGATCGCAATATATGACTGATATTCAAATGTCAGAACACATGAGCTTGTGACCTAACTCCGCTTGCAGCTCTTCAGATTGTTTTATAGTTCTCAATGTTTTTGAGACACTATAAAGAGAACAAAAACATATATATTCAGTTCGCTTTAACCATGTTTAAATAGTTAATCCTGCCACATTAAAAAGTTCCCTTTTGTTCCTCTAATAGATGATCTGAAGTTAATCCTGCCACAGATTGCAAAGTGCTTTATAATCCTTTTGCACAAAAGACAAGATGAGACTTAAATGACTTTCAGCTGACATAATTTTGTAAACATTAGAAAAACAATGCTTTTTCCTCAACAGAAGTGTTTGTCTGCGGTGTTATTAAAACAGTATCAACAGCTCGTCTCTAATGATCATCTGGCTTCAGTGAAAGTGAAGGTTTAAGAGATAAATGGAAAAAAAGAATAATAACCATGTTTCTCTCCATGTTCTGTCCTGATATTTCAATGACCTGAAAGGGTTCAAGAGGCTTAACAAATGTGTCTTAAAAAGCTCTTTTGTTGTTTATGTATTTATTGTAATTCCTGGATTAGCACAAGCAAAAAATAAACGTGACATATTTGTTACATGAGTGGCTGAGGCGACAGCTGGCGTCGGGAGCATGGAATAAACCTTGATGATGAAGGTGATGGTGGCAGCCGAACAGCCATTGGTAACCTCATTGCTGACTTTAAAACTATCCAGCACACTGAGCTATCAATCAAGATGGACCCCTCTTAAGGCAAAGTTTCTGTTACAACAAGCATGTTACAGAGGGTTGTTTCAACTTTGGAGATTTTACCCATCTACGTCTTGGGCATCCATTAAGATGCACCATTCAACCATCAACAGGAAACAACTCCAACACACAGGTAGTCAGTTGCTGATGCCTGAAAGCTTTGAAAACTTGATAAAGCCAAATCTAGAGAGATGCAGTTATTCAGGTGCCTTTATTTCCTCTAGCGTGATATCGGCGACAAAATCCTGACAAACCGTTTGAATCTTTAAGTCTGAGATTGACATTTGTGGAAGAGTGAGTGACAAGTTGTGAGAAGTGCTTGATTTTTTTAGTGACATGGTCCAACATCAGAGACACACTGTCCCTCCACTTTGAGTGCGCCCTTCCACAATACACTCACGATGTAGCGCTGAGTCCTCTTGTCCCGGCTCGCTCCAAAAACAGTTTGTCGACTGCAACAACTTGATCCTGGATGTTGTAGTGGAGACAGGTCTCTGTAAAGATGTGTCAGTCTCTGATCATCCCCTTGCTTGCCCAGCCTGGGTCCAATTTCATCCACTTCATTTTCTTGTGACCAGACATTAGCCAGGACCAGCCTCAAGTCTTATTAGCATGGCATCCCATCTTTGACCGCTTTTCTCTCTTCCCGGTGAGGTAATAAAAATAAATAGTTAATGCTTACTTGATACAAACACATTGATAATTGCACCCTCAAGGAATAAAATGTACAACATCAACTTATTAAGAATATGACAAATACAAGATTTGTGTGACATTATATGTAATGCCAGGTTAAATACTTGTCTCGACAGTGACGTTTTTTTTTTTTACAGTCACTTTCACAATTTTTTAAGACATTTTTGGTGTCTATGCCCACTGAACGACCCCGAATCGCAGTGCATTTGTCCGTGTTTATTTGTCCACCGAAAAGCAAACAGAGTCCTAAAGCGAGATGAGAGCTCTTGCTATCGTCACACACTGTGAGTCAGCATTCGATAGCTGGACTGGAAGAATGAGTCAGTGGTGTGCGATGGGAAAAAATGTGTTAGAGCTGTTTATTCAGCCGTGAGGGGTGTTCTGTCATAACTCTCGTTAGGAAACACCTGAGATGGGTGTGTGCGTGCAGGAACCCGGCGCTGCAGAATACACACAAGTGGACAGCAGTGTGTATCTTTCAGCTAGGCTAACAGCTTCTTGTCGTCTCTCTTTTGTTTACAGTCTGCATGGCTGTATAATCCCTGTGTTTAATCCCCACTATTGAGGATTAAAGTTGATGGAGCACATTGTTGTGACCTGAGCAAAGGTCTTTGCTGGAGTGGAAGGCTATGTTAGGGAAACACATCCTGAGATCGGTAGGGCAACAGGCACTTATGTAATTGTTGAGCAGTTATGTTGGAAATGTTTCCCTCACTTAATAAGTCTCCATATAAAAACTGTAGTTGTACTTTCTTTTACTTTCATTGTTCTTTCATCTTGTCACTTTCCATTATATTGTGTTTTCATTGTCAGTCAATCATTTCCAATCAGCTTCAAGCTAATTGTAAAAAAAAGAAAAAAAAATCCTACAAAAACACTGAGACTGAGATGGTGAGTATTTTGGCATTGTCATTGCAATCATGTTACAATATTTAAGTTTATTAATGACCGTCTTTTCTGGTAAGCCAGTGCTTTCTAAATCACTCAAAATGTAGCTGCATCTTCTCATTTGGTGCACACTGTGGCTTCCTGAGTTCAGTGATTGTAGCTCTATAGTAATTGAAACTTGATTATCATTAAGACAGTGTTGTTCTGTTATCAGTCCACTTTAAATCTCTGTGGGTAAGGAGGAAAGCCTTTCTAAATATACAAGAGGGTTAACAGAAATGTGTTTTTCTACCTCCCCTCTGGTTGTGATTTTGGATCAGCATCTTATCAAGCCAACTAAAACATTCCAACTTTTATTCCTTGGAAAATGTCCACATTCCACACTTTTCTTCAGCTCTGGTTCCTGCCGCTGCCATGAAGAAACATCACAGGTCAAAAGAGACATCCATAGACTTTCCCTCTCTGATGCAGGCTTGAAGTTTGGGTTCAGGAAAACTGCTAAACCGATCCAATAATCAGTGGAGTGTAATGATCTGGAAGTTTTACAAACTGTCATAAAAGGTTTTGCACGTAGGCCACTCTTCATTTAGATTTTTTTGCTCTCCATTGTTCGGTTTTATTCATGCATCAGTTACCAATCAAATATTAAGCCTTTGCTTTCTTTTTATGTAGCTAGCTCATCCATTAAGTGTCTTTTTTATCCTGCCCTCCGCTGCTGGTTTGGCACACATGCTTTAGAGCTGTGCCCTAATAATAGCCCTCATAATTTCATTTTCAGGGACCTTTGGTCTGTGAAAAACCACAGTCCGTGGCCTGTTCCTGTGGCTCTTGTCCTTAAGGAAATCAAACATCTTGTGAAGATTTCAGCCCC